>NW_020769318.1:23975638-23996292 GCF_900518735.1 Pseudonaja textilis | reverse complement strand
TCGAACTGCCAAATTGCAGTCAGCAGAAGTAGCCCGCAGTACTGCACTAACCACTGTGCCAGCGTGGCTCATAACCATAAATACATTCCAATTGCCAGGTGCCTGAATTTTGATCATTGAACTGTGGGATGCTGCAATACCAGTAGTCACAAGCGCAAGGACCAGTCGTAAGTCACTTTTCTCAATGCCGCAGTAACTTTGAACAGTTGCTAAACCAGTGGTTGTAAGTCAAGGACTAACTTCTAAACAAATCAAATTCAAGGGAAGTATGCCAGACCTATTTTGAGGTTCTGTAGATATTCTGAAGTATCATGCTCCTTCTTTGATTTTACCTTCTAATGTTATTTCTGGAACCGTATCTACGTATCACTGCCTCCATCTCTCACCTATCAATTCACCTCTGTCCTAATTAAGTTGATCTAACAGCACAAGGGACACTTAGCCTCCTATATTTTAGAAGAAGGTGAGGCAGGTCTTCCTTCAATCCTGAGGACTTATGGGGCTCTTTTAAGGCTAAGCGGTGAGCTTGAACGTAACTGGATCTTTGGTTGGTTGGCCACCATTTTGAGCGCATCCAACTGAGTCTGGGCCAGCCGTAGGCCCGGGAAGGTCAAGCAGGCACCAATGAACGAACAGATGCCCACAAGGGCCACTTTAATTCCGAGTCTTGTCACCGGGATCCTGGAGGGAAGAAACAAATACCCAATCAAACCAAGTTTTTTCAGAGGAGAGGTCTTGGTGCTAAGCGAAGGGAGGCAATCCACTTGCTGACACATTGGCCGAACTAATCAGAGCCAGTTTGGGGTAGTTGTTAAGGAGATGACCTAGAAACCAGGAGATTGTGAGTTCTACCTTAGGTGTGAAGCCGGCTGGGTGACTCAGGGCCCAACCCACATCACAGGCAAAAAGAGGAGGGGAAAGCAGTCTTATGAATCTTCTCTGCCTTGAGTGTCTTATAAAGTAATAAAAATCTAATAAACAACGTATTTTAAAAATGGAATGACATCCTTATTTATTGCTGTCTTTAGAGCCTGACTTTCTCCTGAGAATTCAAACCCAATACCATAAAACCTTAGTAAGGGCACACCTAGAGTACTGCATCCAGTTTTGGCTACATTATAAAAAAGATGTTGAGACTCTAGAAAAAGTGCAGAGAAGAGCAACCAGGATGATGAGGGGACTGGAGGCTAAAACATATGAAGAACGGTTACAGGAACTGGGCCTGGCTAGTCTAGTGAAGAGAAGGACCAGAGGAGACATGATAGCGGTCTTCCAATATCTGAGGGGCTGCCACAGAGAGGAGGGGGTCAATCTATTTTCTAAGGCGCCTGAAGGCCAGACAAGGAATAATGGATGGAAACTGAACAAGGAGAGATTCAACCTGGAAATAAGGAGAAACTTTCTGACAGTGAGACCAATCAACCCATGGAACAGAAGTTGCCTTCGGAAGTTGTGGGAGCACCATCACTTGAGACTTTCAAGAAGAGATTGGACTGCCATCTGTCAGAAATGTTGTAGGGTCTCCCGCTTGGGCAGGGGGTTGGACTAGATGACTTACAAGGTCCCTTCCAACTCTAATTATCTGTTATCTGTAATAACCACTGGGAAGGTTCCCATTGCCAACAGCAGCAAAAGTTGGATCTAAACTGGAAGAGGATCAAAAGTCAATAAGCAAAACACTTACATCCATTCCCATCCTTGGTCCATGAAGAAGACCTCCAAATTGTTATGAACGCTGGTTAGTCCTGGACAGGGGAGAGAGCTGATCAAGGGAGTGCCAAGGGCTTAATTTGGCCAGCCAAGGTGACAAGGGTGCCCAGCGATGGCCCATGCCCGAGGTCACTCACCTGCATTGAGCCCAAATTCAAGGTAATCTTCCCGGACCACCAAAACCACCATTGCAATCAGGAGGAAGAGAAAGGCAAAGGAGAGGCAGACAGAGCGCTCACCCCCTTCCTTGGAGCGGAAATAGTGACGCATCACCATGACAAATATTTTGCTGAAACTGGTGCTAAGGGCATAACATCAACCATTCTGTCCCCAAGGTGCTTTTTCAAGAGGCAACTGGACTTTCTGTTTAGAGTGATGCGGTGGCCTAGAGGTGCAGCTCTCGCCTCACAGTTAGGAGGCTGTGAGTTCGATCCTAGGTAGGGGCAGATATTTCTCTCTGAGAAATATATCTGCTGAGCAAAACTCCATGTTGGCGACAGGAAGGGCATCCGGCCATTAAAACACTCTGCTAGCTCCATTCAGTTGCCCAGACTCCACCCTCTGCAAGGGATTATGGGGTCGTTAAATGAAGATGAACTGGACGTTCTGGGTTTTTTTTCTTCGAGGAAGTTTTGCTTCTCATCCAAGAAGCTTCTTCGCTTCTTTTCACAACAGAGCTGAAGACGCTTCCGGGATGAGAAGCGAAACATCTTCAAAGAAAAAAACAAAGTCCAGTTGCCTCTTGAAAAAAAGCACCCTGGGGACAACCATGACCTTGGATGACTGAGAATCTCCATGGACATCAACCACTCGTCTTTGAAAAGAAAAAGACCGTATTTTAAAGTTTGTACAGGTAGTCCTGGAGTTACGACAGTTCATTTCATGACCATTGGAAGTTTCAATGGCACTGGGAAAAAAAGGGGACTTATGACCGTTTTTCACACGTTACAAATTTTGCAGCGTCCCCACGGTCACGTGTTCAAAATTCAGATACTTGGAAACTGACTCCTATTTATGACAGTTAGTGTCCCAGGGTCACGTGATCCCCTTTTGCGACCTTCTGACAAGCGAAGTCAAGGGGGAAGCCAGATTCATTCAGCAACCATGTAACCAACTTAACAACTGAAGTGATTCACTTAACAAATGTGGCAAGAAAGGTCGTAAAACGGGGCAAAATTCACGTAACTATCCTGGTTAGGAACAAAAATCTGGGGGTCGATTGTGGTTGTAATCGAGGGTTACCTATACAGTATAATGGTGGGTGCAACTGACAGGGAGTGGGAGTGTGGCTCCAGTGGCTGTGGAAGAAATGAGGGAAGGACACAGTCCACCTGGGCATTCAGAGGAAGACTCAGGGCCATCCCCTCTTCATCCTACAGCATGCAGGGAGGAATTGGGAAGGGAGCAACGTGGCTTACAGGAGAGGAAAAGGCCCTGATCCCCTTCATGGGTTGCAGCTGGGAAGACTGTTTAAAAGGGCAAACTGTGCATGACAAAGTTGCTGGAAGCAAAGCATGCATTATCTTAGTGGCATCCTCCCAACTGTGGGTACTGCATTATCTTTTGGAAGTTTGCAATTTATCATTCTAGCCTGTCGTGTTAATTACTTTAGCGTGGTTTGTGTTGGTTTTTTTAAATTTCTAATTATCTTTACTTTGGGTTCAGACTGCATTTCCTCCCTTCGTCGACCGTTTTTGGAAGAGTTTGATCTCCAGCCGAGGATAACTGGACATTAGGGGCCAAGTTTGAGGCATTAAAGGGAATTTATCTACTTTGGTGACTTTGTTATTTTTGTGCCATGCCCCGGTCATCACAAGTCCCTGCTTGCAAAGCAGGGGTGGTATTCAGCAGGTTCTGACCAGTTTTGGAGAACCAGTAGCAGAAATTCTGAGTTTTGGAGAAACAGCAAATACCACTTCTGACTGGAGATTTTACAGTATCCTTCCCCTGCCACGCCGACCAAGTCACGCCCACAGAAACGGTAGTAAAAAAAATTGAATCCCACCACTGTTGCAAAGGATACATGGAGAATACGGCTGTCAGAAGACACCAGAGGATTCCAATGTTGGTTTCTTTCTGGGGATCAACGAGGCAATAGTAGCCTTCAGTGAAAAGGTAGACCAGAGTGGAGTATCCTGCAAAGTCCACGTACCACTGATATTCCAGGAAATAGCATAGAACTAAAGAGGAAACAGAAAATGCTTAGCATCCCATCTGAGGTCTCCCATCTGATCGAGTTCAATGCTGTACAGGTAGTCCTTGACTTACAGTTCATTTAGTGTCTGTTCAAAGTTACTACGCCACTGAAAAAGGTGACTTATGACCATTTTTCACAGTAACAATCTTTGTAGTATCCTCATGGTCACGTGATCAAAATTCAGAGGCCTGGCAACTGACTCATATTTATGACGGTTGCAGTGTCCTGGGATCATGCTTTCATCTCTTGCAACCTTACGACAAGCAAAATCAACGGGGAAGCCAAATTCACAACCAGGTTCCTAATTTATGAACAGCAGTGATTCACTTAATAACTGTGGCAAACAAGGTCATAAAACGGGGCAAAACTCACTGTCATGCCCCTGTCGGAATCTGACTCGGAGGAGGAAGCTGAACATCTGAGAGTTAGTGGGAGTATGGCTCCAGTTGGCTGTGGAGGAGGCTGGGGAAGCGCAAAGTCTGTCCGGGCAGAGCAGGGGAGAGGCAGAACAAGGGAGAGGCAGAACAAGGGAGAGGGAATTCAGAGGAAGACCCAGGCCCACCCCCTGTTCATCCTAGGGCACGCAGGGAGGAATGGAGAAGAGAGCAATGTTGGTTGCATGGCTTACGGGGGAAGAAAGGGTCCCGATTCCCTTCATTAGCTGCAGCTGGGAACACAGTGTATAAAAAAAGGCAAGCTGCATGCAGCAAGCTATTGGGAGCAAATGTGACTTTATCTTGTATCATTGTGGCTTATCTGTGTTCTTGGCATCTTCCCAACTGTGTGAGTTTTGCCGTGCTTTCAAGTTTGAAATTCCTGCTCCTGCCCTGCCAAACTAATTACTTCAGTTTGGTTTGTTTGGATTTTAAGTTACAATTTGTGTGTACCTTGTTTTGGACTGAATTTTCTACAGTCAAAGAGAGTTTTTCTGCAGCCTGAAGGTAACCTGGACACTGGGGGCAAAGTCGGAGATAATAAAGGGACTCTTATTGCTTATCTGACTGTGTTACCTTTGTGCTACCCCCGGGTCATTACACTCACTTAACAAATGTCTCACTTAACAACAGAAATTTTGGACTCAATTGTGGTCGTAAGTCGAGGACTACCTCTACTCTTCTTTTTCCAAATTAAAACCAGAAGTATAACTTCATGGGGCGATGCTACAGGTAGTCCTCGACTTACAACCATTTGTTTAATGGCCTTTCAAAGTTAGAACAGCACTGAAAAAAGTGACTTATGACCATTTTCACACTTATGACCACTGCAGCATCCCCATGGTCGTGTGATCAAAATTCAGTGGCTTGGCAACTGACTCATATTTGTGACTACTGCAGCGAATCACCTTTTGCATCCTTCAGGCAGGCAAAGTCAAGGAGGAAGCCAGATTCATGTTAACAACGGTGTTACTAACTTAACAACAGCAGTGATTCCCTTTAACAACGCTGGCAAGAAAGGTCATAAAAATGGGGCAAAATTCACTTAACAACTATCTTGCTTAGCCATGGAAATTTTGTTTGCCGTAAGAGAGTACAATCTGTGTTTCTGAATTTGCAGCATCCCTTATGAGATGACCAGCCTTCCTGGCCCACCCTGTACGATAAAGATGTAGCTAAGAAAGTCCAACCTCCACACATTTACCCAGAGCATCCACTGTCCGGATAGGGCTAGTCTCCAGTTGCAAATCAATATCTCGGGGAACTGTCGAAGGTTTCCCATCGGTCATCCCGTTGATCCTCCGGCTGCAAACAAACAAACCAACATTCCTGGTTACTACTCAACTTGGTTTAGGCTTGGTATAACACGAAAATAGATCAAGTTCCCTCATCAAGTATTTTCTCTTTTAAAAAGTGCTATCTTCAATAGAATAGAATAGAATAGAATAGAATAGAATAGAATAGAATAGAATAGAATAGAATAGAATAGAATAGAATTCTTTATTGGCCAAGTGTGATTGGACATAAAAAGAATTTGTCTTGGTGCCAATGCTCTCAGTGTACATAAAAGAAAAGATAACACTCATCAAGAGTCAAGAATCATAAGGTATTTTGTATATAGTTGGACAGTGTTGAGGGAATTATTTGTTTAGCAGAGTGATGGCGTTCGGGGAAAAACTGTCCTTGTGTCTAGTTGTTCTGGTGTGCAATACTGTATAGCGCCGCTTTGAGGGAAGGAATTGGAACAGTTTATGTCCAGGATGTGAGGGGTCTGTAAATATTTTCACAGCCCTCTTTTTGACTCGTGCAGTATACAAGTCCTCGATTGAAGGCAGGTTAGTAGTAATCGTTTTTTCTGCAGTCCTAATTATCCTCTGAAGTCTGTGTCTGTCCTGTTGGGTTGCAGAACCAAACCAGACAGTTATAGAGGTGCAGATGACAGACTCTATAATTCTTCTGTAGAACTGTATCAGCAGCTCTTTGGGTAGTTTGAGTTTTCTGAATTGGCGCAGAAAGAACATTCTTTGTTGTGCTTTTTTGATGACATTTTTGATGTTAGGTGTCCATTTTAGGTCTTGTAATATGATAGAACCTAGAAATTTGAAGGTCTCTTCAAACAGAATGCAAACCTTCCACTCTCCAATTGCCAAATGCCTATCCATCTGAGAGAACAAAAACCTTTATGGTCATCCCGCCCCCCCAATTTACCTGCCAAGATTATCGGCCTTTTGCTAATTGGGCTTACCTGTCCCGCTTACCCTTTGGCTTCGGCTTCCCTGCCAGGGCAAGTAACTCCTCTTCTGAAGGATGTTTGTAGCGATGCAAGCTAGCAAAATATAAAACACCAGTTTGATGCCACGGAGAAAGGAAAAACAAGGTGCCATAGATACAGTCATGTGTGCCAAGCTCAAAGAAGGGGGAGGGTGTTTGTGCGGCAGGGAAATTTTGTACTTATTTATTCAGTTATTAATTTTATATGCCACCTATTTCATTATCAGTGATGTGTGACAGGCTCAAAGAAGGAGCCCCTTCTTTCCTTCCCCAGAACAAGGCATGGTTGCTACTACAGGGCGACACGACTGTCTCATTACAAAGGATGAGATACCTTCCGTTGCAAAGGAGCCATCGGGCGAAGGACCAGTGGGGTGCCATCTTCTGAAAGATGCTGGCCACGAACAAGGAGAACACAAGCTGTATCCCCATCAATGCCTGCCAAGGAGAAAGAGACACATCAGTTCAATGCCACAAGCTTCTCCCTCCAGCACTTGTGGCTCATAAATAAGACTCCCTTCTTCCATCCAAGAGAAAAAAGCCACTTTCCCTAATTATTTCAGTTGAAGAACTTTTGGCTTCTCCATCCCAGCAGCCCTCCAGACCAGTGTTACTCCAGCTAAGATGTGTGGTCTTTAAGTGTTTTTATGTGTATATATATGATTTTAGGACAGTGTTTCTCAACCTTGAAGATGTGTGGACTTCAACTCCCAGAATACCCAGCCAGGGTGTGTGGAGCTCAAATGTTGGTTGGGGAATTCTGGGAGTTGAAGTCCACAGACCTTTGAGAGGCCAAGATTGAGAAACACTGCTCCAGATGCATCAGAATTTAGTTTAGTTTTAGTTTATTTTGTCATTGCACCTCATACAACAAAATTAAATACCACCTTCAGTGTACCTTATGACTATGAAAATAAACACAAACACACGTTCTTCACATTCTATACACTGAACTGATAACTCGATATTGCATTAATATTGCACTATACAGTAGAATACAATAGAGAATGAATCTCACTTCTTCAGTGGCTGGGGATGATGGGATCTACAGCTCTGCACATCTGGAAGCTCAAAAGGAAGCACACAGCAAATATAATGGAGACTTTTTAATTTTTTTATGTGGAAAGGAGGAGGGAGAGAGAGCAAGAGAGCACTAACTCCATCTTATTCTCTTTTCTGATTTTCAAAAAGTAATATTGTTACCCAGTTGTTACTCAGCATCAGTACAAGTTGATGATCTTTACTCTTGCATTGATGATGTTACCTAGTCGGGTCATTAAATGTCTGCAAGCAAACCACCAAGCTCAGAGAGCACCAGGGACTCCACAATGATTTATTTTTTTTCCAACAAAATGAACCTTTTCATTCTGGAGACACGTCTCGTCCATATTTTTTGCTTCGTTTCTGCACACTTTTCACATTCCTCACCCCCACCCCACCGCCCTAGTCAAATACAAGGAGGCACTGCATTGCTTCAGGGTTCAGCTACAACGCAGACATTTGATAGGGTGGCAGAATGTTGAGATGCCAAACCCTGGTCTATTTTTAAAAGCAGGACACTGAGAACAACTTCAGAATGCATTAGGAGGAGAACTAGCCGAGGAGAAAGAGATGGAAGAAACTGAGGGAAGGCTGTTACCTCGGCCCTTCACTGAGATAGAGCATTCTTTTCTGTCAAAAGTATTAATTTCCAGTTAAACTCTTTTTCCTTCTCTTTTTTCCTGACACTAGAAGAACCAGCAGATCTGTCTACCGCCTGTCAGAACCCTCACTAGTATCTGATTCAGTAAAAAGAAATATGTGGGAAAAAAAGAAAATTGTCTTATTTCAAGAAATAAGCAGCAGCGAGCAAGGTGATAATCCCCAATGCTGAGCTGAGGAAAAAATTTGGATATTTCCCTTAAAAAGGCTGATGAGCAGCATTTCTGGCTGTCAGATTTTTCGAACTTGATTTCCATAGAAATACAGGTAGCCGAGTTTGTTTAGTAACCATTTGAAGTTACAACGGCACTGAAAAAGTGACTTATGACCGTTTTCACATTTATGACTAATTGCAGCATTTCCCCATGGTCATGTGATCAAAATTCAGACGCTTGGCATCTGGCATGTACTTATGCAGTGTCCCGGAGTCGTGTGATCACTTTTGGCAACCTTCTGACCAGCATAGTCAATGGGGAAGCCAGATTCGCTTAACGACCGTGTTACTAACTTAACTGCAGGATTTCACTTAACTGTGGCAAGAAAGGTTGTAAAAGGGATCAAAGCTCACTCACCTCTCTCATTTAGCAACAGAAGTTTTGGGCTCAACTGTTATAAGTCGAGGACTGCCTGTTCTGCATCCACTGATTTGTTAAGTAGAGTTGTGAATACAGGTAGTCCTCAATTTATAAGTATAAATGAGCCCGGAATTATGGTCATAAACTGTGCCAGTTGTTAAATGAACCATCACAACACCGACTCAATTTTATGGCTTTTTTTGTGGTGATCATTAAGAAATCCATGGTCGTTAATCAAACCCATTGCCTGCACTTTGCATTTTTTTGCTGGACATAAGATGAAAATGCTGCTATGGGAAGCTGCAAATGACCATAAATGATGGCCAGTTGCTAAGTTTCCAAAATGTGATCACATGATCGGCCATCAGAACTTCAAATCCAGGTTATAAGTACCTTTCATGGGGTTCATCTTAACTTCCAATGGTTGCTAGGCCAACTAGACGTAAATAAAAGACTACATGTAGGTAACTTCCTATTATGCAAATACATTTCTTTGGATCTTTTCAGTCCACAAGGGATCTTTGAACACAGAACATACCCTTATATTTGTAGACATACAAACGCAAGGCAAGAATTCAAACTTGCTACCATTGGCTCAAAAAAGGATGATTCAAAGTAACAAGAAGCCATGCATTCATATGATACGTGAGTCCATCCTCCGTTTCACAGATTCATGTTCCAAACCATGTTGGCCAAGGGATGCTATAGGCACAAGTTTGTTAAAAAAAAAAATCCAAGCAAGAAAGGATATTATCTCCATGCAGAAAAATATTGCCTGCTCCTGTGATGAGATTGGTTGAAGTGTTAAGGGACTTGATTTGTATGCCAAATCAACATTTTGTGAGAAAAGGACATTTTGTGAGAAAAGGATCAGAAAGCCACAGAAAAAGTATCAGTTAAATGCTGACACACGAAAAAGTCTGAGTTACTCCAAATGATTGGTCCTTTGTGAGCAAAAGTCAAATCCCAGTGCAAAAGCACTTTTTCCCTACATAAAAGATCAATTCCAAGAATCGCAGACAATCTATATATATATATATATATATAAAAGCGAAATACCACTCACGCACCATCACAAAATCTCCAGAACCGTAAAGCCTACAAACTCGACATTTTCCACCCACGTTCCTCTTGGCTTCTAGGTGGTCAGTAAGAAAGGATTTTTCGAAATGACCATCAGAGCATTAGTATTTCCTATATTATTATTAACATGCTCTGATGCTAAGGAGTTCTACTCCCCCTCCCCACCTGAAAAGAAATCTGTTCACAAGCAGAGGAGTTTCAGTTTCAGTTTTACTTTCACAGCACCAAGCAGCTTTAGTGCAGAACAGTTGATCTAAGCCATGCCTAGGCTCCTTGCTGTCTCCTTGCTCACACTGCAAATACTGTTTCAGTTTCCAAACAACCCTCAACTCTTTCATACACTGACAGGACGCTAGCCAGATGAATACCAATGGATGCTGGTACGTAGATTTCCCTCCCCGCTTATTTTCCTTCCCCAAAACTAAGCCCGACCACATAGTTTCGTAGCGAAGCATGGGTATCGAGCTAGTGGGTTTTACAACAAACACAGACACACAAAACTTTGTAAATCCAAATAGGTATCTCGGCTTAGACCAGCTAATTTTCAGGCTGATATACTGTGTAAACCCAATGCCTTCATCTGCTGTTTGTTCTCCATTTCAAGGTAGCCTGTTCCTGACCAGGGAAGCTCGATTTAATGCGCCACTATTACCCCAAAGCTTAAGATGTGTGCAATCGTCTCCTCTAATCAAACTCAATTCGCTTTAGAGACATTCAAAGTTCTCCATGCATTTCTATTTTAAAGCAAAATACCCGTAAGAGACACCAAAACAGCAAATCACTTTCCCCCAGCCGTAATCCTCTGGCTCATTCTTTGAAAGGGAGAGGAAAGTAGCCGAGCGAAAGCAAATAAAAGCTTAATTAAAATTAAAGGCTCACCATTGTATTGCAGGATCACGATCCAGAAAAATAAAAAAATAAATACAAATTCAAAGACCGGGCAAATAGAGAAAGTCAAACACAGCGTGCCTTTCCTTCTAATCCCGTAGCCAAAAGGAGGCGTGCAATCCTCTGGACCAATCAAAAGCCGCACCAGCCCACGATTGTCAACCAATGGCAAAAGAAGGAGGCAGGCGGTGATTTCCCTTTTCTTTCCTCGGTGAGAATTCAAAGTCCACCTGTTTCCGCTTTTCAGCCGCCTGTCCGCCGCGTTGCATCTTGGGATTTGTAGTCTCATCCTCCTTTAGCGGTGCAAGGTTGCTGTAGCGTAGTGTATACTATATATTACAAAATGCTCGTTTTTCCTCTGCAAAATCTCGTACGTTTATAACTATTCTTTTCTTCATCTCTCCCACATAATCTTGTAGGGAAAAGTTATTTATGAGTAGGGCACTAGCGTGAGGAAAATTAAAATTGAAATGTAAATATATGCATCTGTATTTACATAAATGAATCGGATCTAGCTATGGATTTGTTCAGGAAGCCACAGTGTGAATGGATTATGATGAAACAGGATAACTCTAGGTCAGCTAATGAGTCTCAATCTTATGTGTATTGTATTATCGTGCGTTCTGTTCTTTCCATAAATCTTTACCGCTACTATCCATGTATTTTATGCTTTGCGGCCCATGCCCTAAATTAATTAATAAATAAACTGAATATATATTGAAGGCAGCTGGGGGGGAAGATAAGTGGAGATTTTAAACCTGGGGAAAGAAATATAAACAACCTGGGTTATGCTGATTTTACTATTCTGATAGCTGAAAATACAAATCACTGGAAGTTCTACTAATTAAAGTCAAAGAACCAATGAAACAATGGAACTAAAATTAAATGTAAAAGAAGACCAAGTGAATGACAACAGGTAAAACAACCAGAAATACGATGAAGATATCAGAGTGGTGAATAGTTTCTGCATTTCAGGATCAACCACCAACAATGATGGAACAGTCAAGAAATATGTAGCAGACAAGCAATTGATAGGGCAGTTATGAAGATGCTGGAAAAAAGTAATCAGAGGCTGTGAGAAGTAAGAATTATTCCTGTAAAAGACAGCAATGGTAACGCCATATTTAGTTCTCATTTAACCTAAGAAGCTCTAATGTGATATTAAGTAAGACATTGTGTAAGAAGTTATCTGTATTACAATAACAAGACTATAAATGTTTTGCGCATTCCGGTCCAGACAGATAGCTAGCAGGTCATAGAAAGATAGTTGTCAGGTTGAGCTGTCCAGTTGTCATACTAAAAGTAATGGTGACAATAAGTTGGCAATAATAATAAGCTAAGAGGATGGAGATTAGGGGGAAATAGATAAACAGATGGGATGGAGTTTCTGGGAAGAGGCAGGGTCCACCCATAAATTAACCCATGAAGTTAAAGGGGCAGTAACCAGGGCTGGAGCTTTGAAGCTGCATTTAACCAGCACATCTTCCTATGGAAAGACGTTCTCCTTAGTTCTGCCATATCAGCATGGAGGTCCCTTTTGCAAAAGCTCAATTATTGTTCAGCTGTCTCCTGGCAATTTCACATCTAAAGAGTTAACCCCTAAAGGGTTGATTTCACAGACCCCATGATGTGTCTTTCCCTATAAAGATAGGAATCAATAAAGGAGAATATTTAAATAGAATAGAATTCTTTATTGGCCAAGTGCGATTGGACACACAAGGAATTTGTCTTGGTGCAAATGCTCTCAGTGTACACAAAATAAAAGATACATTCGTCAAGAGTCAAGAATCATCAGGTACCATACTTAATGATAGTCATAGGGTACAATAGGCAATCAAAATAAACTAGAAAACAGTCAATATAAATCATAAGAATACAAGAGACAAAATAACAGTCATACAGTCATATGTGGGAGGGGATGGGTGATAAGGAGTGATGAGAAGATTAACAGTAATAGTAGTGCAGACTTTGTAAATAGTTGGACAATGTTGAGGGAATTATTTGTTTAGCAGAGTGATGGCTTTTGGGGAAAAACTGTCCTTGTGTCTAGTTGTTCTGGTGTGCAGTGCTCTATAGCGTCGTTTTGAGGGAAGGAGTTGAAACAGTTTATGTCTGGGATGTGAGGGGTCTGTAGATATTTTCACAGCCCTCTTTTTGACTTGCACAGTATCCAGTCCTCTATGGAAGGCAGGTTGGTAGTAATTGTTTTTTTCTGCAGTCCTAATTACTTTCTGAAGTCTATGTCTATTTGGAGCTCAGGGTTGACATGCGGGGTCTTTAGTGATCTATGAGCTTGCTTGTTTTCTTGCAGATGTTTCATTATCCTAACTAGGTAACATCGCCAGTGCTAGCAAGGAGTGCAGTTTGCTGTCAGTTTATACTCTGGCGTCTTGTCTGTGTGGGTGGGGATGGTCTTAGGGATTCTTTGGGCTGTTTATTAATGGCTCTTAGGCACTTTCTTGATTGGGGTATATATAGATAGGAATCATGCAAGTCATGGTCTTCCCTGTGACTCTCCACGGAAGCAAAATTTGTACTTTGAAGAAATATGCTGGATAGGAAGAATATTGATGTTTTTGAATGTTGGTGTTGGAGAAGACTCCTGAGAATAATATAGACAGCCAAGAAAATGAACAAATCGATCATCAAACAGATCTATCTAGAGTTCTCACTCGAAGTAGCAATAAACACGTTTATTAAAAGCTATCCACCTTAATAAACTAATGAAGTGAGCCATAATTC
The DNA here is from genome assembly GCF_900518735.1 of Pseudonaja textilis. The sequence continues at coordinate 23,982,691 of NW_020769318.1, read as the reverse complement.
ATCAAAGCAAATCCTTTTTAATAAAATGTGTTAATCAGAAAGGGGGCTACCTGTTCTGACCCAAACCTGGTTCCAAGGAAGCAAATACGAGACAAAGGTAACAGCACAACCTTTTAATGTTTCTTTACAAATCCCGTTCCTTCACGGGTAAAAGGCTGCTTCAAACCAATTCGTTCCAATAAGAAAGAGCCTTGCCAAGGTTTTGCAAGGGTGCCAAGAATGCCAGATAAAGTTACTAAGCAATAATTCAAACCAAAGAGTCTTTAAACACCAACTCAGATATTCCTAACGTCCACCAGGCTCGAGTGTAAAATTTCTTTGCCTTTTGCAAAGAACTGCGGTTTCTCAGCTGGCTTTTATCTCCTCAGGGAGGGGCCGTTACCTTGCAGCCTTACTCCCGAGTCACCCATGCTGCTGCAGCTGGTCTTTCCTTCGAGCAGCCCTGCGTGCATGCGTGCTGGGCACAGGCTCCTTGGGGACCTCATCGCTGCTGCCAGCCTCCACAATCTCCGAAGCACTCCAGTCCCTAATGGTCCTGACCCCATGCCTGCATCACAGGCAGGCCCCTCATCTGAATCTTCACTCTCCGAGCCCTCAGCCGTCCGCACCTGCTGCCGGCGAACCACAACACTACCAGACCATCTGACACATGACTTACAATAAGCAAGACACCTGTTTGTTTATTTTAGAGATAAGATATCAACAAGATCTGTTTTGGGTGAATTTAACTCAATGACTGATTAATTTGTTGAAGTGCCCAGTTCCTGTCATTTTTCACAAACGTTTGCAATTGCCTGCAGTCTCAAAGTCAATAAATGTTATAAACGAAGGACAAGACCATGATAGACAAATCAGACATGTAATTAATTACACATTTGCAAAAAGTGTGCAGATAATAGCTGCTAGAGTTTAGGCCTTTAAAAAAACCTCTCCCAAATATTTCCAATTCTTTCCTCCATTCTCAGTTTCCCACTATTTTTCTCTCGTGGCATTCTGACAAACTGCAGAGTTGTGTCCAAATGAGTCAGCCTCTGGCTGGGATATCCTTGGTTTGAACTGATGGGTAGAGATGCAGGGTTGCCATGGATACCAGTAATGGGAGGTCCTTGCCGATCTTCACCACTGGATGGAGCTTTAATCTTTTTGCTGAGAAAGTGTGTGCACTTTAAAAATATGAGAAGAGGAGAAGAAAAATGATTCTGTAACTACATGCCCACCTTCAAGGAATTTGAGTGGAATACTTTCAGACGTGCAAAACCTATAAATCTCTTAAAATGAACCAAAATGAAATTGCTGGTGGTTTTACTATACTCGTGTTATTCACATAACTTAGCATCAGAATGGTGAACAATAAAGTTTCTAGTTTAAAAAGTGGAAAACTGTAGATTGAGAATTGAGGTAGATAAATGTACAGTATCTAGCTCCACATTCTTCTCATATTTCAGCTAAGAAAGCTAGCCAATAAGAGATTTGGGTCTGATTAAAAAGGATTTTTAAAAATTCAAATGATTAATTTACACATTTGCAAAAAAGGATGCCGATAATAGCATTTTTAAAAGAGTTGTGCCAAATGACCTACAGTTAGCCATGACAACCAAGTAAGAAAGGTAAGGATAAGACACCTTGACTCCATCAAAACTTCTCAACCTTATGGACACATTCCTGCAGATTCCACAGCAACTGGGCAGAAATAATTTCCTATGTGCTTCCTTCAGATTTTCTTTGTAACTTTCCAGGAGATCTCCTGGTGGTGTTTTATCCAACAAGGTTTGAACCTGGTTCACTTTCTAGTCCAGTCTGATGTAGTAAATGAAAACTAAATAGAACCTCCATTTTCAGAAGCAGCAAGTCACTGAAAATCAGTTACTGCAGCCAAGAAAGGGTGTAAACAAACAGGTGTGAACAAATAGATGATAGATGGCAGAGAGATAGATAGAGAGATAGAATAGAAAAGAATACTTTATTGGTCAAGTGTGATTGGACACACAAGGAATTTGTCTTGGTGTAAATGCTCTCAGTGTACATAAACGAAAAGATACATTTGTCAAGAGTCGAGAATCATAAGGTACAACATTTAATGATAGTAATAGGGTACAATAAGCAATCCAATCATACTAGGAAACAGTCAATACAGATCGTAAGGATACAAACGACAAAGTTACAGTCATACAACCACAAGTGGGAGGGGATGGGTAAGAAGGACTGATGAGAAGATTAATAGTAATAGTAGTGCAGACTTTGTAAATAGTTGGACAGCGTTGAAGGAATTATTTGTTTAGCAGAGTGATGGCATTTGGGAAAAAACTGTCCTTGTGTCTAGTTGTTCTGATGTACAGTGCTCTATAGTGTCGTTTTGAGGGTAGTTGAATCAGTTTATGTCCGGGATGTGAGGGGTCTGTAGATACTTTCACAGCCCTCTTTTTGACTCGTGCAGTATACAGGTCCTCGACTGAAGGCAGGTTGGTGGTAATTGTTTTTTCAGATATGATAAAAAGATAGAGAAAAATGATAGATATAAACAGACAGATATGTGCGTGTGTGTGTGTGTAAGTCCATATGTAAGTAATGTGTGTTTTTTTTTCTACAATCAGAATAGTTTTTTCCCAGACTTCTCTGGTGCTACTAACAGCTTTTAGTCTCTGGGGGCTGGGCTGATGGGATTTGGTGTCCCTGGAACTAATCAGAAGGACTTGAGGACCTCCATCACTCCTAGACAGTGTCGAATTTTCATTTCATAGTAGACAAAAAGCAGAAGATGAATGAGTGCCTTCCCCTTTCTTCCTCCGTCTCCACCTCTCCGCACCAGACCTTCTCTGGACACAGACCCCAAAGCACCCCTTTTTCCAAATCCTCCCCCCACCCCCTCTTCCCCCCCCTCCCATTTCTCTCCTGATTGGGTCATAAATTAACTCCAGCATCCAACAGTGCTAGACTCAAGCAGTATCTTCTCCACTCCGTTGGGTCTCTGTTTTTAAAAGGGAGCTGGAGGAGAGGGGACCTATATACAATCTCCCCGTTCCCCTTCCTCCTTTGCCTTTTTTTTTTTTGAAAAAGTATCCGTAAAATATGGAGAATCTCTGCTTGTAAAAGGAGGCAGAACCAGAGAAGAGGATGGAGCTATCTAGGGCTGACTGTGAATGCAACCCTGCTCTGAAGCCCAAGGGTTCATTTCTAGCCCAACAGTCCCAAAACTTTGGTTAGTTGGCAAACACTGTCTACTAAATTAAAGAAAAGAACTTGGGAAGCTCTGCAGAGACCAACTTTTCAAACTCTTTCCTCCTCTTTTCCCATTAGAGAAAAAGTATTTTTCCCCCCTTCTTATCACTTGTTGGGTCTATGGCAGGGCTGGGCTGCTGGGGGTTTGCAGGGTTTCAGGGGAGCCCCTAGAGCTCGTTCGGAGTTCGGAGAACCCCCAAATCCCACTCCTGGCTGGCCCCACCGACTCCTCCCCTCCCAGGAGTCCCCACGCGGCTCATTTTGGATGCAGGTAAGTGCAGGGCACAAATGGAGGCTCGGGGAGGGAAAAAAACAGGCCTCCCGGAAGTTCAGGAAGGCTGGAAATGGGCCCGTTTCCAGCTTCCAGAGAGCCTCCGGAGCCCGGGGAGGCCGTTTTCACCCGCCAAAAGGCTTGAGGAAAGCCTCCGAAACCCGGAGAGGACAAAAACTCACCCCCCACACACACCATGGTGCAGGAGGCTGACAAGGCCACGCCCACCATGGCCATGCCCACCCAGCAACGGGGCAGAGGGGCCTTGGCTGAAATTTTTCAAACCCACCCCTGCATATGTGCACGCGTTGTGCTTTCAGATAACAGATACTCAGAGTTGGAAGAGACCTTGTAGGTCATCTAGTCCAACCCGCCCCCCGCCCAAGCGGGAGACCCTACACCATTTCTGACAGATGAAAGTCCAATCTCTTCTTGAAAGCCACCAGTGATGAAGCTCCCACAACTTCCAAAGGCAACTTCTGTTCCATGGGTTGATTGTTCTGTCAGAAAGTTTCTCCTTATTTCTAGGTTAAATCTCTTCTTGTTCAGTTTCCATCCATTATTCCTTGTCTGGCCTTCGGGTGCTTTAGAAAATAGCTTGATCCCCTTTCTCTCTGTGGCAGCCTCTCAAATATTGGAAGACTGCTATCCTGTCTCCCCTGGTCCTTCTCTTCACTAGACTAGCCAGGCCCAGTTCCTGTAAGTGTTCTTCGTATGTTTTGGTCTCCAGTCCCCTCATCATCCTGGTTGCTCTTCTCTGTACTTTTTCTAGAGTCTCAACATCTTTTTTATAATGTGGTGACCAAAACTGGATGCAGGACTCTAGGTGTGGCCTCACTAAGGCTTTATAGAGTAACCAAGGTTGGGTACAGGACTCCACATATGTCCTTCAGTTCTTGCTGGATTGGTTCATATGAATTCTTGAAAACAAGGACACCATCTTGATTTTTTTGGATACCCCTGGCTGTCCAGAAAGCTGCCTGGATGTAGTCCCCCAGCAGGAGGGAAATTCCTCTGCTATCTGATTGGCACAACCCTCTTTGAGGGACAACAAAGCCATTCCTCAGCCGGAGAAAGTGCAAGTAGTCCTCGACTTACAACCACAACGGAGCCCAAAACTTCCATTACTAAGCAAGACACTTCAGTGAGATTTTTTAGCCTATTTTACTATCTTGTCCCAGTTGTTAAGGAAATCCCTGCCGTTGTTAAGTTAGTTACCCGGTTGTTAAATGAATCTGGCTCCCCCCCCCCCTTGACTTTGCTTGTCAGAAGGTCGCAAAAGGTCATTATAAGATCCTGGGACACAGTGTAACCGTCATAAATATGAGTCAGTTGCCAAGCATGTGAATTTTGATCATGTGACCATGGGGATGCTACAAAGGTCATTGTAAACTCATAAAACATTTTGTATACACGTTTTATAGTTGACAACAGAAAGAAGGGGGGGGGGCAGTTTCAAAGAGCAGGTGGCAGTGTGGAATTGAAAGTACATTCCATTCATATTTTCTTCAAACTCTGATTTGATGACTGAAGCTTCTGCCGCAAAAAAAATCTAATTGGAGAGCATGATTGATGACTCTGGGCTGTGGATGTTTTTCGTTGGATGATACACCCAGAGGGGTTGGGGGGGAAAAGCAGGATCAAGGGTGACAGTGGGTTACATGTCTCAGAGTTGGCCATGCCCTGGTAAATGCCGGATGTAGAACGTTAACTTAAAATAAATCTTTTTTAGTTTTGGGAGTGTGGCTCGAGGCTCATGATTTCATTGGAGTAACTGCTGGAATCCTGACAGTCGTAAGTGTGGAAAAATAGTCATAAGTCCCTTTTTTCAGTGCCGTTGAAGCTCCGAATTGTCACTAAATGACGTTGTTGTCAAGTTAGTAACAGGCTTGTTAAGTGAATCCGGCTTGCCCATTGAGTTTGCTTATCAGAAGGTCCCGAAGGCTGATCACATGATACCCTTATTGCAGCCGTCACAAAGACATGCCAGTGGGCAAGCATCCAAATTTTAACCAAGGAGTGAAAAGAGGGTGACAGCAAGAGTGAAAAATGCTCCTAAGTCACTTTTTTTTCAGTGCCATTAAACGAACGTAGGTCATTAAACGAATGGTTGCAAGTTGAGGCCTACCTGTAATTCAGCCCCAAAGATTCAGCGCTTCTCTTTGAAGGGGTGCCTGCACTGTCGCAGCGTTCCCCGGCTTCGTTCTTCGCCTCTTTTGCCGGTGCAGCTCCTGGCGCGGCCGACTCATCCGGAGCGCAGGCTGCCTTTGCTCCGCTTCCTTCGAAGGAGAGCCGCGCTCCTTCAGCCGGGCCGAGAAACGAGGCTGGGCCTGAAGGAAAGGGCGACTGACCTTCCCCCAGGCAAGGGTCTCCCCCACGCGCACTTCCCTGTGGATGGCTGTGCGCCCTGGATAGGTGCGCCTACCACCTCGAGCGCTCTCCGGCCTCGCCCTTTGGGGGCTTTGGCGTAGCAAAGTCGGCCAGGGCAGATGGCTCCGCCAAGGGCGCATCTCCGGAGTCCGACGTTCCAGGAGCGCCTGGGAAACCTCGCCCTTGTGCAGTTTGTTTCTTTGTTTGTTTTGCAGCTTTGGGGGTTGGACTAGATGACCTATAAGATCCCTTCCAACTCTGTTAATCTGTATCTGCTTCACTGGAGAGTTCACACACACACACACACACACACACACACACACACAGAGTGTTTGACTTTGGGTGGAGGGAGAGGGCAATTCAAGAACCTCAGCTTCAGCAAAAGGAAGGAGACAGATTTGATTAATAAAACAAACAGAGCTTTCCTTTGCATTTATTTAACCAGCACATCAGCTAGCACTGATGATGTTACCTAGTAAACGTCTGCAAGAAAACAAGCAAGCTCAGAGAGCACAAAAGACCCCTCATTTATTTATTTATTGGTTTGTTTGTTTGGAAATTTTGTATTGCCACCTATTCGCTCACAGGCAGCTTACAGGAAATAAAAACACACAATCTAAAAGAAATAAAAATAATAAAAAATAAATATATGTTTTCCTTCTTTCCTCCCCCCTCTTTTCTTGTGGAAGCCCTTCTCAACTTACCAATATTCAAATGAATTATGCAGGCTCTTCCATATGTTTGGCCAGTTCTGAAACAGCACTAGCAATAGCTCTTGAGAGTTATATATCACTTCACAGTGCTTTGCAACCCTCTCTAAGTGGGTTTACAGAGTCAGCATATTGCGCCCCACAATCTGGCTCTTCGTTTCATCAGCCAGGCACAGAAAGAAATTCCTGCTGCCCAGCATCCTTTTACTCTGAGGAACTTGGGTTTGTGAGGTCATAAGCCATGTTACAAATAAACCTATTTTCCAGAGGTCTCAGCCTTGGGAGTCAAAGTTGAATGAGTCCATCTCTCATCCTCTAACATTCAATCTGACATATTTTGTTCTAGGCACAGCTGGCCAAACAGGAACTTCAGGTGACAAAGAATAGAATAAAGAAAAAAATAGGAATAGGAATAGGAATAGGAAGAAAAGAGAGAAGAGAAGAGAAGAGAAGAGAAGAGAAGAGAAGAGAAGAGAAGAGAAGAGA
>NW_020769318.1:23923943-23975628 GCF_900518735.1 Pseudonaja textilis | reverse complement strand
GAAGAGAAGAGAAGAGAAGAGAAGAGAAGAGAAGAGAAGAGAAGAGATCACTTTTTTCAGTGTCGTTGTAACTGGACAGTCATTAAGTGAATAGCTGTAAATCCAGGACTATTAGGTCGGGCAGAAGAGACATGTTAGGGGTCGCATCTGTGAAAGAATTACATCTGGCTGGCATGTAATGGCATGTGAGAAAGACCTTGGGAGATTGTGAAGATACGCTGCCTAGTCAGATAAGAATCAGCATAGCCAGCAGCTGGACAATGGATGGGGCAATGCTCAGAAAAGAATTTCCCTAGTTTCCTGAGCTGTAAAGCAGAAGAATAGAATAGAATAGAATAGAATAGAATAGAATAGAATAGAATAGAATAGAATAGAATAGAATAGAATAGAATAGAATAGAATAGGAATAGGAATAGGAATAGGAATAGGAGTAGAGTAGAGTAGAGTAGGGATAGGGATAGGGATAGGGATAGGGATAGGGATAGGAATAGAATAGAATAAGATAGTAGAGTAGAGTAGGGATAGGGATAGGGATAGGGATAAGGATAGGGATAGGGATTCTTTATTGGCCATGTGATTGGACACACCAAGAAAGGAGCAGCAGGTGGAACATGAAATGGGTCCAGGTACGCAGCCCTGAGCAACCTTTGCAAGCATCTGTTGAATCCGGAGGCTGACACATGATTCAACTGCTTAAGGATACAGAGGCAGAGTAGTAAATTCTTTCCAGCAGAAAGCTGCAGTTCTTGTACTTACAACCATTCATTCAAAGTTACAACGGCCATGAAAAATGTGACTTAGAACTGGGGCTTGCGTTTTCAATTGTTGCATCATTCCTACAGTCACATGGTCAAAAGTTGGGTGCTTGGCAATTGGCCTGTATTTACAAGGGTTGCCTCACCCCAGGGATGGCCACAGGGCCACATTGCCAATCTTCACAGCCGCCTTCTGAGAAGCAAAATCAACGGGGAAGCTGGGTTCACTTAATGACCTCCTGAATCACTGAACAATTGCAGTGATTCGCTTAATGACTGTGGGGAAAAAGACTAAAAATGAGCACGACTCGTTTCACGGCTAACTACCTTGCTTTCCAACAGAAATTTTGATCCCCATTGTGGTTGTAAATCAAATACTACTCCTACTAGAAAGCTGCTTGGCAAAGAATCTGGTTATCCTTCTGCACAGAAGTATCAATAAAGGAGAATACAGGCGGTCCTCGACTTACAACAGTTCACTTAGTGACTACTCAAAGTTACAACAGCACTGAAAAAAGTGACTTATGACAGTTTTTCACACTTATGACTGTTACAGCATCCCCATGGTCACATGATTTACATTCAGATGCTTGACAACTGACTCATATTTATGACGGTGGCAGTGTCCTGGGGTCACGTGATCCACTTTTGCGACATTCTGACAAGCAAATTCAACAGGGAAGCCAGATTCACTTAACAACTACAGGGATTCACTTAACAAATGTGGCAAGAAAAGTCGTAAAATGGGGCAAAACTACCTTAACAAATTTCTCACTTAACAACATAAGTGTTGGGCTCAATTGGGGTCGTAAGTCGAGGATGACCTGTTCTGACTGTGCTGTCCCAGCCAGTTTATGGGAATTGGATAGTTACTTAGGAATTATGAGCTGTCCCCTTAAGGGAATGCATCATGGTAAATGTAGTTAAAGGTACCCTGGGAAATGTAGTTCATGTCACGTGGCCACATCTGTATTCTTGATTGGCCACTAAATTGACCCTCAAGGGGTTGGGGGAGTTTTCTTCATTCTTGCCTGAACTCATGAACTCATGGCAGCTTCTTTCTATCGCTACAAGATGGGTTAGAAAATAACCATCTTTTACTACAAGGCAGATATACAAAAGATTGGTCATTAAAGAAGAACTTCGTCACAAATGTGAGTTATAAGGATACCTGATGAACCAATAAATGTTCTTTGTTATGGACGTCTTATTGAGTTATCTATCTGCATCTGTACAGTTTATAAATCCATCTCTGTGCAGTAAGCAGAAAACTGACACTAGGTAACTTCCTCAGCTCTAATGATGCTACCTAGTTTGGGTAATGAAACAATTGCAAGAAAACAACCAAGGTCAGAGACCACCAAGGACCCCACATAGAAATATACCAAGACTAGCTCAATACCTGTGCTTCACTATGAAACTATGTGGTCGGGCTTGGTTTTGGGGGAGGAAAATAAGGGGGGGGGCTCTGCCTACCAGCATCCATCAGTACTCATCTGGCTAGCGTCCTGTCAGTGTGTGAGAGTTGAGGGCTGTTTGGAAACTGAAACAGTATTTGCAGTTTGAGCAGGGAGACAGCAAGGAGCCTGGCCGTGGCTTAGCTTAACTGTTCTGTACTAAAACTGCTTGCTGCTGTGAAACTAAAACTGAAACTGAAACTCCTCTCCTCTGCTTGTGTTTTGCATTTGGAACAGATTTCTGTTCAGGTGGGGAGGCGGAGTAGAATTCCTGAGCATCAGAAGTGCGTGTCAATAATAATATAGGAAATACTAATGCTCTGATGATGGTCATTTCAAAAAATCCTTTCTTAGTGAGCACCTACAAGCCAAGAGGAAGCTACGTGCCAAATTTCAAGTTTGTAGTCTTTACGGTTCTGGAGATTTTGTGATGATGCTTGAGTGGTATTTCGCTTTTATATATACATAGAAGATTACTTTTAGTGACTGGGAGTAAATAGGATGCCAGGGAAACTTTTACTGTTGAAGCAAGAAATGTGAACTGAAGTGCTTAAGTACCAGAATTCATGTTGAGTTAAAGACAACTGCAGGACAACTTTAGGGAACAATGAATCGATGGAGAAGTAGGTGTGTTTATCGGTGTGTGATGCCGCAATATTTATTTCCAATTCCCGTTGAGATTTCAAAACGTTTTGGATTATTGCACGGGGACCAAACTCCAGCTGGCGCCAAATCTAGTGCAGAAGTATTTGAACTCTTGAGCCCCTTTTCCTCCCCCTGGGTGTGTTTAAAAAGGCTTGAAGGCAGATGCGGTGAAAAGCCCATTCAATTGGCCTGCCCTGGGATGCCAATTGAAAACAAGGGCTAATCTCCAGTCTGAGAGCAGAGGCAGCCGGGGGGGGGGGGGGGGAGGGGGGGGGTTGTCTGCGTACGCGAGAGAGCCAAGAAGACCTTTTTGCACCGCTGCCCTGAAGTCCAGCTAAATCTTTAAGTCGCTTGTAAGATCTCTTTGCATTTTATACTATATTAGGGATCTTGTATGGCTGGCTGCTCTTTCGCTGGGTGGTCTGCAGACTGAGTTAAAGCTGGATTAACTCCGGTGATGGCTGGGCTTTGTATGTGGCCAGCCAGCCAAAAGAGAAGAAGCTGTAACCCCACTTTTCTCCCCCAGTCTCCCCCTTGAAATGTCTCAGAAACTGTCTCCCTCCCGTCGCTAACCTCCTCCTTCCGTGGTTCTGAACATCCTGTAATGCTCGACCTTTAAGAAATGTTGCCTAAAGCTTGGGAAATTGAGGCTCAAAGAATCCATGATTTACAGATTAACAGAGTTGGAAGGGACCTTGTATGTCATCTAGTCCAACCCCCCGACCCCGCCCGCCCAAGCAGGACAACCTACACCATTTCTGACAGACGGGAGTCCAATTTTTTCTTGAAGGTCTCAAGTGATGAAGCTCCCACAATTTTCGAAGGCAACTTCTGTTCTGTTGGTTGATTGTTCTCACAGACAGAAAAGTTCTCCTTATTTCTAGGTTGAATCTCTCCTTGATCAGTTTCCATCCGTTATTCCTTGTCTGGCCTTCAGGCAGGGGTGCGATTCTACCAGTTTGCACCTATTCGCTAGAACCGGTTGTTAACATTCTCTAAGCAGTTTGGAGAACCGGTTGTTAGAAGAAATTACTGGCCTAATCCTGTAAGGAAGGCAAGAAGGAAACATTCTGATGTTGCTTACAGAAACTGCCTCTCCGTTAACCCTGATTACATTCTTGGCAGGACTAGAGTTCCTGTCTCAGGAACTTCTCTGGAGTTTTTTTCCCCTCCTTTGCTGGTACTTTGCTTGTGTGGAATGACCATTCAAAGTTACAATGGCACTGAAAAAAGTGACTTATGACCCTTTTTCACACTTACGACTGTTGCAGAATCCCCACAGTCATGAGAGGCCAGGCAAGGAGATGTGTGCCTCAATGTGAAAGATATTGAGTTGGCCATGCCCAGCCAACCATATGAGCACCAAGCCACGCCCACCAACTAAGCCACATCCACAGAACCGGTTGTTAAAAAAATTGAATCCCACCGCTGCCTTCCGATCCCTTGGAAAATAGCTTGACCCCTATGGTGTATTTTATAAGATCAGACCAAGCCTTTAGAGTCGCAGCTGGTCAGCGAGACCTCTGAAATTTATTATTTAATCTCTTCAGATTAAATTATAAGGGAAGACAATTGACCAGTGGAATAGCTTGCCTTCTGATGTTGTGGGTGCTTCATCACTGGAGGTTTTTAAGAAGAGACCGGACAGTTGCTTGTTTGAAATGCTATAGGACAGTGGTGGCTAACCTTTTTCGGCTCCCATGGTGATAATTGCGCTCGTGCTCACTCACATCCAGCACCCAGAAGGCACTGTGTGCAGACCGCCCCCCCGCACCCCCTGCACTTGGGACCCCCCTCACGCGCCATGCATCTCTGCGCATGTATGTGCGATCGCCTCGTGCACCGTGTGTCTGTGCATGTATGCGCAATTCCCAGGGGTGGGATCTGACAGGGTTAACTACCAGTTCGATCATTTACGAGGTTCGGTGATTTACACTGTGCTTCCCTGCATGCTCCCAGTGCGCACCTGTAAATCATCATCAGCATTCTATGTGCAGAGAAGCAGCCTTTCAAAAAGCCCTTTTTTCTTGCTTTTTTAACTGCAGCCGTGCCTCGCACGGCAGCTGAAGTTGAAAAAGCAGGAAATAAAGGTCAGGTAAGAGCCCGGGTGGGCAAAAACATCAGCAGACATAGAACCAGTTTTATGTCTGCTGCTCTTCAGAGCTACCGGTTCTACAGAGGTGGACAGAACCGACAGAAACCCACCCCGCACACGCAATCCCACCTTGCATGCAGCGTGTCTGTGCATACACACGTGATTCTTCCTTCACGTGCACTGCGTCTGCGCATGCAAGCGCAATCCCCTCATGCGCAGCACATCTCTGCAGATGCACGCATGTCTCCCGCACACAGACCCTCCACCCCCTATGCATGTGCACCAGATACTCGACAATCAGATGGCGGGTGGTGGCACGCACGCACATGTGCAGTGAGGCTCTTCCGGGCAACCTCTCGTGTGCTGGGGAAAATGGCTCTGCGTGCTACTTCTGGCATGCATGGCATAGATTCGCCCACACGGATATAGGATCTCCTGCTTGTGCAGGAGGCTGGACTAGAAGACCTCAAAGGTCCCTTCCAGCACTATTCTGATTCAGTTGATATTCAGGCAGGTAGCCTGCCCCAACCATAGAGGCTCCGTATCGTTCCGCTGTAATTGCTGTCTTTTTCTTTTTAACTGGTTTTTAATACGAACATAGACAAACAAAGCATAAAAACATCAAGCCATCTTCCATATATATACATACAGCGTGCCAGTTGCTTTACAAATTGTTTTGTGCTTCCATTTCGTAGTCTTCAATTACAATTACACTGTATATATTCTCATATTTTCAATCAAGTATTAAATACATTAATATCATTGTTAATCAATCTGACTATACTTTTATTCACTCATGTTTTACGAAATAATCATATTTTACTTTATTTGTTTTATGACAGTTCATATCATCATCTCAAATCTATCCTACAATCATTTTGTGGATATAATAAGAAAAGAATACATCTTTATATATTTATTATTTTCTAAGAATCTACATATTTCATTACCACGTTTTATTGTCTAACCATTGATAGAATAGATCCCAAATTTTATAAAATTGTTTATCATCATTTTCTCTGATTTCAAATGTCAATCTACTCATTTCAGCACATTCCAATATTTTCTTAATGATTTTCTCCTGTGATGGTATTTTCTCATTTTTCCAGTTTTTAGCAAATACAATCCTAACCGCTGTTAATACATTTACAATCAGGTATTTCAATTCTTTACTATATATGTCAGGTAAAATTCCCAATAAAAATATCTTTGGTTTCAAATCTATATGCTTTTTTTGTCATTTTTTCCAACCACGTGTGGATTTTAGTGCAATATTTTTTAGCATCCACACAAGTCCACCACATATGGTAATATGAGCCAGGTGTCTGATGACATTTCCAACATTTTTCAGATTTGTTCTTGAACATTCTTGCTATTCTTGTCGGGGGGAGGGGGGGAATGCCACCTGTAAAACATCTTATACAAATTTTCTTTATATGCTGTTGACATTGTCATTTTATAATTTTGAGACCACAATTTTTGCCATTTCTCTAGATCAATCCCATATCCAAAATTCTTCCCCCAAGCAATCATTGTTTCTTTAACTTGTTCTTCTTCTAGTTTAATTTCTAATAAATATCCATACAATTTTTTAATCACCTTTTCATCAGTACCTGTCAAAATCTTATCTAAATCAGTCAGTTTATCATAGAAACCTTCTGTTTTAGAGTCTTTATCATACTTTGAATGTATTTGCGCATATGAAAACCAATTCATCTTTATACCTTGTTCCTCTAATTTTTGTATAGATTTAAGTTCACCCTTAAACCATAGAGGCTCCGTATAGTTCCGCTGTAGTTGCTGTCTTTTCTTTTTTAAGGAACGCAGTACACTTACAACCCCCCGTTGAGCCGAAAATTTATGTTGCTAAGTGAAACAGTTGTCAAATGAATTTCACCATGTTTTACCCACCTTTCTTGCCACAGTCGTTAAGTGAGTCGCTGCAGTGTGAAATAAGTAACACAGCTGTTAAGTGAATTTGGCTTCCCCTTTGATGTTGCTTGTCCGAAGGTGGCAAAAGGGGAACGCGTGACCCTGGGACACAGCATTGGTCATAAATATGAGTCAGTTGCTAAGCACCTGAATTTTGATCAAGGACTGATCGTAAGTCCTTTTTTTTCAGTGCCGTTCAGGGGTGGGTTCTATCGGTTCTGTCCACCTCCATAGAACCGGTAGCTCTGAAGAGCAGCAGACATAGAACCGGTTCTATATCTGCAGAAGTTTTTGCCCACCCACACACCTGGGCTCTTACCTGACCTTTATTTATTGATTTTGTTCAACTTCAGCTGCCGTACGAGGCACAGCTGCAGTTAAAAAGACAGGAAAAGGGGGCTTTTTGAAAGGCTGCTTCTCTGCACGCAGCATGCTGATGACGATTTACAGGCACACGCAGGCAGCGTGCAGGGAAGCATATCGTCAATCACCGAACCTCGTAAATGACCAAACCGGTAGTTAACCCTGTCGGATTCCACCCCTGGTGCCGTTGTAACTTTGAACGGTTGCTAAAGAAGTGATTATAAGTCCAGGACCATCTGTAATAAAGTAGGGGTTAAGCAGGGGTGGGATTCTACCGGTTCAGAACGGTTCGAGCGAACCGGATGTTAAATTTACATCTGGTTCACCAAACCGGTAGTTGAACCAACCGGCTGGCCCCTCTCGCCCCTCCCCTCCCAGGAGTCTCCACACGGCCTGTTTTGGATGCAGGTAAATGCAGGGTCTGCACAGAGGCTCTGCGAGGGCGAAAAATGGGCCGAACCAGAAGTTCCAGAAGTCTGGAAACGGGCCTGTTGTCGGCTTCCAGAGGCCACCCGGAGCCCTGGGGAGGCTGTTTTTGCCCCCCCAGAGGCCCGAGGGAAGCCTCCGGACTCTGGGGAAGGCGAGAAACAACTCTCTCAGAAATTCCGGTAGGCCACACCCACCATGGCCACACCCACCCAGCAATCGGACATACAACCGGTTGCTGGGATTTTTGAATCCCACCCCTGGTGTTAAGTAAAACTCCCAGCTACTTTAAATAGGACTCTATATATCAGGATGGACACCAAAGGTTTATGTGGACTGGCGATCTATCTTTGAATTAAAGTAACTGGAGAGAAGTGATACCAAATTGCTGCCATTTTTCTGGTCTCCATTTGAGCTGTGAGAACAGATGGGTAAAAAAAAAAAATCCAAACACAATCCTTTAGCAAAAATTACCATTTGGTTTCCACAAATGGTTATTGTCAATTGCCAGTCATTTACGTAATAAGCAGTGTCCTGCAGATCTCTCTGAGCTACTTTTCTTCTGATTTATAAATAATCACAAAACAAGATTTTTTTTAAAAAAAAAACTCAATCTCTTTTTTATTTGTTGGTTTGGGTGTCTGGTACAAAGAACACTGTTTTTCTATTTCCATCTGGCTTGTTCCACCAACTTTTTTTTTCTTTTTAAAGAGTTAAACAATAAGATTAGCAACTTCAACTGGAATGTTTCAGTGCTTAAAGTAAAAAAAAAGAGGTTTTTTTTCACAACCCTTTAAATAAAAAGCATACCTCAAGAGGTGAAATTATACAGGACTAGCTCTATACACGTGTTTCGCTATGAAACTATGTGGTTGGGCTTAGTTTTTTGGGAGGAAAATAAGGTGAAAAAATTCTGCCTGTGGCTACCAGCATCCATCGGTATTCATCTGGCTAGCGTCCTGTCAGTGTGTGAGAGAGTTGAGGGCTGTTTGGAAACTGAAACAGTATTTGCTGTTTGAGCAAGGAGACAGCAAGGAGCCTGGGCATGGTTTAGCTCAACGGTTCTGTACTAAAGCTGCTTGGTGCTGTGAAACTAAAACTGAAACTCCTCTCCTCTGCTTGTGTTCTGCATTTGGAACAGATTTGTTTTCAGCTGGGGAGGGGGAGTAGAACTTCTTAGCATCAGAGCATGTTAATAATAATATACAAAATACTAATGCTCCGATGGTCATTTTGAAAAATCCTTTCTTAGTGAGCACCTAGAAGCCAAGAGGAAGATATGTGCCAAATTTCAAGTTTGTAGGATTTTACAGTTCTGGAGATTTTGTGATGATGCTTGAGTGGTATTTTGCTTATATATATATATATATATATATATAAAACCAACGTATCCTAGGATGATTTACCCAAATGTCAGTCCCATCAAATTCAACAAATGTTGCCATCTAGTTGGCCCTAGGAAAGTGTCTTCTCCGTGGTAGCCCTGCCCTGTGAACCCCCTTTCCTTTGAGATCCAGCAGGTTCTGCCAGAAGGCTGTAAAATGACAATCTTTTCCTCCAAATGTTGGGATACAGTGAAGCTAGAGTTGAGAAGACACAAGTAGTCCTTGTTTAAGGACCACAATTGGGACCTTTAACCCTTTACAAACTGACATTCAAAGAAAGGAAGTGAAAAGCAAAAATAAATTAAAGAGTAACCAAGATGATTAGGAGTCTGGAGAGCAATAGCATTTAGATTTATGTACTGTTGGAAGAACTATCCTCCTGGGTTCTGTTCCAAGTGGGGAAAAGGACACTGGAAACATGGAGGCTGTTTGGAACGATGGTTTAATGGTGGACAGGACCACATGCCCTGGATGAAGAAAGAAGGAAAAGGGCTGAGATGCTGAGAGACCCTTAGTTTTATACCCTCTGTTGGGCCTCACCTCAGTGTTTCCTGTTCCTATGTAAGAAATGCATCCCATTGCCTGTCAGACTCCCAGGGGCGGGATCTTAGCTAACTTTGTAGGCTTTGTCTGGACCACGTGGCTTCACCTGAGTGCTGGCTGATACAATCTTCCCAGGCCAGGTGGTGAGATGGGTAGAGGCCTTTATTATGTACAATACTCTGGCCCAGTCGTTAATGGCCCATTAGCAAAGGTGGGGGGGGTGAGTTTCTGCCTCTCCCATTTTCTACTTTACTCTTTTTAGGGGAAATATTCTGCCTTTTTAATATTTCCTAGGATATTTCAATTTTCTAGAAGAGGGGTGGGTGCTAACTTCCTACAATACCTTGAGACTGGTGAGATTTGAAAACTGTGCCACTGTGGCTCATTTGAAAAATGGTTGCAAGAATTGGATATGTTTAGTTTAATGAAAAGAAGGACTAGGGGAGACATAATAGGAGCCTTCCAATGTCTCAGGGGCTGCCACAAAGAAGAAAGAGTCAAGCTATTCTCCAAAGCTCCTGAGGGCAGGACAAGGAGCAATGGATGGAAACTAATCAAGGAGAGAAGCAACTTACAGCTAAGGAGAAATTTCCTGGCAAACCAATTAATCAAGGAACAGCTTGGCTTCAGAAGTTGTGAGTGCTCCAACACTGGAGGTTTTAAAGAAGAGATTGGACAACCATTTGCCTGAAATTGGCCTCTTGCTTATGCAGAGGGTTGGACTAGAAGACCTCCAAAGTCCCTTCCAACTATTATTCTGGTATCCTGTTAATTCCCGCCCCCCGCAAAGCAGTGACAAGATGTTTCTGCTATCCCTTAGTGCAGTGTTTATCAACCTTGGGCACTTTAAGAGGAATGGACCAGGATGGCTGGGAAATTCTGGGAGTTGCCAACAATTAGAAACACTATACTAGATTCCAGACTAAATTTGAAAAAAAACATAATTGCAGTGTTAACATAACATGCTCTATTCCCCCACTCAAATAAACCCTATCATGGTTTAACCTGATGGGCTGGTTCACATCACATGGTGGCACAGTGGCTCAGCTCCCAACATGCTGCCTAAAAACTCCCCCACTCAATTTTAACTTGGTTTAGTACTTGGCACAAACTTCGCTAGTGCTGCATTACATGCTCCAAAGGCAGAAAACAGAAAGAGAGCCAGTGCAACATGCTGACTTGCTCGTTTGTCTCCTTGTTGGAGAAATTGGGACCTCCGATTCGGTTAATTGCTTTCAACCTTCCGTGTCCATCTTCGCCACAAAAACAACGGCAGAAGCACTTGGAAATATGCTTCCAGAAAGAAGGTATCAGCAACGAAATCCTAAAGAGAGATTTGCAGGGCCGTTCTCTTGAATCTCTGACTTGTAACCTGTGGATGACAAAAGAGAAGATTTAAGTGGCTCTCCCGTAGACCGTAATGGTAGAGTGGGAGCATCATTTCTAAATGCTGTGGCATAATCATAAGGCTAATCCATGCCAGCACTGATACTCGATTATTAGGCCAAAGGTGGAATCCCTTAGCTTCTCTTGTGAGGCAGATTGGCAGCAAAATTGGGAAAGGAGCAAGATTTGCTGAGACGAACAAAACGGCATGCGGTATAATTTACTGTTGCTTATTGTAACTGTCGTTGTAACAGAGATTGGTCCTTGTGGGTTGTTGTTTGTGCTTCCTGTGGATTTGGGCAGTTGACAGCTTGGGTGGGAAGGACACAGCCTGCACTTCTAATTGTCGTGGCTGGCCCTGATGAAGGAGGGAAAGGATTGAGGACAAAGATAGATGTAACATTGGAACTGGAATCTCAGATGCTGGGGACATACACAACGATAGCAATGTTTTTCAACCTTGGCAATTGTGGACTTCAACTCCCAGAATTCCCTAGCCAACTTCGCTGACTGGGGGATTCTGGGAATCGACGCCCATGCACCTTAAAACTTGCCTAGGTTGGGAAACCCTGCCATACTGGACGGCAGTGAATTCTGAAGCTAAACTAGCTCAATATCCATTTTTACCCTTCCACCAAACACAGTACACAAAATTATCTGCTACAATGTCCTACCAGTCAATGACGACTTCAGCTTCAACCACAACAATACAAGAGCACACAGCAGATACAAACTCAGTGTAAACCACTTCAAACTCGATTGCAGAAAGTACGACTTCAGCCACAGAGTGGTCAATGCCTGGAATGCACTACCTGACTCTGTTGTCACATCCTCTAACCCCCACTCCTTTAACCTCAAACTAACCACTATTGACCTCACCCCATTCCTAAGAGGTCTGTAAGGGGCGTGCATAAGTGCACCATCGTGCCTCCCGTCCCTGTCATATTGTCCCCATTTAATTCTACCCATTTTCTGTATTCTTACCCCTGTTTATGCTTATACCTATTATTTTGTAAGCGATTGACAAATCAAATAAATAAAAAATAAAAAAATATAACAGTTTCAGGTCCCACACAGTTGGACAAGACCAAGGAAGCAGGAGTAGAAGGATTTCTGGGATAAATAACAACTTTGCAGAACTTTAGCAGGAATATTCTCGTGAGCTAATCCAAACAGAATTTCTCTGAAATGCTACTTTCCAGGTTTCTTCCCATCTGCATAAAGTTGCAATTTATGAGATAAGCAGTCAAAATGGTGGCTGTGGCCATGTGATTAAAGCCCCACCCCTTTTTTTATAACGTGTGGGGTTTCTTCAGTGACATGGGCATTGCCTCCATCTTGACTTTTTTGACAGACTCTCTTTCCAGCCTCCCCACTGTTTCCCACACATAATGTAGTAAAAGTAGTTAAACTGAACTCTCAAAGGTGCCCTTTGGCCCTGGAAATTTTGGGCCCAGCCTCCAGAGAAAACTAATATTTTTGAACAGGGGGTGGGGTGGAATTCTGCTGACTATTGCTGGGAAGTAATCACATTGACTCTATTTGAATTTATTTATTAGATTTTTATACAGCCTTTATGACTTTATTGATAACTCAAGATACCAAACATACATAATACTCCTTTCTCCACAACAACCCTGTGAGGTAGCTTGGGCTTCTAGGACAGAACTAGAATTCATTGTCTCCTAGTGATTGACCGAAAGTCACACAGCCAGCTTTCATGCCTAAACAGAGATGAGATTCATCGCATGAAATAAAATTTAGCATTCTTCAATATCTTCATCAATGATTTAGATCAGAGGTCTCCAAACTTGGCCACTTTAAGACGTGTGGACTTCAACTCCCAGAATTCTTAAAGTTGCCAAGTTTGGGGAGCCCTGATTTAGATGAGTGGATAGATCGGGAACTCATCCAATTTGCAGATGGCACCAAGCTGGCAGGAATAGCCAACACCCCAGAAGACAGGGTTAAGATACAGAAGGATTTTGACAGACTTGAACATTGGGTGCTATCTAACAAAATGAAATTCAATGGTGAAAAATATAAGGTTCTACATTTAGGCAAGAAAAACCAAATGCACAGGTATAGTATAGATGGTACCTGGCTCAATAGTAGTAACTGTGAGAGGGATCTTGGAGTCCTAGTGGACAATCACTTAAATATGAGCCAGAAGTGGGCTGCAGCTACCAAAAAAGCCAATGGAGTCCTAGGCTGCATAAACAGAGGGATAGAATCAAGATCACATGAAATGTTAATACCGCTTTATAATGCCTTGGTAAGGCCACACTTGGAATACGGCATTCAGTTTTCATCGCCACAATGTAAAAAAGATGTTGAGACTCTAGAAAGAGTGCAGAGAAGAACAACAAGGATGATTAGCGGACTGGAGGCTGAAACCAGGGGTGGGATTCTACCAGTTCTCACCTATTCGCTAGAACTGGTTGTTAACATTCTAAGCAGTTTGGAGAACCGATTGTTAGAAGAAATTACTGGCCTAATCCTGTCAGGAAGGCAGGAAGGAAACATTCTGGTGTTGCTTACAGAAACTGCCTCTCCGTTAACCCTGATTACATTCTTGGCAGGACTAGACTTCCTGTCTCAGGAATTTCTCTGGAGTTTTTTCCCCTCCTTTGCTGGTACTTTGCTTGTGTGGAGTGACCATTCAAAGTTACAATGGCACTGAAAAAAGTGACTTATGACCATTTTTCACCCTTACGACTGTTGCAGCATCCCCACAGTCATGAGAGGCCATGCAAGGAGATGCATACCTCAATGTGAGTGATGTTGAGTTGGCCACGTCTAGCCAATAACATGACCACCAAACTATGTCCACCCAGTCACATGACCACCAAGCCATGCCCACCACCTAAGCCATGCCCACAGAACCGGTTGTTAAAAAATTTAATCCCACCTCTAGCTGTAACACATTAAAAAAACGGTTGCTGGAACTGGGTATGTCTAGTCTGATGAAAAGAAGGACTGGGGGTGACATGATAGCAGTCTTCTAATATCTCAGGAGCCGCCACAAAGAAGAGGGAGTCAAGCTATTTTCCACAGTACCTGAAGGCAGGACAAGAAGCAATGGATGGAAACTAATCAAGGAGAGAACAATTCTAGAAATAAGAAAAAAATTCCCAAGTTAGAACAATTAATTAGTGGAACAACTTGCCTCCAAAGTTGTAAGTGCTCCAACACTGGAAGTTTTTAAGAAGAGACAGGACAATCATTTATTTGAAATGGTACCGGTCTTCCTGCCTGAGCAGGAGGTTGGACTAGAAGACCTCTAAGGTCCCTTCCAACTCTGTTATTCTGTATTCTGTAATTGTGGTCGTAAGTTGAGGACTGCCTGGAATTTGCTGAAACCGTCCAGCCCAGCAAGCGGCAGTGCCTTCCGTTTCTACTGGAAGGGGGAAAATCTGGACATTGCTTTGCAAATGCCCAGCCCAGCCTGACGCCTCATTTGCATAGTTGCCGCAGGTGGAGGGCCCATCTGCCCCAAGGCGGCCTTGCAGGCAAATTAGCAGCCACTCCCTTTCAGATGTGCATTTAAATGGCCAAGAAGATCTGCAAGCACATGGCTGACACCAGGCCGTAATGAGAAAGGCCTGTCTGTCTAGGAAGGGGCTGAGTGTCTGGATCTCGAGCCCCATCCCTCAATTTATGCCAATTGATGGGAAAGAGATGTCTGTTGTCTGAAAAAGCCATCCCCAAGTGGCTCACTGTGGCCTGTGAAGCAGAAGGCAATGCAGGCAGCCAAAGTGAGGAGGGGGTGAGAGTGGCTGAAGCTTTTGGAAAATCTTGGGCATTTATTTGTCTGAAGTGGTGTAGGGTTTCCTGCCTAAGCAAGGGATTGGACTAGAAGACCTCCAAGGTCCCTTCAAAATCTGTTATTCTATTCCATTCCATTCCGTTCTATTCCATTCCATTCCACTCCACTCCACTCCTATTCCTATCCCACTTCACTTACGGTTGTAAGTCGAGGACTATCTGTACTTAGAAAATTCAATGGCACAGCCAAAGAGGACAGTGAAAAGCACTGGAGAAGATGAGGGGAGAGGAAATCCCAAGAATTACAGTGTTCTGACCCATAATTACGCACACACTTATTTTAAAAACAAGTCTTGCAACGCTGGGAATTATTTTCATTCCCAGCCAGTAATGAATCTCAACCAGTCCTTCGAAATAAGCGCCCACCTTGCTTTCCTGTGAAGTGCTGCCAATAACAGAAGTGTCAAATGAACTAGAAAACCAACTGAAGTACAAAGAGCTTCAAGAATGAGTCTGAACTGCACAAATGACTTTGCTTCCTGCAAAGGTTTCTCTACCTTTGCATGTCCTTTATACCTTATGGGAGGGGCAATCACCTCCCATCTTTACTCCTGAGTTGCCCCTTTTGTTTCAGCTGCTCTCGCCTTCTAGCAGCTCCGGAGTCAGCACCCCACTCCCAGATGGTCCTGGCCCCATCTCTGCATCAGACGCAGGACCCTCGTCCAAGTCCTTTCCAGACTCCCAGACTGGTCCCCTTTCTTCCCCACTGTCCGATTCCGCTGCCATCTGCACAGGCTGCCGGCGAACCACAACATACAGTACAGTTCGACTTTGACTTACAACCCTTTGTTTAATGATGGTTCCAATTTACAATGGCCCTGAAAAAAGTGACTTGTGACCAGTCTTCACATTTATGACATTCCTCATAGTCAGGTGATCATACTTTGGGTGTTTGGCAACTGGCAGGAATTGATGAAGCATCCCAGCATCCCAGGATCTTGAGATTGTCAATTGCAACCTTCTTAGGCAGCTTCTGACAAGCAGAATCAAAGGAGGAAGCCAAATTTGCTTAACGACCCCATGATTCACTTAACAACTTCAGTGATTTGCTTAAAAACCATGACAAAAAGGCTCGGGAAATGGGACACGACTCAGTTAGCAACTGTCACGTTGAGTTCAGTTGTGGTTGTAAGTCAAGGATTAACTCATGTGGGTGTCCTCAACTTATATCCTCGACTTATGACCACAATCAAGCCCCATGTTTTTGTCGCCAATCAAGACAGTTGAAAAGTGAGTTTTGCCCCATTTCTGGAGCATTTTGTCATGGATGTTAAGCAAATCACTGAAATTGTTAAGTGAATCATGCGGTCATTAAGCAAATGTGGCTTCCCCTTTGACCCTGTTTGTCAGGAGGTCACAAAAGGGGATCGCATGATCCCGGAACATGACAACCATCATAAATATGAGCCAGTTGCCAAGCATCTGAATTTTGATCATGTGACCATGGAGATGCCACAACGGTCATAATTGTTTTTTTAAAGTCGTTTTTTTCAGGGCCATTGTAACTTCAAACAGTCACGAAATGAATGTTTGTAAGTCAAGGACTACCCAGTGGTGTCATGCCCCTGTTAGAATCTGACTTTGAGGGAAAGGAGGAACAGCCAACAGGGAGTGGGAGTGTGGCTCCAGAGGTTGTGGAGGTAACTGGAAAAGGGCACAGGTCAGCTGGGCATTCAGAGGAAGACCCAGGCCCATCCCCTCTTCATCTGAGGGCATGCAGGGAGGAGCGGATAAGGGAGAAACATGAATGGCGTGGTCTACCGGGGAGGAAAGGGCCTTGATCCCCTTCATGGGCTGTAGCTGTGAGGACTGTTTAAAAGGACAAACTGTGCATGGGCCAGTGCTGGAAGCAAAGCGTGAAAATATTTCTCGTTTGTCAGTTCTTATCTGAGTTCTGGCATCCTTCCCAGTTGTGTGTATTTTGATATCTGTGTGGACATCTTCAAGCCCTTACCCTGCCTTGTCTCATCAATTGCTTCAGTGTGGTTTGTGTTGTTGTTTTTTCTATTTATAATTTATATGTATTTTGAGTTTGAACAGAAATTCTTCCTTTTCGTAACTGTTTGTGGAGGAGTTTTTTCTCCAGTCAGTGATAATTGGATCTTTTAAGCTAAGTTGAAGGAATTAAAGGGACTTCACCTGTTTTTGTGACTTTGTTGCTTTTGTATCCCACCTTGGGTCATCACAGGTGAAATGCTACCAGTTTGGCCCGGTTCACCTGAACCGGTAGTAAAGAAAAGCTCCGACAATCAGCTGAGAGGAGGAGGAAGAAGAGAAAAGCGCAAGATCGTCCCACCCCTGTGCTTTTCTGTTCTTTATCCTCTCAGCTGATTGGTGTGGCAGCGCCTCATCTGGTGTTTGGAAAGCTGCGCGCACACCTGTGTTAGGTGCACGTGCCCATGTGAAGTGTGTGATCACCAAAGCAGTAGGGCCACGATGATGAACCTATGACACAGGTAGCACGCGGAGCCATTTGTGCAGGCACCGGAGCCCCAGCCAAACTTCCCTGCACTGCGCATGCGCGTGCCTCCCAGCTGATTTTTGTCCCATTTGAGGCCTTTTGCGGCCTCCCAGAGGTTCGAGGGAAGCCTCTGCAGCCTCGGGAGGCTGAAAAATGGGCCAGTTTCAGCACTTCCGGAATTCAAATCATCTGGGAGGCACACGCATGCTCAGTGCAGGTAAGGGGTGGGTGGGAAGGGTGTTGTGCACACATGCGCAGGGTGTGCAGGGAGCATTGTATTGTGTGTGTCACGGCAAAAAGGTTCGCCATCACTGAGGTAGGGAAACTGGTAGAATCCCACCGCTGGGACTACCTGTATTGTGGCACTTCCTATCAGGTGGAATGATACTCTGCTCATGAATCTGAGCCCGCTCTTGTAGCAAATTGCTGGTTCTTGACATCTCCTATCACCCCCCCCACCCCCCACCCCCAGCAAGAAAAATCCCACCGTTTCCTGCAGAAACGACGGGAAGGCAAGATTCTTGTTCTCAAAGCAGACCTGTTAATAAGCAACGGTAACCATATAAATTTTGCAAGCTGAAGAGAACCGAATTCTGGGGTGTTTGGGGGGGTTCTCATTTCTCTTGGGTTGTTTCTTTTTGTTTTCCTTCCAGGTTTGCCACACAGAAAGAAACCTTTTGCCCCGCCGAACTCAAAAAAGGCCAACAAGGCGGCCTTAGTAAAGCAAGTGAAAGAGCGAGACGGGAGGTGATGGAAAGTCCATAAATATTATATTGTTACTTCTCTGAATTGTAAAGTTGTCTCGGCTAATGGCCCGAGTTAGACAAAGCCTGCCCTGAGCTCTCCGGCTGCGGCCAGACAGTCCAGCTGTTCCAAACGGCTATGAGAACGGAGGACGAGAAAAGAGAAAGGCTCCAACGTTCAAGGTCAGAGGTAACTCAGCTCCCCATAAATTATTCAAACGGGCTCCGTTGGTGCCATAAAACCAGTAGTGTTAACTTGATCGTTTGGCGGCAAATATTTTGATTAGGATTGTCAAGGAAAAAAAGACTCAATTTCTTGGAAAAAGATCCGGAGTTGGCACAAAATATTCCTCCTCCTCCTCTTTCCTGATCTTTCTCCTTCTCTGCCATATCTTTCTCCTTCTTCCTTCTCCTTCTTCTCCTCCTCTTTCCTGATCTCTTTCTCCTTCTCTGCCATATCTTTCTCCTCTTAGCATTTAGCATTTAGACTTATAATATTGTTACTTACTCCTCCCTTCTCTTCCTCCTCTTCCTCCTCCTCTTTCCTGATCTTTCTCCTTCTCTTCCGTATCTTTCTCCTCCTTCCTTCTCCTTCTTCTCCTCCTTTTTCCTGATCTTTCTCCTTCTCTGCCATATCTTTCTCCTCTTATCATTTAACATTTAGACTTATAATATTGTGACTCCCTCTTCCCTCCTCCTCTTTCCTGATCTCTTTCTCTCCCATACCTTTCTCCTGTTAATTCCTCCTCCCATTCTCCTCCTTCTCCTCTTCCTCTTCCACCTCCTTCCTGATCTCCTTCTCCTTCTCTCCTCCTTAGGAGACTGAGTTCTAATCCTGCCTTAGACACAGAATCCAGCTGGAAGAAGTAGTCAACAAGCCACTTGGCAAATGTAGCCAAGGAAATTACAGTGACTTGTCTCTGTATAGAAAGCTTTAGCCTGGCAAGATTCTGCCTATTAGCACTTAGACTTATATACTGCTTCATGGTGCTTTACAGCTCTAAGCGGTTTAACAGAGTCAGCATCTTGCCCCCAACAATCTGGGTCCTCGTTTTACCGACTTAGGAAGGATGGAAGGCCGAGTCAACCTTGAGCCATTCAAGAATTGAACTGCTAGCAGTTGGCAGAATTAGCTGCAATACTGCATTCTAACCGCTGTGCCACCATCACTCTTAGGTACAAGCAACAGAGAATTGACCTCCAGTACATTTCACTGTGTTGTCCTTGGGATTAGGACTGATAATCTATCAATAAAACAGAGTCCTAGTGGTGTCTGTTTCCTGACCCAGCCTTCCTTAAAGGACTAATATCAATCATGAGCTCATGTTTTGCTACATACAGTACTTTCTCCAAAACTTTTTGTGTGTTCCTCTACAAGTCCATTCTATAGCTTCTGTTTATGTCCCTGTGTTGTTTTTTATTTGTTATTCGTTGCGGGCCGCAAGTTCCATTTATCCCTAAAGCTGAGATTCCTCCATCCATCCATCTCTTTACCTTCATGGAGTTGTAAAAGACCCTGGAAGCCATCAACACCCACCCTTGTTCAGTGCGGCAATTCCAATTAATGATCCAAATGCAGTCTGGATAGCGAGGTGGCTGGCATGCACATTTCATAATAATTAAAAAAATATATTAAAAAATCAAATCCAATCCAATATGGATCCTTAGTTCTACTATCCATCCAACTGTTCTACTTGTCTTCTGCCTTGTGGAGTAATAGAAAATGGCTTGGACCTCTTCGGTGTTATTCAGGTGTTCAGTTTTCATGTTTCATCTTTGCCATCATGGGGCACAACTTGCTTTCAAGTATTTGAAGAGGGCAAGCATGACACCTTTTGTCTTAGAAGCATAGAATCATAGGCCGGAAGGGACCCTGGGAGGCCTTTTAGTTGGGGTGGGCTTCAAAAATTTTAGCAACCGGTTCTCTGCCTGGTTGCTGCGTGAGCGTGGCCTAGTCGGCCTCCTGCACCATGGTGTGTGGGGGTCATTTTCACCATCCCTGGGCTCCGGAGGGTTTCATCGAGCCTCTGGGAGGGCGAAAACGGTCTCCCCTGGGCTCTGGAGGCCCTCCGGAGCGGTGGTGGGATTGAAATCTTTTTACTACCGGTTCTGTGGGGCGTGGCTTGGTGGGCGTGGCAGGGGAAGGATACTGCAAAATCCCCATTCCCTCCCCACCCCATTGACCTGCTTTCCAGCTCTGTTCTCCTGTGCAGGGCAATCAAAGAAGACCCAGCCAATCAGCTGGGACTCGGGAGGCGGAGAATAGATGGGGGCAGAGCCAGTCAGAGGAAGTATTTGCCGGTTCTCCAAAGTATTCAAAATTTCCTGCTACCGGTTCTCCAGAACTGGTCAGAACCTGCTGAATACCCACCTCTGCTCTGGATGCCGGAAATGGGCCTGTTTCCAGCCTTCCAGAACTTCCAGGAGGAAGTTTTGCCCTCCCGGAGCTTCCACACAGATCCTGAACTTACCTGGATCCAAAAAGGGGATCCACGTGGGGACTCCTGGGAGGAGCAGGGCAGGGCCAGCCACAGTTGGGATTTGCAAGTTCACCGAACTACGCAGAATCTTAGCTAGAGGATCCCCCGAACCCGTGCAAACCCACAGAGGCCCACCCCTGCTTCTAGTCCAATGTAGGAGTCCCTACACCATTTTGGACAAATTGTTGTTCAACCTTTTCTTGAAAACCTTCAATGATGAAACACCTATGACTCTGGTAGGCAAATTGTTCCACCGATTAATTGTTCTCAGTGTTAGCAAATTTAAGATGTATAGACTTCAACTTGCAGAATTTCCCAGCCAGCTATGTTGCCAAGCGCCCAGCCAAAAGCTGGTGATTTTGGGCCAGTCGCTAGGAGATTCAGTTCTAGTCCTGCCTTAGGCATGAAAGCTGTCTGGATGACTTTGAGCCAGTCCCTCTCTCTCAGTACAACCCACCTCACAGGGTTGTTGTTGTGGGGACAATAGAAAGAAGAAGGAGTATTAGATATTGTTTGTTTGCTGTCTTGAGCAGCTATAAAAAAATAATCATAGAGGTAGTATGTAAAATAAATAAATAAATAAGATGACGGCTATGTTGTAAAACCCATGACTGCTTTAAATGTACATAAAAGGCATAAAGAACGGAAAATACACATGTGAAAAACTCATTGGGATTCAATGGACATTTTTCTTTAACAGACACTTTTTCCTCCTGTCAGATCATCAAACTTTTTTACATTTACTTTTATTTACGTTAATTTGCAATATTCTATACCTTGTCCAAGAGCTTAAGGGGTGTTCCATAAAGACTCCCTTCCTCAGTTTTCTCTTCAGAACTATTCTGTGAGGTAAATGGGATTAAGAGTGGCTGGCTGACATCATCCAATAAGTGTAAGTGCAATTGCACTTAGATTTATATACTGCTTCATAATGCTTCACAGCCCTCTCTAAGCAGTTTACAGAGTCAGCGTATATTGCCTCCAACAATCTGGATCCTCATTTTACTGACCTCGGAAGGATGAAAGGCTGAGTCAATTTTCAGCTTGCCAAGATCAAACTACTGTCAGCTGGCAGAGTTAGCCTGCAATACTGCATTCTAACATCTAACAGATGTTATACTATGCATAAGCTTGGTTTCAGAAGAGGATTGAGGACTTTGAGATTTTTAAGATGGTTGGATGCCCATGGAGGAAGCATGTTTAATTCTACCAAGGATGTTTAGATGTTTAACTCTACTAAGGAATAAATAAGGGTGTAGACTAGGCAAATCCAGAAAATACCCTGGAAGAATTGGACAAACAATTCTCTACTATTGGAGTGACTGAATGACTGAAGTCTATCCAGGAATAAATAAAGATGTAGTCAAGATTGGGAAAGGCAGAAAACACCCTGGAAGAATTGAACAAACAGTTCTGTACCGTTGCAATGAATGAATGAATGAAGTATACCAAGAAATAAATAAGAGTATAGGCAATATTGTGAAAGCTAGAAAAACACCCTGGAAGAAATGGACAAACAATTCTGTACTAATGCACTGAATGAATGAATGAATGAATGAATGAATGAATGAATGAATGAATGAATTCTACATCAGCACATCCCCTGGAATGGACGGAAACATTTCTTTTTAATTTGAAGAAGCTGGAAACTTTCAGCTAGCATTTCAAATTAAAAGGGTGATAGAGAAATGGTATTCATCTACAACTGGTGTAAAGGTGTTCAAATGGCTTTTCTGATGAGGAACAGAAGACTACCCCAAACCCCGCTTTCAAAAATTGGTCGTTCCCTCCCCAGCCCACTAGGAGAATATTATATTGAAAAGAGAGCAAAATAAAACTTTACATATTAGAGAAAATTCTGGATCGAAATGTACCAGACTTGGGGAACAAATAATAATAATAATAATAATAATAATAATAATAATAATAATAATAATAATACTCAGGTAACCCATAGCATGCACGAGAGCGCCTTCATGCAACAAATCCTCCTTGAATTTACACACTGATGCAGAAATCAGGAGAGAAATTAAACTTGCAACATGGGGCATGTGGAGAAACAGAACAAAAGGATGAAATGGATAAATTCAACCCACCCACCCCCAGCCAAGAAAAACACACAATGAGATGGGGAGGGGGGAAGGAGGGGTGGCAGAGAGAGTGCAATGCACCGTTGACTTCCACCAAGCCAGCAAACTCACGGGGTGGGTGCTGGAGTAGCCCAAAGAGGAAGATGGACAGCTTAGACAAAGTGATCTAATTCTCTGCGCCCCGAGACGCGGGTTTGGGCCCTTTCTCAGCCAGACACAATGGGGAAGCCCTTTGCCCACCACTGGAGTGCATTATCCTACAAACCACAAACTTCCCTCCCTCCCTCCTCCCCCAACACACCCACCCTTCCCCTTTCAGATAATGGATGCATTAATAAGTGTTTTCCTACAACCCCTCGAGATTTCTTTTTTCTTTTCCCCAGAGAAAGAAACTTTGTTAGGCAAGAGTTGGGTGAAAAATGCCTTCCATTGAGGTCCTGCACGAAGCAGAAAGAGGGCTGAGAGAATATCTACAGACCCTTCACATCCTGGACATAAATTGTTTCCACTTCTTCCCTCGGGACGGCTCTATAGGGCCCTGTATCCCTAAACAGCTAGACACAAAGGTAGTTTTTTTTTCCCACCAGGCCATCACTTGGCATAACTACCACAGCATTGTCTTATGCCCAAAAATATTTACTTGTGTAGTAGGCTCTATTGCCATTATCCTTGTCATCTTCTCATCTTTCTCACCTCCTATTTCCTTCTAGCTTCTACTATTCATACCTTATGATTTATCCCTTGTTATTTGTATCTTACAATTTATGATTGTATCTTATGATTTATGATCTATGGTTCATCACTTTGTTGTTTGTATGTACACTGAGAGCTTATGTACGGGGGAAACATTCCTTGTGTATCCAATCACACTAGGCCAATAAAGACTTCTGTCCTATCCTATCCTATCCAGAGCATAGCCAAGATGAGGAGAAACCGACTCTCTCTTTCTACGACTTCCCCTTTTCTGCCCCCCAAACTCTTCTCTTCCCCCAAACTCTGGACTTGCCCCCAAACAGCTATAAATATTCAAAGCACGTGAGGAGGGCTGGGAAGCGAGAAAGAAAGAAAAGGCGCAGCTGGAAACTTTTGTTACTTGCAGAGATTGTTTAGTTTTCTGCGTGAG
The DNA here is from genome assembly GCF_900518735.1 of Pseudonaja textilis. The sequence continues at coordinate 23,951,916 of NW_020769318.1, read as the reverse complement.
CATTGTTCAGGCCAAACAGTCTCCTGACAAATGGCTGAGGAAAGGGTTTTTAAAATTTCCAATCTAACCCCCCCCACCCCCACACACACACCCCACACACTATTCGGGGAGAGGCGTCTACCAATAGCCAGGCCTTCTGAATAGCTTCATACAAGCTTTGCTGCCTGGGATTCCAAGGGAAATTTTGTGAGAGGTCCGTAGCCAGCTAAGTGGAAGGCCAAGGGTTTGCGTCCCCACATTCTGTGCTCAGAACTTGGCTTGTTCTACAAAAGGAATTTAAAAAGGAGGGGAAAAAAAGGAAATAAAATTGGAATGCTAGCAAACAGATAGGATGAGGGAGAAGTTATAGAAATTGAGGAACTGCTGGGAAAAAAGCGAGATTTAGATAGACATCCAGAATAGGATTTATAATTACCTAGATATACTGTAGGAATATATAGAAATATGAAATAATGAATGATAAAAATGTGTTCCCTTCCTCCTCCCATACCTACGGAATATTAAACTATAGCACATAGTCTATAAATGCCCTTGATGTTTGTTTTAGATATATATATACATATATTAAGTGTCAATATGATATTCTTTTTTCTCTTTTCTTCCCTTTTTACTTGAATTAGTGACCTATAAAGATGATATAGCTTTGTTTATTAACATTAATTAAGAACCGTGAATATGAAAGAAAACAAACTGTAAAATTCTAAGTGTATACCTGGTACTTAGTGTGCTGCCAAGAAAATGATATTGAAAGATGTCGATATAATTTCGATTACAAAAATTATATTGTAAAGCTTTTTAACATTTGCTTTTTGTAAACTTTTTAATATCTTGAACTTTAATAAAGTACTTTTAAAAATAAAAAATAAAAAAGAACTTGGCTTGTTCTTGGTTTATTCAATTCTTGGTTGTTTCTAATCTCCAAGTTACTTTGTGGTTCAACGTACATGAAGTCCTTTGACTTATGGCCACAATTGAATTGAAGCCAACATTTCAGTTGCTGAGCGGGACGCTTGTTAAGTGCATTTCCCCCCATTTTACAAGCCTTCTTGCCACAGTTGTTAAGTGAATCACTGCAGTTGTTAAGTTAGTAACATGGTTGTAAAGGGAATCTGGCTTCTCACATTAACTTTGCCTGTCTGAAGGTCGCAAAAAGGGGATCATGTGACCCTGGGATGTTGCAACCGTCATAAATATGACAGTTTACAGATTTACACATTAACAGAGTTGGAAGGGACCTTGTAGGTCATCTAGTCCAACCCCCCCCCCCCAAGCAGGAGACCCTACACCGGTGTTAGTGAACCTTTTCGGCACTGAAGGCCGAAAGTTGCCAGCTATCTGCATCTTGATCATGTGACCATGGGGATGATGAAACGATCAAAAGTGTGAAAAACAGTCATAAGTCATATAAGTCACAGGACAGACACAGACTTCAGAGGATAATTAGGACTGCAGAAAAAAACAATGACTACCAACCTGCCTTCATTCAAGGACCTGTATACTGCACAAGTCAAAAAGTGGGCTGTGAAAATATCTACAGACCCCTCACATCCCGGATATAAACTGCTTCAATTCCTTCCCTCAAAACGACGCTATAGAGCAGTGGTTCTTAATCTTTTTGAAAGAATCACCCCCTTGAGCCATTGAGGGAGTTATCATCGCCCTCTCCCTCAACATAACCTCTCAATCACAACACAGGGAAATAATTCTTCAATTTATGCAAGCAAGTTTTTTGTTTTCTTTAAAATTGTCATCAGGACATAGCGATGCAAATAATTTATTCCCAGTCTTTTTCCCATATCTTAACTGTGTGAAAAATTCTGATGCCACCCATCACTTTACTCCCAAACTTCGTTATACATGTATTTCATTATTATCTTATTTATTCAAGACACTTAAATGCAACGACTACTGAAAACAAAATTCAATTGCAAGAAAATGAAATGCCTGAAAAAACAGTAACATTTAATTACAAGTGAATTTTAAGACGCAAAAAGAAATATAGAAAGGGCATAAGAACAAACCGCAATGCAAGGAACTAAGAATTTCAAGAGGAAAACTCTGAAACTAAATTAAGATTCGAGGAAAATATATATTCATGCACACTGTAAAAAGGGTTAAAAAGACACAAAGAAAATTTTTACAGAAGGAAAGCAAGAAAAATCAGAGTGACAAATTTAATGGGTAGAGTGATAGAGGCTGCTGCGCAACGCGCATGAAGATGAGCGATGCGAATTCACATATGCACAGCGTTCTGTACTGAAGCTAGCTAGAGGAACATTTTAAAACACAGTTCAATCCACTAATAGTGAGCGATCTGATGTTTTTGTATGACAGATATACAATGGTTCATTGTACAAAAAAAGTCTCAAAAGTGTCCCCAAAACTTCTTGCTCCATCACCCCCATATCGCCCCCCTTCCATTCCTTTGCTCCCGCATTGCCCCTTTTCGTTCCATCGCCCCCCTGAAAAATGAAATTGCCCCCTGAGGGGCAACATTGCCCAGGTTAAGAACCACTGCTATAGGGCACTGCACACCAGAACAGCTAGACACAAGGACAGTTTTTTTCCCAAACGCCATCGCTCCGCTAAACAAATAATCCCCTCAACACTGTCCAACTATTTACAAAGTATGCACTACTATTACTATTAATCTTCTCATCACTCCTTATCATCCATCCCCTCCCACCTGTAACTGTATGACTGTAACTTTGTTGCTTGTATCCTTACGATTTATGTTGACTGTTCCCTAGTATGACTGGATTGCTTATTGGACCCTATGACTATTATTAAATGTCGTACCTTATGATTCTTGACTCTTGATAAATGTATCTTTTCTTTTATGTATATTGAGAGTATTTGCACCAAGAAAAAATTCCTTGTGAGTCCAATCACACGTGGCCAATAAAGAATTCTATTCTATTCTATTCTATTCTATTCTATTCTATTCTATTCTATTCTATTCTATTCTATTTTTCAATGCGGTTGTAACATTGCACAGTCTCTAAACATTGTAAGTTGAGGACTACCTCTATTGCTAAGACTCAGCAAAATGGGCCAAGCTTCCATTTTCTCAAGCTATGTTCAGATGTATTTGATATATTTTGTTTTCTAGATCTGTTGACATATTAAGTGACAGAGGGGGCACCGTTGGGAGAGCTGAAGGTCTAGTTTGAGAGTTATCATTCTGGAGATCCATGATACAACAGAAGAGAATGTTTGTAACTCGGGGTTGAACCGTGGTGCTCTCTGAGCTTGGCTGTTTTCTTGCAAAGGTCTCATACTAACATTGATGACATTATCTGGTTAGGTAATGAAACATCTGCAAAAAAAACCCACAACAAACCTCCCACCAAGCTCAGAGAGCACCAAAGACTCCGATGATCTATGATCAACGTCAATGGTTCGCACTCTCCTCAGCTTTAAAATGTGTGGATTCCAACTCCCAGAGCTCCCCAGTCAGCAACTGAATTCTGGGAATTGAAGTCCACACATCTTAAAGCTGAGGCGGTTGAGAAATGTTGATCTATACCCGGGATCTCCAACTTTGGCAACTTTAAGCCTGGCGAACTTCAACTCCCAGAATTCCCCAGCCAGCTTTCCTTGGAGTTGAAGTCCGCCAGGCTTAAAGTTCCAAGGTTGGAGACCCCTGATCTATAAAAATTGCCAAGAATTGATACTGACTTGATGGCAACTAATCAGTCAATCAATCAGTCAGTTAGTCTATCTGTCTGTCTGTCTATCATCTATCTTTATTATCTATCAATCATCTTATCTCTATCATCTATCTCTATCATCTATCTATCATCTATCTATATCATCTATCTATCATCTATTCAGTGGTGGGATTCATCTTTTTTTATTACTGGTTCTGTGGATGTGGCTTAGTGTGCATGGCTTGGTGGGCATGGCAGGGGAAGGATACTGCAAAGTCCCATTCCTCTCTACCCCTGCTAACCTGCTTTCCAGCTCCATTCTCCTGTGCAGGGCAACCAAAGAAGACCCAGCCAATCAGCTGGGACTCCAGAGGCAGAGAATAGATAGAGGTGGGGCCAGTCAGAGGTGGGATTTGCCGGTTCTCTGAGTTACTCAAAATGTCTGCTACCGGCTCTCCAGAACTGGTCAGAACCTTGAATACCACCTCTCTGCCCCCTCTCTCTCTTTATCTGTCTGTCTGTCTGTCTGTCTACCTATCTATCTACCTACCTACCTACCTGTCTACCTGTCTATCTATCTATCTAGTCTACCTGTCTACATCTATCTATCCATCTATCTATCGTCTGTCATATCTATCTATCTATCTATCTATCTATCTATCTATGTCTACCTGTCTACATCTATCTATCCATCTATTTATCCATCTGTCGTCTATCATCTCTATCTATCTATCTATCTATCTATCTATCTATCTATCTATCTATCTATCTATCTATCTATCTATCTATCTATCAATGTGTTCAGGTTTCTTACCTATTTTCCTGCCTTGAGTGTTCCATATGAACAGAAAGAAAGATGTGATACAAATCAGCTATAGGTAATCCCCGACTTACTACAGTTCATTTAGTGACCATGCAAAGTTTTACAACAGCACTGGAAACAGTGACTTATGACTGATTTTTCCCACGTATGACCCTTGCAGCATCCCCGTGGTCACATGACCAAAATTCAGATGCTTGGCCTACTGACTCATACTTACGACGGTCACAATATCCTGGAGTCGTTTGTGACAAGCAAAGTCAATGGGGAAGCCAGAATCGTTTAACGACTGTGTTACGAACTTTGACAGCTGCAATGATTCATTTGACAACTGTAGCAAGAAAGTTGTAAAATGGGGCATGACTCACTTAACAAATCAATCAGTCCGTATGGAGCTGGAAGGGGCCTTAGAGGTCTTCTAGTTTAACCTCCTACTTGAGCTACTTATACCATTTCAGAAAAACAGAGACTGTCCAATCTCTCTTAAAAACCTGCAGTGATGAAGCATCCAAGACTTCTGAAGGCAACTTGTGTTCCACTGGATAATTGTTCTCACTTAGTCATATAAATTTTGGGCTCAATTGTGGTTGTAAGTTGAGGACTACCTGTAATTACAGGTTAACTACTTACACTTATGACTATCACTTCTCCTGGATTTAATCATTTCTCCTTGATGTTTCATAAAAAATAAGGCCTGCTTGTTGATCTTGGCCAGAGTGAGGATGCGTGAATAGAGATGAAAGGGACCTTGTAGGTCATCTAGTCCAACCCCTCTACACCCAAGCAGGAGACCCCACACCATTTCTGACAGATGGCAGTCTAATCTCTTCTTGAAAGCTTCCAGTGATGAAGCTCCCACAACTTCCGAGGGCAACTTCTGTTCCACTGGTTGATTGTTCTCACTGTCAGAAAGTTTCTCCTTGTTTCCAAGTTAAACCTCTCCTTGTTCAGTTTTTTTCTATGTGTCTTCCTTTGCTCTTAAACAAAGTTCCATCTTTTCATCAGTCTTGCCAGTCCCAGGCAAAGATGTCCATTCCCAGGCTGCTTAAATTAATTTAGTTGAACTTTTTCCATGAATAGGCATAAATGCCATGCTTCTCTCCATTTGATTCCCTTGGCTACACCCTGAATGTTTCCCTGTTGTTTTCCCCTAAAAAGAGCTAGTCATATAGAATTATGTGTATGTTTGTGTCTTTGTTTATGTCTGTACATGTATTTGGACTGGAAATAACCGCAAGGCAGAAAGAGGAAAAAAACCATCCACCTTCCAGGAAGAGAGGGACAGAAGGAAGAAGGAAGGATAGAAAAGAAGAAAGGAGGAAGAAGGAAGGAAGGAGGGAGGGAGGAATGGAATGGAATGGCAGCCGGCATTCTAGACCTAGAAAACCTTGAATTACACCGTCTTCGGTCTGATCTAAGTATGGTATATAAAATCATACATTGCAATGACTTACCTGTCAATGAATACTTCAGCTTCAACCATAACAACACAAGAGCACACAATAGATACAAACTCAAGGTAAACCGCACCAAACTTGATTGCAGGAAATACGACTTCAGCGTATTTCAGTGGTCAATGTCTGGAATACTCCACCTGACTCTGTGGTTTCTTCCCCAAATCCCAAAAACTTTAACCTTAGACTGTCTACTATTGACCTCACCCCTTTCCTAAGAGGCCTGCAGGGGGTGTGCATAAGCACACCAACATGCCTACCGTCCCTGTCCTATTGTTTCTTTTATTTTTCTTATATGTACCCATTTCATGTATTCATAACTGTGTATATACTTATACCTATTATTTTGTAAGCGATTGACAAATAAAATCAAATAAATAAATAAATTAGCCAATTCTCCAGGCCCAACCTGCTCACGCATTCACTGATTGGGTCATTTCCTCTGTTCAACATGCAGGAATCCAGATTCAAGCCTTCTACATTCTCTGTCCAAACACACCCAATGAAAGTGAATCCGCATCTCTCTGGGCAACCCCGTTTTCCACAAGGATATTCCTTGCGTTTGCTGTTCAGAAAACTACAAACTCCCCCAGTGCTAGCTAAATTTTCCTGCATGCCACGATAGAAGCAAGGGTTGGGGTTTTGTTTTTTGGATCTCCAATTTATATCCCATGAACACAGCAGCAAAGAGCAATCGTATCAGCAATACTTAAGGTTAAATAAGATTGAATTGCGAACGTAAATGAAATTTCAGGGATTTTTCTGCCCTGGCTATGGGAAAGGTGGCCTCCAGTCAGAGACCCACAGGAGTTCTGTAGCGCCTAACAGTTATTTCTGGGGCTAGAGACTCAAAGCCTATTAAAGACCAATAAACTGACCTCATTTAAACCAAAAGAGTTTGTAAAAACAGCAGGGATGTGTGTTTTACGATGGAGCACAAACAAGCAGAGTCAAGATGAATGTAAAACAGCATTTCTCAACCTTGGCCGCTTTAAGACCCATGGAGTTCCAGAATTCCTTAGCCAGCATATACATTTCCTCATGCTGCCTGGGGAATTCTGGGAGCTACTTCATGTAAGTTTCTCCATGCTGAATGGCTAGAAAATAGACTAAGAAATTAAAGGAAATTGTACTAATAATGATATACTAAAATTGATTGTGTTTGAATCACCTTAATATGAATATAATCTAGTAAGATTTGGGAGTTGCCTTTAAGGATAGTTTGAAATTGAAGTAAAAATTTAATGACAATGTAATAATGATATAAGAGGATATATAATGTTGACTATAACATAATATGAATGTAAACTCAATAAGAAATGTATACCAATATTATTATATGCATAAGATATATGTACCCAACCGACACACTATACAATTGAAAGATGGTTTTATTTGTTGTTTTTGTTATAAAAATAAAATTTCTCCATGCTGGCTGGGGAATTCTGGGAGTTACTTCATGTATGTTTCTCCATGCTAGTTGGGGAATTCTGGGAGTTGAAGCCCACCTGTCTTAAAGTTGCCAAGGTTGACAAGCTGATTGTAGATATTTAAAACCAAAGGACATTCTTCACAAATCCCAGAACTTTTTCCTCTTAGTCTAGCAATGTCCTAATCCTACCTCATTCCATCACTCCAGTTTTCCAAGCATCCTGAGCCAGACATTAAGGGACTGCCATCTTCTGGATCTGACTTTTTTTCTCTTTTTTCTCTTTTCAGCCAATAGTGAAACGAATCATGAAATTAGACCCGGGGAAACTAGTTTAAAAGTGCTCCTTTTTAAAGCAATAGCAAATTTCTTTTGGCTTCACTCGTCCCTTTCTTGCCCTAGCACAGACTAACGTCCCCAAGAAAAAGATTTCTGAATGAGAGAATTCTTGCATGCCAAATGCATGCTATTTTTTCACCACAGTCCACCTCTTTCCCAGCCTGCTCTCCTTGTCTCTTTCCTGGGGGTGAGAAGGGGTTCTTTACCTTGACCTTGATGGCGACCCGGCCAGACATTGGGGGGAAGGTGGGGGGAGTTTGCAGGCTGCTGGACACTTTATGGAGGGGTTCAGGCTGTCTCTGTTTCTTCTCCTCCCCCTTTTTTCCCCTCCACATTTTGTTTTCATCCCGCTTCCCTGCCTTGACAAAAGGCAGCCAAGACCGGGAGGGGGAGGTTGGCCAGGCTTAAGCAAATTGACGGTGAAATTAGCGTCACCTCGCCTCTGTGTGCTAAACAAATGCACTCTGAATGAGGACGTGGGGTGGGTATATATTAGCACATGGGGATGACCTCTGTCGAGGGGTGCCTTCACCACAGCCGCTCCGGCGGGCGTGGGAAAATCGGCCGAGCCTTTTTCACAGCTGTTCTGGCCTGCCAGCCTAGCCAATCGGCAGGCCCCGGACCCCTCTTTTGGCCTGCTTCCATTGACTCTTTCAATCGCGCCCTTTCTCTCTCTCCCCCCATCATCTTTCCAAGAAAAAAAAAAAAAAAAACAAAACAAAAACCAGCGGCATTGTTCCAACGGGCCCTGGGCTGCATAGAAATCCCGCTCGCCGCGCCGGCCTGGAAAAGATGACAAGAGCAGTGGTGCCCTCAATCAATCCCCTTAGGATGCAAGGGGCCGGGCATGGGGGGGGGGGTTGGGAAGGGTGTGAGTGGAGAAGGGAGCCTGCCTGGCCCAGGATCCGAAAAAGGGGACCCAGCCTGGTGTTTCAGGGAACGGTGCTCGGCTTCCAAACAGGCAGCCTTCAACTTATGACACAACTGAGCCCAAAGTTTCCATTGCTAAGCGAGACAGTCAGTGGTCTGGCCTCCATTTTGTGACCTTTCCTGCCCCATTTGTTAGGGGAATTGCTGCAGTTGTTCAATGAACCATTTGGACATTAAGCGAATCAGGCTTCCTTCGTTGCCTTGCTGGACACAAGCCAGCTTGGAAGGCTACAAAGAAGATGGGGGTCAAGCTATTCTCCAGAGCACCTGAAGGCAGGACAAGAAGCAATGAGTGGAAACCAAACAAGGAGAGAAGGAACCTTAGAACTGAGGAGAATTTTCCCGTCAGTTAAAATAATTAATCAATGGAACGACTTGCTTCTAGCATTTGTGGCTGTTCCATCACTGGAAGTTTTTAAAGTAGAGACTGGGCAACCATTTGCCTGAGGTACAGGGTCTCCTGCTTGAGAAGGAGGTTGGACTAGAAGACCTCTGAGGTCCCTTCCAACTCTGTTATTCTGTTAAATGGTCATCACATGACCCCAGAACAGTGCAACTGTCATAAATATATGCTAGTTGCCAAACATCTGAATTTTGACCATGACCATGAGGCTTCTGCAACGGTCGTAAGTGTGAAAACAGCCATAAGTCATTTTTTTCAGTGCTATTGTAACTTTGGTCACTAAATGAATGGTTGTAAGTCAAGGGCTGTCTGTATAGGGCACTGCTAAGATATAGTCCTGCGAGATACATTCAAGCATTAAGCAAAAGCTATAAAGGAATTTGACTGCCCGCCCCTGCAAGTTAGCCAGACAAAGGTTTAAGTAAATGTTACTAAATGTTAAATAAAACTTTAAAAAGCCAAAAGAGGTGAGATTTTGGAAAGGTCAGGAACAGACTCAAGCCAGAGGGAACTAAACAAGGCTACCATAAAAGTACTCTGATAAAAAAAGAAAATTTAGGTGTTACAGCTAGTTCTCATTCAGCAGCCACAAGTGAGACCAGCAGCATAGTGGTTAAGCAAAACAGTTCCTGAGACATCATGATTTTAGGATCTCACTTCAGCTTTCTTTTGCTCTGTGGACCTGCGAAGGTTGTGAATACAAAGATTGATCAGAAAACTACTTTATCATCCTTAGACTGCATATAGTTGCTAAAGGAGGCAATTGCTAAAGGAGGACTAGTAGTATCTCTATTATTATCTCTATTATTATCTCTATTAGTATCTCTATTATCTCTATTATTATCCCGCCCAAAACCGTTTTAGACTATCAGTTGCAATCACCTTGATGTCTTACTTGCAGGCCTCCAACAAGCTAATTCATTGGCCATTGGGGTTAAGCAGGCCTATGGTCTGATCTTAAACCTATGCTGGAGACTGTCTCAAGGACTATGATTAGGAGACAGCCCACTTGGCATAGTGGTTAAAGAAGTGATGAAATTCAAATTTTTTTACTACTGGTTCTGTGGGCTTGGCTTGGCTTGGTGGGTGTGGCAGGGGAAGGTTACTGCAAAATCCCATTCCCTCCCCACCCCACTAACCTGCTTTCCAGCTCTGTTCTCCTCTGCAGGGCAACAAAAGAAGACCCAGCGGATGGGACTCGGGAGACAGAGAATAGATGGGGGCGGAGCCAGTCAGAGGTGGGATTTGCCGGTTCTCCAAACTACTCAAAATTTCCGCTCCCGGTTCTCCAGAACTGGTCAGAGCCTGCTGAATGCCACCTCTGGGTTAAAGTCACGGGGCTAGAAACTGGGGATTGTAAATTTTAACTTGGAGCCTTTCAGTCCTTAAGAAGAAGGCAAGGACAAACCCACTCTGAACATTTCGCTAAGAAAACCCCAGGGACTAAAAAACCAAAACAAAGCACTATAAGAGATTCAAACTTAGACCTCTCTGCTCTGTGACTGCAATCTTTAACCCAGTTAGCATCTGCTGATTGATTAAAAACAGGCTTTACCACACCAAATAAATAGCAATAAAACATCAACCCTAGAAATGTCTATTTACTTGCTTTAGGATTGAAAAGGATTCCTGTTCTTAAAACACAAATGGGCCTAGCCACAACATTCAGCACTTGGTAAAAAGTCCATCACAGCAAAATCAGAATTCTGCTCATCACTCAGGGCCGCTCACTAGGAGTGGGATTCTACCAGTTCGCCCCTATTCGCTAGAACCAGTTGTTAACATTCTAAGTAGTTTGGAGAACTGGTTGTTAGAAGAAATTACTGGCCTAATCCTGTAAGGAAGGCAGGAAGGAAACATTCTGGTGTTGCTTACAGAAATTGCCTCTCTCCGTTAACCCTTATTACATTCTTGGCAGGACTAGACTTCCTGTCTCAGGAACTTCTCTGAAGATTTTTCCCCCTCCTTTGCTGGTACTTTGCTTGTGTGGAGTGACCATTCAAAGTTACAATGGCACTGAAAAAGGTGACTTATGACCATTTTTCACCCTTACGACTGTTGCAGCATCCCCAGTCATGAGAGATCAGGCGAGGAGATGCGTGCCTCGATGTGAGTGATATTGAGTTGGCCACGCCCAGCCAATAACTTGACCACCAAGCCATGTCCACCCAGTCACATGATCACCAAGCCACGCCCACCAATTAAGCCATACCCACAGAACCAGTTGTTAAAAAAATTGAATCCCACCCCTGCCGCTCACCCTCTTTTTCCTCCCTTCCCTGTCTTCCGCAACTTGCTCAAAATGGACTTTGTGAACCATTTGGCATGAGAAGGGAGTTGACATGGCTTACCATGCTATGTAAAAAGAAGATGAGTCCCACCAATGTTGTATCATCTGCAAATTTAGCAATAGTATTACTAACGTGAGTGGGAATGCAGCCATGCGCATAAATAGAGTAAGAGACTCAACACGCAACCCTGTGGTGTACCAGTGTTAAGAATAAGGGCTGAAGAGGTATGATTACCTAATCTGACCCTCTGTGAGCGGCCAGACAGGAATTCCATAATCCAAAGGCAGATTGAATAAGAAAGTCCAAGGTCCAGAAGTTTAGACACTAGTCTATGTGGAAGAATTGTGTTAAATGCAGAACTAAAATCTACAGGAAGCCCCTCCCCCTGCTGTTCTAGATGAGTCAGAGCAGTGTGAAGAGTGATGGCTATAGCATTCTCTGTAGATCTATTTCTATCTATTTGTCATTGTAGAAGCTTGTGAAATGGCAGTTCTAGGCTCCTTCCCAAATTTTATTTATTTTTACTAATTGCCAAACTCTAGCTATGCTGCAGAATCTACTTCAGCTGCAGGTCCTACTTTTAAGTAGGGGGTTGGACTAGATGACCTCCAAGGTACAGTTGAAACAGCAAGCATCTTAAAGTCCTCGTATTCTGATTTCACAGGAATCTGGACATGTAGAAGCAAAATACTGTTGACAGGTGACAGATTTTCCACCCTTCTCCCTTATTAATTTTTCACTCTGCCAGCAATTAGTATTCTGAGATAGATCACCACTCAGATGAGATGTTAGCCAGCATGGCTAAGAGCCAAAACTAGACCTGCCCACTGGGAAAGCCTTAAATTCTGATTTAAAGGCTCTCTAGTCCAACCCCCTGCCCAGGCAGGAAGCATACCATTTCAGACAAATGGTTATCCAATCTCCTCTTAAAAACTTCCAGTGTTGGAGCATTCACAACTTTTGGAGGCAACTTGTTCCACTGATCAAATGTTCTGTCGGTAAATTTCTCCTCAGTTCTAAGTTGCTTCTCTCCTTGATTCCATCCGTTGTTTCTTGTCCTGCCCTCAGGTGCTTTGGAGAATAGCTTGACTCCCCCTTCTTTAGATATTGGAACCCTGCTATCTTGTCACCCCTAGTCCTTCTTTTCATTAAACTAGGAATTACCTAATCCCAGCAACTGTTCCTTATATGTTTTAGCCTCCAGTTGCTCTTCTCTGCACTCTTTCTAGAGCAGGGGTATCAAACTGGAGGCCCACGGGCTGGATTCGTCACGCACAGGCCATGCCCACCCCAGCTCCACGAAGGCCAAAAATGTCACGATACATCACATGACATCAATATGCCATGGCGAGTTTGACCCTCATGTTCTCGAGTCTCAACATCTTCTTTTTACACTGTGGTGACCAAAACATATTTATTTTAAGTTATCTGGATCTTCTCCCAGGTGTTTCCTTCCTGATGATTTGGAGGCTTCTTGATGTCAAGACTTGAACCCAGGGCCTTCTGTATTGGCATTGGCCACTCCCATCGCTGCTTTCCAATCCCCCCCCCCCATAGCTGAAATCTAGCCCTGCGCATAATTGCTGAAATGGAAAAATGATAGGTGGCCTCTCTCTGAGTAGCTTGAACTGCAAGGTGGCGGAAAATCAATTTGAGAGAGAGAGAGAAAGAGAGAGAAAGAAAAAGAGAGAGAGAGAAATAATGGCATCTGTAGCCAGACAAGACTGAGAGGAATGGCTGGTGCAGTTTATATAGATAGTCCCCAACTTACAGACCTTCATTTAGTGATAATTCAAAGTTACAACGGCACTGACAAATGTGATTTACCATCAGTGCAGCATGTCCACGGTCACGTGATCAAAATTTGATTGATTGGCATTTGTATTCACAATTGTTGCCATGTCCATAAAATAAAATAAAATAAATATCAGAAAGGAATAGACCCAAACTTGCCTTTATAACCTATTTCCAAGCATTTCTTTTACCCAGCATGGAGATAATTATCTAGAAATTATGGTCTCTTATTGTCGAGCTCCTTGCAAGTTTGAGGTAGAGGTTGGGTATGTTTTACTAGGTAAACCAGACAAGAAACACGCTAGATCAGGGGTCTCCAACCTTGGCAACTTTAAGACTTTTGGACTTCAACTCCCAGAATTCCTCAGCCAACAAAGCTGACTGAGGAATTCTGGGAGTTGAAGTCCACAAGTCTTATAGTTGTAAGGTTGGAGTACCCTGCGCTAGATGGGCTAATTCTACCTTATAGGTCAGCGGTGGCAACCTCAATTTCATTGAGGGCCACATCAGGGCTGTGGTTGACCTCAGGGGGGCTGGGTGGGTGTGGCTGACTGGGTGGGCGTGGCCAGCTGAGTGGACGTGGACAGTTTGATGTCATTCCCCAAACTGCTGGCATGTTTCCTCTTTGCATTGGGCCTTGAGTTTGACACCCCTCAATTCACAACTGTTCATTTAGTGACTGTTTCAGGTTACAACAGAATTGAAAAAATTGACTTATGAACATTTTTCACACTTACGACCGCTGCAGCAGCCCCATGGTTACATGATGAAAATCTAAACTCTTGGCAACTGGCACTGACACAGTTGTAGTATCCCGGGGTCATGTGATCAATTTTTGTGACCTTCTGACAAGCAGAGTCAACGGGAAAGGCAGATTCATGTGGCAGCCTTGTTAATAACTGAACAGCTGCAGTGATTCAATTAACGACTGTGCCAAGAAAAGTTGTAAAATGGGGACAAAACATGTAACAAATTGTCTCGCTTAGCAACAGAAATATTGACCTTAAACATTTTGGGAGCAAAAAAGTCAAAATAATGTCCACCTCCACAGATTGAAGCTCTGCCCCTTTTTATATGAATTGATGCATCTAAAAAAAAGCAAAGCTTCCATTAGGAAAGGAGTGGACACCATCTTGATTTTTTTTTACCTCAATCAGGGAGGCCCACAGAACTCACCTGAAGACGTGGCCCTTCTGTGTGCGAAAGCAACACAGTTGCCTCTTCCCCTCCTTGCCAGTTTTCTCCATTTATCCACACAACGACCATTTGTTCCAGGCCAACAAGCTACGAATATTTGATTAACCAGAGAAGCTTCTCATTGCGCTAGAAATTAGGAGAGATTTCCTGACAGTGACAACAATGAATCAGTGGGACGTGTTGCCTCCAGAAGTTGGGTGCTCCATCACTGGAGATTTCCAAGAGATTGGACAGCCATTTGTCTGAAATTGTATAGGGTTTCCTGCCTAAGTAGCGGGTTGGATTAGAAGACCTCCAAAGTCCCTTCCAACTCTGTTGTTCTGTTTTTAATCTCAATTCTGGATTTTAGGCATATTTTTGTCTTTACTGTTTTATATTCTTTCAAGGGTTTTTTTTGAGAATCAGTTTGGTGTAGTGGTAAAGACATCAGGGCAGGAACTGGGAGAATGTGAGGTCCTTTCCAACTGGTATTCTGTTACATTATATAGATCTGAACTCAAACCTCAGTGAGAAAAAAGGCCTGAAGAAATTTGACAGCTCCGGGCTAATTCCCACCACTTTAAGACAGGGGTTTGGCATTCCTTAGTATCCACACCCTCTTCTGCCACATTTCCTGATGAAGATGGCCATTTGCTGGGCTGACATCCTGTTGAAGGAAGTGTATTCAAGCTTACAGTGTTCCAGCCCTATTTTTTGTTCCCTCACAGATATGCAACAGAGCATTGAAGTGTGAGGGTCTTTATACATAAGCTATCATACATGATAGCTGGAGGCCATTAGCCATCATAGGCCATTGAGCAAACAGCAGTTGGTTCCTATTGATGCAACTAAGCTGGAATATACCAAATATTTTCAAATATATTCAAAGTCCCGCAAAGCAATTACGCTCTACCCTAAAGGACAATAACTGAAGCTTGGTTGGTCTTGAAATTCTAAGCAGAGTCAGACCTGGTTAAGGTCTGGATGGGAGACAACCAGGAGATTCTAGGCTTTCTAGAGTGAAAATTCATTGCATAAACCAGAAGAAGTCAATTGCGAACTGTTTCCGTATTGTGACCAAGAAAAATGCAGAAAAAATTCTCCTTAGTTCTAGGTTGGTTTTCTCCTTGATTAGTTTCCATCTGGAGGAAGTTAGCACCCACCCCTCTCCTAGAAAAATGAAAAATCCTAGGAAATATTAAAAAGGCAGAATATTTCCTCTAAAAAGAGTAGAAACTCAGAAGCAGAAAGCAGAATCTCACCTCCATTTTTGTTAATGGGTGGGCCATTAAGGCCTGGGCCAGAATATTTTACATAACAAGGAACTCCAGGTAAAGCTATAGCAATTGCCAAAAGCCCTTTCACCCAGCAAGGCTAGACCAAGCCTGGAACTCAGGACAGCCTACAGAGTTGCCCCTGGGAGTCTGACAACCAATTAGAATACAAGCTCCAATTCAAATCCCAACTGAGGGTATAAAACCCAGGCACTCTCAGCACCTCAGTCCTTTTTTTCTTGATCTCTTCTCACCTTGAAGCATGTGGTCACCCTTCTCTGGAGCTCCAGGCCATGTGGTCCTGTCCACCATTAAACCTTCCAAGCAGCCTCCATGTTTCCAGTGTCACTTGGAACTGAACCCAGAAGGGTATTTCTTTCAACACATCCATTGCTTCTTGTCCTGCCTTCAAGTGCTTTAGAAATTTGCAGATATGTTCCTGCAGAATTCCAGGAGTTGACTTATCTTGACACTTTTTATTTTATAAACAGTTCACCAGAAATGCTGACAGGCCTAGCATGAAAAAGTCATACTGTATAGGAAGTTTTGAAAGAATGTTAATCAAGCAAAGTTTACTGCAAAAGGCTCAAGGAAAATAATGGGCTACACACTGTCACACCCTGATCCCAGATTACAAAATACGTTAGGAAGAAAATGTAGAACAAGAGATGAGAATTTTCTTGTTTCTTTTAAAAAAATAATCAACAATTATTACTGCGTTCTAGGTAGGATAGGAAGTGCTTTTTTAAAAAAATTGCAAATTTCACATAGTGAGCAATTTAATTTTAATTTCCAGTTTTTATTGTCAAGCTCAGCCAAACATGTTTTTAAAAAATGTTTACAATTTTTCTCAAGGTACACGATTTGGGCAAATAATCAGCAGCCTGGTGATTAATTTTATTTATTATTTTCATGAATATTAACAATTTAGCAATGCTCTATTTCAACATAGAAATGTGTACATGTTCTTGGAGATTCACTGCGAGATTTAGAGAACTACATATTTTAAATGAGAATTGGGAAGACGACCTTCCTGCCTTGATTTAAAAATACTAAATTTCATAAGTTTGAATTCAAAAGCGATTTTGAATTTTCTCCCTGTCCCTAATTTGAGAGGGTGTGAGTTATCCACTGGGGTAATTGTTATGCCCTGCTTTTAAAAAATCTCTTCGTATTTTAAGCCAAATTTGTGATGGTAAATTAAAGCTGTCGTGTCTTTTTCTCTCTCTCTGCCGTTCGTCATTGGAATAACCACTCTAGCTGAATTTCACCAACAAAATAGGAAAGAATTTGAATCCTATCACTCTGGATAAGTCCGACAATTTGCAGAGTTCCTAACTGGTGTTAAAATAACTTGCAGTTAAAAATATTCAAATGCAGGAAAAATCAATAGTGCAATAATATACGGTATAAAGTAAATCAGAAGAGGAAACACAATTGAAATAAACTTAATAAATAAAAATAAATAAATATGTATTGAATAATTCTTTTGGGAATGCTCAGTTGGAATATTGCTTGTTTTCTATCATTAGCACCTCTACCCCCACAAATAAATGATCCAATAGCTAAATACTACCAGCATGTCCAATCCTAGACATTTCTATTAAAGAAATTTTATGTTTTCTGCAGTTCCCTTCTGGACAAGTGGGCACAAGACTAAAACCTAATCAAACACAAAGGAACAATTAGCATGTCTGTTCTTGCCAAACGTGAATTCCTGCCTGGTTAGAACTAGAAGAGAAGGACCGATTATTTTGGACATATTTGTTATTGGCTTCCTTTTGCAAAGCTCAAAATCCAAAGAAGTTTATTTATTTATTTGATTTGTCAATCGCTTACAAGATAATAGATATAAGTATAAACATGAGTAAGAATACAAGAAATAGTTACGAATAAATGCGGACAATAGGACAGGGACGGTAAGCATTAAAAGTTCTGCGTTAAAGGTACAGCGAGTGCCAAAGTGCCAATGTTTCAGTGCTCTGGTCTGCTTGAACAAATGAGGGTCCTTTTTTTAAAACAGGGACCAAGGGGGATAAAAAAAGATTTTAGAACAGCTTGCAGAACACAGCACTTTTGAAGAAAGGCAGATTAGAGATTCATCGGTTTCAACTAGAAAAATTGATGAATCAAAAACACAACCTCCCCAAAAAAATTTTTTAAATGTTTTATACATTTAGATTCCTGCCTTCCCATTTTGCATGTACTGTACATATCTGGATATACTATATTTACCTTTGCAGAAAAAGAAAGAAAGATAGAATTATGTTGGAAGAGAAGTAGTGTAAACACAGGCTATAGAGTCTCTTTGGGAAATGGAGAGGCAAGGACGGAAGTGAGAATTATTTGCACTTCAAATTAACTACTAATTTATTTAGGAAACAGACAGCTATTAGTCAATATGGTTATATATTTGGGACAGGTGAATCTGTCAAGATTAGTTTCTCACTTTTTCATGTCTACTTTCCAATGTTGGTTTCCCCTCAATGTTTTATCTGTTCCATTTATACATTCAATTTATCCATTATTCTGTACTAAGCTGACAATTTAAAAATAAGTTTGCCCTGAAGTTTATAGTCACTTTTGTGCACCTTTCCCCAAAGGTACACACTCTTCAGAGCAATTTTTCCTAAAGTGTTGCACATATTTTTACATGACTAGTGGTATACATTTTAAAAATGTGTGAACTGCACTGCGAATTTGGAAGGACGAATTTTGTCCATGTATTTGTCTGGGTGTATGAAGTTAGATCGACTTGTATTTAAAGGGGAATTAAAAAGATTCTTCCCTCTCTCCCTGACTCCATTAAATACTACATGCAGCATCTGAAAAAAAAGACTGTATATATTCTGGAGTATTCCCCTCATACCCTGACTAGGGGCTTCCTAGGGCTTGTAAAGATTTGTCATGATCAAACTAGGATACTAGATTGAGGGGTTCTTGGTGTTCTCTGAGCTTGGTTGCTTTCTTGCAAATGAAGGACCCCTCATTTCGACCCCGAGCTACAAAAATTCTCCTTTATCAGTAGGATACTAGATTATGTAAATCTTTGGAGGAACAGGAAATCTAGTGATTTAAAAAGCAATGCTCATGTAATTTTCAGTGAAACACTGCAAAAAAAATGAATGCATCAACCTGTCAACACCCCATCAAAAGAATCCTGGACCTTCCTTGCGCTTTGGTGTGTTATTTGATTAATGCAAGCCTCAATAAAACACTGAACCCGAGGTTATAAAAACTCTTGATTTTATTTTAGATGTTTTTTTTTTAATCCCACCTTTATTATCTGTATAAATAACTCAAGAGGGTGAACATATCTAATTCTCCTTCCTATTTTTCCCACAACAACAATCCTGTGAGGTGGATTGGGCTGTGAGAGAGTAATTGGACCAAAAACACCCAGCTAAATTTCATGCTTAGAGAGGGAGTACAACTCACAGTCTCCTACTGATTGGTCCAAAGTACCCAAGTGGCTTTTATACCTAAAGCCAGACTAAAATTCACAGAGTTTCCCAGTTTCCAGCCTTCTGCCTTAACCGCTACACCAAACTGGCTCTTATTTTCCTTTGTAACTTCTGATTGTGTAGAAACAATATGGATTGGTATGTTAATTTTAACCACTCATGACTTGATTTTTTTTTTTTTTACAAAACACCTTCATTTCTAAGATAATATCAGGCAGGCTGAAATCTATTCCTGAGCCTTGTCATAAGGCTGGTTCATGGAAAGCCTGCAACATTTCCAAAGCAGGAAAAGTCTAAACTGGTTTAGAACCACTGATTCTCACAGCAATGAGAATATTTTGCTGGTTGGATTATGGGTGTAAGGTAGCTCATTGATTGACTGATTGATTGATTGGAAACATTTACATATTAGTTAGTTGGCAGCAACTTTTCATTGTTTCCAATCGTTCGTATCCCAATATACAGATAATCCTCAACTTACAATCACAATTGTGTCCAAAATTTCTGTCGAGAGTTTTTGTTTCTGTTAAGAATGAGAGAGTTGTTATGAACTTTGTCTCATTTTAAGACCTTTTTTGCCACAGTTGTTAAGTGAAGCACTGCAGTTGTTAAGTTAGTAGCACAGTTGTTAAGGGACTCTGGCGTCCCCAGTCACTTTACTTATCAGAGGGTTGCAAA
The DNA here is from genome assembly GCF_900518735.1 of Pseudonaja textilis. The sequence goes on along the minus strand of NW_020769318.1, from coordinate 23,932,211 downwards.
TGACATTGCAACCATCATAAATATGAGTGAGTTTAGCCAGCGTCTAAATTTTGATCACTTGACTATGGAGATGCTGCAACAGTTGTAAGTGTGAAGAAACAGTCATAGGTCACTTTTTTTCAGTGCCTTTGTAACTTCGAAAGGTCACTAAATGAACTGTTGCAAGTCAAGGACTGCCTGTAATCTGAATTTTGTTCATCTAATAGTGAGTGACTTGTTCTGTTTGAGGGCGAAGGAATTTCCAACAATTTTCTCTAGCAACCCAGTTCAAAGGCAACAGTTTTCCTTTGTTCAGCCTTTCACAGCCATCTTTAACAACTGGGAAAGCAAAACTCTTAGTCCACCCCTACCCATGCTGGATGGGGAATTCTGGGAGTCAAAGTCCACAAGTCTCAAAGTTGCCAAGATTGGTCTAATGCCTCTGTACTTTAATATTTTCTCAAAATCAACCCTAGTCTTCCTGCCAAGTAGCAAACAATTCTACACTTCATGGCTGTGATCACCTTCTCTGTTAATTCTTGAGCAATTATTTATTTGAAAGCAATGTGCTTATTTAGCTATTTATGTGGTAGAAGCTCTGGAATTAAAGCATTCAGATCAGCTCCCCAAAGTTAAAAAGGGAAAGTTTGAAGAAGTGTTTTGCGCTTGAAATTCCAACCATCATTATTTTTCCTGCCACTACTAAGAGGGTTTTAAACAATTGTCAAATCCTTTTCCTCAATTGCTCCTAAATACTCATGAAATGTCTTCTCTATCTCATTCTTGCTAGCTGTGAGGGAACATACATGCGCTAACACATCTAAAATATAGTATGTAGAAGAAAGTTTTCAAATCCAGTACACAGAAAAGAAACCTCATATCTGAACCTCATATCTGAATCCAGAAAAGCTTCCACATCTCAGCCCCAAATGTATATTTTATATTCCACTATAGTTATATAACTGATTAATAAAAACTATATTTTCCAGGAGAAAATATTTCACTTATAAAGGGTCTCAAGCCTCAATCATTAAAACCTGGGATTTCTAGTGGGGGAAAATGCTAAATTCCAAGACTGGAATATTTTTCTATGTTCTTTAAAGAAAATCTTACAAATTCTCTGGAAAGGTGTGGTATGCCAAGGTACAAAACCTATTTTCTAAAAGAGAAATGAAGGACATTTGTGGAACTAAGACCTTAATTGCTTGTAAGATGCTTTTCCTGACTCGGTCGCTTTCCTGCAGAAACTTTTCCCTCCTTCTCTCAGCCTAAAAGTAGCTGCTTAACAAACCTGTGCTTCTAGGCCCTAAGAAAATATTATCCAAGATCACAAAGCTGTAAATGAAGATGTGAGGAAGTTACACTCTTTGCATAAAAGGACTTACGTTAATAGTGGTGAATATTCCAATTTGGTTAGGAATTATCAGGACAATAAGAGCAAAGAATGTAAGCAAAATGCAACAAAACAAAACACTGGTTTATCCATTCTGAAGCATCCATTCTACCTTCAAATAGTGAAATGCTGAATTCCAATAAAAAACAAATGCTATAACTTTTAGAAAATGCAAACACAATTCTCCCTGATTAGATTTTTGCTCCTTGTTGGATGGATTCATCACCTGTTTATGCTTTGGTTCAGCATCATTCAGGCTTTTAAGTTTTTCACTGCCCTTGCAAACATGGCTTGTCAAGCTTAAGGACTAGGAACTTTAAAAAATGACTCCAATGGCTATATTAAAATGCCCACTGTTCCCTATTGTTTTTATTGCGAGCATACTGGTTTTACACTGTATAAATGAATAAAATGGCAAATCCACAAAACTCTCTGACCTTAATTCAAACGATTGAAGGATATTTGGAGACCAACCTACCTATCCCAGGTTTAGCTCTACACTTGTTACTTTGCAGTGAACAGGCTGCCAGTAAAGACAAAGCCAGCCGAAATCAGAATAACCCCTCACCAGGTCCCCGTTTCCCACAGTAACCAGCCACTTTTCATTTGCTCCCATCAACTAAACTTATATATTGACTGCTCCCAAGGCTTGCTGGGGAATTCTGGGAGTTGAAGCCCACCCATCTTAAAATTGCTGAGGTGGAGAAACACAGTTTTATAAGCTTTGGGGGGGTGGGATTTCTTTTGGCTAGGATAAGACTTCAGCCGTTTCCCTGTTGAAGAATCTTCTCGATGTATTTTTGAGCCACTGGAAAACCTGAAATGAATTGCCCCACTCCCTTAGTCTGTTTAGTATCAGCCACCCCACATTTTCCCTACAGACTGCAAAGATTTTGCCCCCTTGGTGTGGATGTCCTCAGCGATTATCGGAATAAGCTGGAAAAAAAACCCCACATTATTCCTGGCCCAGCTAAAGACAACGTAAACCCGCTCTCATTCTTGCACTGAAGATGAACGTCATGGGGACATGGGAGAAATAAGTGGGGTCAGTTTGTAATTGTGTCACGATTAAACGCATATTAATGCATGGGTCTTTGACACATAAGCCAAAATCTTGACTCTCGGGCTAAGCCCTCCACCCACCTGTAATAATGTAGAAGATTATGGGTTTTTGAAGTTAGAATACAGACTGTAGTTCAAGCGTGGAAGAACAAAGCTAGGAATTTGAGGTCATGAATATGTAAAGTCAAATGGTTTAACGTCAAGGAATAGAACTGTGGATTTTTGCTCATAAGAAAAATAAAATATCTATGCTGAGATCTGTCTGCTGGCCTGTGTACTGGCCTGCTCTGGATAGTGAGATGGAGAGGGGCATATACATTGAATTAATAAATAAAATAAAATCCTAAGAGCCGTTATTCCCGGGTTGTTAAAATCTGGACAACACTAGATGGCAGCTAAAGGCTTGTGTTTTCAATATCTCTTTGGTGATCTTTGGATTTTTGCAGGCCAGGTATAGTAGGGAAGCCCTGAGCATTTCCAACCTGATGAGCTCCAAGAATCATAGGCAATCCTCTAGGATCCCAGGTGGATCTTGACCAGCTATACTAACAACTTGAGACCCTTTCAAGGAAAGCTGTTTAGGGATTCAGCCTGAGGCTGTCTGCTTGTCAAGGTTGGCGGTAACAGACTGAGCTATGGTTCCTTTGGGTGGCTCTATGAGGTTGCCATGCGCTAGGAGGAAACATTGGTTTCTCTCTGGTCCAGGGGTAATCCAGGGGTCTGCCTATTCTCCAAGGAGAACTCCATCTGGTTGATGAGAAGCAGCCCAACCTACAAAAAAGACCTATTAAATATAAATGGCTCGATAAGAGTTATGCAGCCAGACCTGTCCAATATTAGGTTTTATAGGCCATCAAGAAAGCATCAATTTATGGGACAATATTATTGCTAGAACGAAGTGGATGAGAGAGTAAGAAATGAGGAACCAGCCATCACTAGTCAGTAACTAGTGATGGCTAGGCAGTAACTAATCAGTAACACTAGTCAGTTGTACCTTATGATTCTTGACTCTTGACAAATGTATCTTTTCTTTTATATACACTGAGAGCATTTGCACCAAGACAAATTCCTTGTGTGTCCAATCACACTTGGCCAATAAAGAATTCTATTCTATTCTATTCTATTCTAATTCACCAACAGACTGTTGGAGAACTCCAGCAAGAGATGTCCATACATGACTGAAGATAGTTTTCATTGGAAATGCCACTGTTGACCCTACAGTTGTGAATCCTTGTGTGTTCTCTCTACTCCTTTCTTGTGGGCTTCTCAAATCCCACAAAACACCTCAATCATGGAGAAGCTACGATCCTCCCGTGCATTTTGAATTCATCCTTGGCAACCACAAATTGCAGGCAAGTAGCATTGTCATGACAGACTGTACTTGATTTCTATTCAGAATGATACGGCTTAAGCCGTATATTTTGTTTTTTTTTTAAAGATTGTGTTGTGGGTTTTTTTGACCCAAAGTTTGATAAAAACAATTGGAAAAGATTCCAAACTCAATCAATCAAGAAAGATATTTTTGAATGAGGTAAGGTTAAAAAATGTGCTTGAAAAGAACACTGAAAGAGATTTTATGGAGGTATCATCCCCTTCCTGGCTGGAGCCAAATCTTGTCAAATTTTCATCTGCAAAGAACAAAGTCTAAAGCAATTTTCAAAACTTCCTCTGGTGTCTAGGAAGTTATTCAAAAGGCAGTAGGAAGATTTTGGTAGAAGATTTCAGCAGCCTTCACAAATTTCTTCATAAACAAAATAGAAGAAATGAAGACATTAGGGGTAAAAAAATTTAAACAGGAAAAATTATAAAATTGAACAATGTTATAACCGTCTAAATATAAACTATCTCAGCAGGTGGCTGAACGCCCAGATTTTACAAATTGCCCTTCAAATCTGGCACGTTCCAATGATCTTATAGCCCTCAGGGTTAAAGAGAATAAAAAGCAGCAACTTAAACACGCATTTCAACATTAATGGCAAGTAACTCACAGATCTGGCCAGGTCAAAGATGTGAATATTTCACTTGACTAATGAATAGTACCTGTGTTGGGATTTTTTAAAAAAATTATTATTAATTTGCTCAGATCTTCATAAATGGGATAGGTCCTTTGTAAAGTGGAGAAAATACCAGATTTAAAAGACTAAATCGCAATCAAAAAGTGAAAAGAAGATCCCTCTGTCCCTAGGAAGCTGGTTTGGAGACGGATTTAGAGTGTTTTCAGGTGGCGTCGTTGTGGCAGATGAATCTAGTGCTTCCACCACTTTTCCCCACCAGCCTGCATGCGCCCGTATGCACAAACGCATGGAGTAAATCCCTTATGAAATTCCATTTGAGCTTTCTCTGCCCGGAAGGAACGAAATAACCTTCTGTTTTGGTTTCCCCTTCACACGATCTGCCAACCTCGCTGCAGGAAGAGACCGAAGCAAACATGGCAACTGGGAGACTATCAGCAGAAGAGCGGGGCGGTTTATACATTCGGTTCTCTAGCTTTATGATATCAGATACACTCATACAGCTAGATAACCAAAGAGAAAAACCGGCCCTGTGGACTGTAGGCCTCCTTACACCTCCCGCGGTACCTTTCGCACAATAGAGAGGGACACCTACGTGCACACTCCTCACTAAGTGACTGGGATGGAGGGTGTTTTAACATCTGAGAACCGAGAAGGGTGACTGAGAAACAAGCAAACAAAACATCTCCCGGGGCATTTTATTCCAGGGCTGGCACAAATGCCAGGGACATTAAAAGGCACACACAATGCCCCGGTCATCTGAATTAGTACAGGCTGGCTGTAAAAAATACCTGAATCTTTGCACACATTCACAAATGCACACGAGCTGGGGCAGCTGCTCCAGCTTTGCATATTTCTCCTGACTCCCATCTCAAAAAATTACCCTTGCTGTCGCTTGATTCTCGGTTGCAGGCCCTTTTTAATCGTTATTTCATATTCCCTTTCCATATCATGTCTTCGATTAATGCTTGATGCTGAGTCATGACATTCAGCGCACCGTTTTCCTCTTAAATGGATCACCCAGAGGTCAGAACTCCCTCTTTCTTCTCCTCATCCTTATCCTCCTACTCGGATATTTTTATAGGATGGTCTTTTATTGGAGGTGGGGTAGGGGAGAAGAATTTGCCCCTGAGAAGTGGTCAGATTTTAAATCGTGACACATCAACAAGAATGGGTTTTGTTTTATACCCTTTCAAAATCTTGCATTCTCCTTTTCTTTGCATTGTTTATTATTGGTCGCTATGCCTAACCTCTATTTTTTTTTTTTTGTTTGCATAATTTTATTTTCATTTGGGTAGATTTCTTTTCCTGGTATCTCAGATGGTCTATCAATGTCTGTCCTAGGGAAGGTCTGTGAAGGGGAGAATTAAATTTCTAAGGATATTCTAGTCTAAATATTCATTCATTCAGATATTGGTGGTTGGTTGGTGGGTGTCCCCTGCTTCTATCCCAGACTGATGGATGAAACTTCTCCCTTAGTCCACAGGAAAAAATGATTTGAATTGCACAAGAATATCTGCAACATGTTTGCCATGATCTGACAAACCACAACGGCCTATGTAAATAGATTTTTAAGCTGTAACATGAAGTGGGCTTGCATCAACTCCAGTGGTGGTTTGTTAAAGGCCTGCTATGGGAAACAAACAAACATAAAATTGAAGCGAATTTTCAGAAAGTGCCCTGCTAAAGATCTAAGGGTTCTCAAGGGTGCATATATAGACACTGAAGTTTTCCATAGGACAATTCTTTTCTTTTAAACAGGGGAATCTACTGAAAGACATTTCCAAGTTGGAAGCAGGAACTCTTCCTGCTTTTAAAAGGAGCTACAGAATAAGTTATTCTCTCAATTGGTTCAGCAGCCACCAGATCGGAGAGTGCCTTCACCAAGGCAGTTCATTCAAGCGGAAAATGTTAGATTTTTTTCCTTCTTCCAATAAATACATACACAGACCCCTTTTAATGTACCCAACATTATTAGTGGTGGATTCTCCTTTTCCTTTCTGCAGTTTATCAAAATAGCCAAACCTGCTAACTTATAACAAAAAGCAAACTACATTCCCAAATAAATATAATTAAGAATATTTGGACATTTATCCTCCGTTTCCCATAGAAACAAACTTTCAGAGATCAGACACGGAGACGTATTTCCAAAACTGGATAGGTTAAAAAAAAATGGAACTGACATCTTGTGTTCTAGTAAACTTCTAATAACAGTTGTGTGCATTTATATATTTTTAAAAATGTATTCTTCTGGCAAAATGTAGCTATAGAAATCTAAGCAGATGGCTAGCATTTTACAATGTGCTTGCTGAATTAATCAACTTCACAAATGTATACTTCACGTTTCTTGCACGAGGTTCAAACTATGACAAGAAAAATGAAAATTTAAAGAAACAAATATAACCACTACATCAGGCAAGTCAATCATGTTTCAGTTATTATCTTTCTTTTTCTTTCTTTCAAAACTAACTTCCAGTTAAAATTTCACCAACACAAGAACCAACTGTTTTCTTGCTTTGTAAAGTCATTTATTCCAATCCTCCAAAATATATATAAGACAACCTTATTCAATGTAGTTAAAAAAAAACCCTCTACTTACTCGCTTTTGTGTTTCTCCTCTGTTGTGAAGTTGTTGTTTTTTTAAACAAAAACCAAATTATTTAAATACAGCACTTTTTCCTCCCAGCTTTCCAAAGAGGAGCAAAAGGAAGAGGAGAGAGAGGAAAGAGGCAAAAGTAGAAATATTGAAAGAAGATAAAAGAAAACTTTGCTAACTTTCTTTTTTTTTTTTTGGAATATAACTGTTAGCACCGTAGGTCAAGCGCTCCAGTCCCTAAATGACTGCAAGTTTTCCACCAGCTCTCCTCTAAACATGATTGATTCAAACGGCTTCGTTTGGAATAAGGGGGGGGGGGGAGGGGGGGGGGCGACTTCAGCCTGGGAAAAAAAGAGGGTGTGATGGGGGCAGCAGTATTGAAATAAAGGGACAATGCCAGACTGGGACAAGACGGCAGTCTTTCTATGTGGGACAGCCAGACAGGGTCAGAGGTCGCCTTCCAAAGCCACTGATGATGTCACTGCCATGTGGGGATAGATATCGTGACACGGGTGAACAGGTTTCCATGGAATTGGTCCAAGTTAGAGGTCTGGGTTAACACCCCCCCCCCTCAATTCTACCCATAGAATAAGGCTGCCCCTCCTCCCCACACCTCCCCATCCAGTCCCCTCTTTTCTGTCCAGCTTGGATCTCCCTTGCTTTTAAACCCAATTTCCTTGAACAAAGTCTCTTTAAAAGGCAAGCATCGGCATCAGCGATGAAGGAATACAAGGCTTTTAACTTGCTTATTAGTTTAATTTATTTATTTGTATCCCGCTTTATTGTTTTTACAAAACAATCAAGGTGGGGAATGTATCTTCCTCCTCCTATTTTCCCTATAACAAACCTGTAAGGTGAGTTGGGCTGAGATAAAGGGACTGGCTCAAGGTCACTCATCTGGTTTTAGCAATAGTAATAGTACTTAGACTTATATACCAATTCACAGTGCATTTACAGCTCTCTCTAAACTGTTTACAGAGCCAGCCTATTGCCCCCAACAATCTGGGTCCTCATTTTACTGACCTCGGAATGATGAAAAGTTGAGTCTACCTTGAGCCAGTGGGACTTGAACTGCCGAACTGTACCAGTTCTGCAGTCAGCAGAAATACCCTGCAGTACTGCACTCTAACCACTGTGTCATGACAGCTCTTGCTCTTTTCCTGCCTAAGGCGGAACTACAACTCACAGTCTCTTGGTCATTGGTCCAAAGTCACCCAGCTGGCTTT
>NW_020769318.1:23912468-23923933 GCF_900518735.1 Pseudonaja textilis | reverse complement strand
AGGCGGGACTAGAACTCACAGTCTCTTGGTCATTGGTCCAAAGTCACACTATGGGCTTTCCTGCCTAAGGTGGGACTAGAATTCACAGTCCCACAGTTTCTAGTTTCGTGCCTTAGCTACTAGACTAAACTGGCTCTAGGTCCATTAAGAGTTACCAGAGATATCAACGTATCTACAGCTATTTCTTGGCTTACAACCATTTGTTTAGTGACCGTTTGAAGTTACAACAGCACGTGATTGTGATCAGTCCCTGCACTCATGACTGTCGCAGAATCCCTATGGTCACATGATAAAAAATGTGTGTGCTTGGCAACTTGCATATATTTACAATGGTTGCAGCATCCTGGGGTCCCGTGATCAACACTTGCGACCCTCCCCACCTGCTTCTAGTCAGCAAGGTCAATGGCGGGAACCAGATTTGCTTAACAACCACATGATTCATTTAACAACTATGGCAAAAAGGGTGTAAAATGGAGAAAGACTCACTTAACATCTGCCTTGCTTGGCAATAGAAATGTGGTCATAAGTTGAGGACTACCTGTATTCTTTTTGTTGTTGAATTATGAACAATTCTGAGACACAACCTGGACAAGTCCCTGCAATTTCATTTTCAGAAGTAGCTTGCTAGTACCTCCTTTTAAGGGCCAAGAGAAAGTGACTGGCCCAATGCTTACCCAGCTGACTTTGGGCCTAAGGCAGGTCTAGAACTCATTCATGGCCTCTCGCTTTCCAGCCTGATGCCTTAACCCAGGGATCTTCAAACTTGGCAAGTTTAAGACTTGTGGACTTCAACTCCCAGAATTCCTGAGCTAACGTGACTGGAGGAAGAATTCTGGGAGCTGAAGTCCACAAGTCTTAAAGCTGTCAAATGGGAAGGCCCCTGCCTTAACCACTATACCAAACTGCCTTTTATACATTTTAAAAAACTTTGCCCCAAGGCTTGTCTCCAGAAATTGTGAATGCTCCAATCATGGAAGCTTTTAAAAAGATGTTGGATAACCATTTGTCTGAAGTGGTGTAGGGTTTTCTGCCTAAACAGGGGGTTGGACTAGAAGACCTCCAAGGTCCCTTCCAACTCTGTGATTCTATTTTAATCCAACTTACAAAATGTTTTGGGGTTCAATTTGGATCCCAAAAGCGTACAACGTTCTTTTTAGATCAATAATAGACAGTCTCAAACGTTTTTAAGGGACCCATCGGCACCAGAGGCTGCCTAACCTGTTTGGGGTTCAAAGATACACTGCTTCTAAATAAGGAGGTTCCATTGTTAGTATCATAGCAGTCACTACTGATAGCCTGGATCGACCCTTTGCTACACTGCATCAGATTTCAGGGGGAAGGTTCTGCGATTGGATATCCAACCTTCTGTAAACAAACTCATGATAGGAGTGGGAGTAGGAAGGTAGGATTTTAGATTGTTTCTTTTTTTTTTTCCTCCAGTGGGTCTGCTGTGAATCTGGCAAAACCTGATTCTCATTCCCTGCTTCCAAGAACATCCGGTTAGGAAAGCCCGCAAAAAACAGGACCAAAAAGAATTGTTTGCATTTGCAATTTGTAAGATAGACTGCTCCTGCTCCAGGAGGCTCTCCGTTCACTGGTCGGGGCCAGAGTAGCAAGATAAGCAATATGGATTGGCTTGCTCTTCCAGTCCCATGGAGGACTTCTTTTATTTCCTCCAGCTCCCCAAATCAGCAGACTCAAATCAGCTGTTTAACCCCCCCCATCTAATCTAGCCAGGGGTGGGCTGCTACTGGTTCATACTGGTTCGGGTGAACTGGATATTAATTTTACATCTGGTTCGCCGAACCGGTAGTTGCAACAACTGGCTGGTCCTGCCCACCTCACCCTGTCCCTTCCAGGTAAGTGCAGGGCCTGCGCGGCGAAAAATGGGCCTCCCAGAGACTCCATAAGGCTGGAAATGGGCCTGTTTTCAGCCTACAGGTGTCAACTCATAAAACATTTCTATGCCTGTTATAGTAATTGCCATAAAAGGTAGGGAGGAGGAAGGAAATCTGGAAAGCAGTGCAGCAGTTGAAAGCAAAAGTACATTCCAACTCTTATCTTTAAAAGATTGTAACTGAAACACCAGAGCTTTTGCCTGGGAATATATTTAACTGGAGAACGTGAATAATGATACCCAGCCTGTGAACGTGCTCAATTGGAGAATCCGGTTTATGAGACACCCGGGGGGAGGGGGGAAACAGGGTCATAGGGGACTGTAAATTACGTATGCCAGAGTTGACTTCATACAGGGCAGTGCCAGTAGGTCACCTCTAATAAATCATTTGAAGTTTTTTGAAGTTTGGCTCAAGAATCATTATTTAATTAGGGCGATTGCTGGAATCCTGACACCAGGGAGTCTCCAGAGCCCGGCGAGGGGGGAAACAGGCCTCCCAGAGGCTTGAGGAAACTCTCCAGAGCCTGGGGAGGGTGAAAACACCCCCCCCCCCGCACGCGCCATGGTGCAGAAGGCCAACTAGGCCACGCCCACCACACCCACACCCACCCAGCAACCGGGCAGAGAACTGGTTGCTAATTTTTTGGAAGCCCGCTCCTGAATCTAGCCCAGGCTACCCTCATTCCTAAATGAAAAGGGACATCAAGTCCAGTTTTTTCCCCGTTTGGATGGAAATATTAGAAAATGCTCTATTCTGAATGAGGAACCTCAACTGCCTTCTTCTTATCTTTGCCATGTCTCCCATGGCATCGTGTTTCAATGCCATCTTGCAAACTGCTTCGGGCAGAAAGCTTTTCAATGCAACTCTGCCACCAATGGCTCCCAATATACCTTGATAGCTGTATTGTGATGATTTTATTAAGAATTTGTCATGCCCTTGTTGGAATCTGATTCCGAGGGAGAGGTGAAATGGCTGACAGGGAGTGGGAGTGTGGCTCCAGTGGCTGTGGAGGAAACTGGGGAAAGGCACAGTCTGGCTGGGCATTCAGAGAAAGGCCCAGGCCCACCCCCTCTTCATCCTAGGGCACACAGGGAGGAATGGATGAGGGAGCAATGTGAGTTGCGTAGTTTATGGGGGAGGAAAGGGCCCTGATCCCCTTCATTGGATGCAGCTGGGAAGACTGTTTAGAAGGGCAACTGTGCACAGCAAAGTTGCTGAAAGCAAAGCATGAAATTATTCTGGGTTTGTCAAGTTTATCTGAGTTCTGGCGTCCTCCCCAAGTGTGTGTGTTTCGTTATCTTTTGATGTCTTCAATCCCTTATCCTGCCCTGTCTCATTAATTGCTGCAGTGTGGTTTGTGTTGGTGTTTATTTTTAATTTATATGTACTTCGAGTCCAGATGGAATTTCTTCCTTTTGAAAACTGTTTTTGGGAGAGTTTTTTTTTTCTCCAGCAGATGATAACTGGACATTGGGGGCCAAGTTGGAGGTATTCAAGGGATTTTACCAGTTTTTGTGACTTCGTTGCTTTTGTGCCACACCCCGAGTCATCACAGAATTTATTAAAATGTGAACTGTACTTGTGTGGAAGATGATCCCGCCCTGGGAAAACATTTGAATTGGATAGTTTCTTTTAGTAAGAGTTGCATTTAAAAGAAGATACCCCTCCTTGCTTCTCCAAACACTCAGAGACGTGAGCAACAGCTGAACAACACAGACTGATTCTTGAATAGATTCTATTTAGGAATGCTGGCCTGTATACCGAAGAATTAAGCACAGAATGTGAAACAGAACAGAGAACAAGAGCACAAAGATTTAACCAGGGAGCGAGAAAGTGCACAAATCAGCAAGACTTAATCTTACATAGAGTAGATCCTCATGCACTGTATAAAAATCAGTGCAACTAGTAAGCTAAGATTCACCACAGTTATCAAAATGTACAGTTTGTTTAATAGTCTTATGGTCTACCCAGTAACAGTAACTTCCACTTTCCAACCACAGTTCAGATTAGTGGACTAAAAACCAACTGCAAAAAAAAGAATGTTGTAAAAAGAGATAGAAAACACATTAAAAAAATTAAAATGGAATAAAAGGAGCTGAGAAGGGTGGAAGAAATAAGAAGAGAAGTCAATCTCTAATACAACTTCCCATTATTCGACTTATTGTGTGCCTTTGATGGAAGGAATATAAACTTAAAAAGCAAAGAATAATAAAATAAAACTGCAGCGTCGTTTACCTGCTTATTTTCCTTGCAAACTCAATCACTCTCCACCAATAGAAATATTGGGATAATTTGTCATTTGAAAAATGGCTCAATAAGATCTGGTTTCTTGCTGTGCTTTGAGAAGGCCTATTATAATATCCACATGCTTAAAAAGCAAAGGATGAAATCATGGGTGTTTTATTGGGATGGGCAGGAATTGATTTGTTGTATAAATGGCAAAAAGAAGACCTATCAGAATATATGGAAAAATTAAACTCAAATGGCCTCGTGTAAGAATGTTGATGTTTCAGGTAGGACCGTGGAAATATAGTGTAAAATGATACAATAATCCCAGACTTAACCATTGTTGATATGAAAGACAAAAAATAAGTCTGGATGGATAGTAGATATTGCAACATCTAAAGACGAGAAGAGAAAGAACTGGAGAACATAACAAAATACGAAGAATTTTGTAGACGCCGAACATCTGTGTCTATGGAGATTCTCAATCATTCAGGTCACGGTTGTCTCAAAGATGCTTTTTGGAAAGGCAAATGGACTTACTTGGTTCAGTTTAAGTGAAGAAGTTTCTTGGATGAGAAGTGAAAAGTTTTCAAGGAAATCCTCTCCCCCCACCAAATATCCAATTGCCTTTTGAAAAATTACCTTTGGGCCAGAATGACTATGGCAAAAGAAAGCAAAGATAGTACCAATAGTGTTAGGCACCTTGGGTGCCATCCCAAGAGAGCTGGAGCATCACTTGAACACCACCAGCATTGACAAAATCATCATCAGTCAATTGCAAAAGCTAGCTTTACTTTGAACAGCTTATGTCCTGCGACAATTCCTTTAATGCTATTAAATGACGATTGCCTGCCGATCCCAGGTCCTTGGGAAAGATTCCGTAGGTGGACAAAAATACCAAATCCAGCCTAAACATCAGGGTGACCAACCATAATAATAATAATTATGCACAGTGGAACCTCGGGTCACAATCATAATCTGTTCCAGGACTTCGGTTGCAACCCGATTTGATCATGACCAAAAGCACGACTGACTGTGCATGCGTGGACAAAAAAAATGGCACCGAAGGGGAAATTGCTGCAGCATGAATATTGCCATGGGTGCGTTTGGTCGCCATTCGAAGATGTGTTCACAACCAGAAACAAAACTTTTCTGAAAATTCTGGTCGTCACCCGATTTGGTCACGGTCAGAAGCATTCGTGATTTGAGGTTCCACTGTATTTCAAAGCAACACCAAAACAGAACAACATTCTTTTCCCAACTTGTTAGTTTATCTATGGCTAGGATTCTCAAAATTCTAGCCAAATTCTGACCACCCTTTGAAAGATCTCAGCCGTAAAGTTGGTGAGTTCAAAGTATGAAATCGGACATAAGGGTCATTTAGCTGGGGAAGGAGAAAATCTAACTATGTGGTCACTGTCAGTCTTGCGTCAACTTGTAGCTTTAAGCAAGAATGATCCTTGACTCCATTTATTGAGAAAAGTGTAATTTACTAAAGATCAAGTGGATAACAATACAGCAAAGTCAGAACTGAAGTTTGCGTGCCAAATCTCTAGAGTAACTTTTCCCCACGCAGGCACTTCCCATTGCTAGTCCCTCCATCGTCCAATCAATTTCAAAGCAGATGTTTTTGAAACAGTCACTAGAAGTGTAGACCAGGAGTGTCAAACTGGCAGCCCCCCGAACTGGATGTGTCACATGTGGGCCACGCCCATCCCAACTCCGCGAAGGGGAAAAACATCGCAAAACATCATATGACGGCAAAGTTTGACACCAGTGGTGTTAGCCTGTCCTGGGGCTGCATTCTTCTCCCAGGAAAATGACCTGGAGGCGCAGTCACTGAGAAGTACACTTATTCCCATTATTTTCATTTTCCCAGGGATGGCATTCTACCGGTTTGAACCGGTTCTATAGAACCGGTTGTTCTGATTCTGTGCAATTCAGAGAACGGGCAAATCGTGTCCCTGCCTGGCCCCACCCCACTCTACCCACCCCTCTCCTCCTCTCCCCTCCCCTCCCTGTCAGTCTTTATTGGGCATGTGCAACTTTGCGCACGTGCCCAATATTGCTGACTGTGTTCTTCCCTGCCCAGTCACTCCTTAAGCTTTTCTTTTTTTTTTCCTCCCAACGATCAGCTGTTCCTATGATCAGCTGCGCCGGGATTCTCCTCACTCACTTACTGCTTTGTCCAGGAAGCTTCCCTGAGGCCCAGGAAGGCAAAAAATGGAGGGGTGTGTGTGCACCCCCCCATTTTTTGCCTACCTGGGCCCCAGGGAAGCTTCCTGGGAGCAAAAATGCACCCCGGGAGGCTTCCCTGAGGCCCAGAAAGCCCCAAAACGGAGCACAGGGGAGTGCTGCGCGCCCCCTGTGCTCAGTTTTTTTCCTTCCTGAGCCCCAGGGAAGCCTTCTGGGAGCAAAAAAAGCCTCCCCAGGAGGCTCCTCTGAGGCACAGGAGGCCCCAAAAAACAGGGGGGTGCTGCAAAAATAATAATAAGAAACCACACCCACCCAGTCACATGGCTGTGCCCACCTAGCCACACCCACAGAACCGGCTGTTACAAAATATGAATCCCACCCCTGCACTTTTCCCCCAAGCCTTCCTTCTCCCCTTCAGCCTCCCCCATCTCCAGAGTCCATGGCAGACTGAAGCTAAACGATCACAGAGTGCAGGTGTGAGGTGACAGTTCTGACAGTCATTAGGAGTTGCAGTAGGCCCCGTCCACCATGGCTATGCCCACCCAGCAACTAGGCAGCGAACCGGTTGCTGGGATTTTTGAATCCCATGCCTGCCACAGGCCGGTCCTTTGGTGTTTCCAGGGCGGGCCTCACGGGCCAGATCTAAGCACCATCCAGCCTGCGGGCCTTGAGTTTGACACCCCTGCTCTAAAGTAAATCCACCGCCCTAAGCAGATGGGGTTTTTATTGGACCAAGAAAAGTTTTGGGACATTAAATTGTTCACCTAGCCTGATTTTGATAGTCGAAAACGTGGAAATTCACTGAGTGGTTTTGGACCAGTTTTTTTTTTCCTTTCAGCTCCACTTATCCAAGAAGGTTTTTACATGGAAAGAACTGAAGGAGAAGCTATCTGGAGCATTACGTAACATAAATCTGCCAACGAACAAAAAAAGATACTTTAAATGTGATTTTCCATCTGTTGGTCCTGATGGATAGACATTTAGTGGAGATGCATCTCTCAGTTAGTTCTACTGCAAAGAGGCCAGCTCAAAATTCCTTGGATAAATTGCACATTGCAAAATGTGTCACTAATTTGCAAATGATGGTCTGGCAATGCCATTTTCCTTTTTTTTTTTTTAACAAGAAAAAAGGTAGCAAAATTTTTTTTTGAAGCTTTTGCTTCACCTAATCTACCAATTTCATTAAAAAAAAAACCTTCTCAACTCCCAAAAAGTCAAGGTGAGGACAGGTGATTTAGAGGGTGAAAAAGGTCCCTGAAGTCTTTGGAAGCTGAAAGAAAAAGAATGAGATGTATAAAAAAAAGTAACTTCCTGTTAATTTCTTGATGCTCTCTAAGCTTGGTTGTTTGCTTGTAGGTGTTTCTTCACCCTAGGTAATTCATAATACCCAAAACAACAACACTTGAACACCACCGGCATTGACAGAAACACTGTCAGTCAGTTGCAAAAGGCAGCTACATTCAGAACAGCTTACATCCTGCAATGATATCTCTAACACCATCAAACATCCACACCTACCTGTCCCGAGTTCTTAGGAAGGGCTCGATAGATGGATAGAAATGGCAAATCCAGTCTAAACATCTGGGAAATCTAGTCTACACATTCGTCTAAACATCTTAATAACCTAGGTAATATAACTAGGTAACATCGTCAGTGTGAAGGAGTATGAAGTTTGCTGGCTGTTTATATACAGTGGCTCATAGTGTCCTGCCAGATAAACCACACTAAAGCAGACAATTAAAAACCTAGGAAGGGAAAAAAAATACTAGCATACATCCACTTCCAGCAGCCAATATTCAGATAAGCAGGGATTAATACAGGACAAACAACCAGGTGAAAACAATATTCTAATTAAGGAACTTCCAAGAAGGAAACCACACCTCCACCAAAACTGACAAGGCAAGCCATTGTATACAGGTAGTCCTTGACTTGCAACAGTTAATTTAGTGACTGTTCAGAGTTACAACAGGATTGAAAAAAAATGACTTATGATGGTTTTTCACATTTATGACGGTTGCAGCCTCGTATGATCAAAATTCAAATGCTTTGGAAAGACTCATATTTAAGACAGTTGCAGTGTCCTGGGGTCATGTGATCCCCTTCTATGACGTTCTGACAAGCAATGGGGAAGCCAGATGCACTTAACAACCGCGTTTCTAACTTAACAACTCCAGCAATTCAGTGAAATGGGGCAAAACTCACTTAACAAATGTTTCAGTCAACAACATAAAAGTTGGGCTTAATTGTGGCCATAAGTCAAGGACTACCTGTATAAAACAGCCAGAGAACCCCACACTCCTTCACATAATGAAACATTCACAAGCAAACATCCAAGCTCAAAGGGCATATATCTGTAACTGAGTAAGGTCTGGGCATCTAGTGACTCATGCAGATATCAGAGGAGACCGCTCAGTGCAACTGTGCATGAGTCTCCAAACTAGACTTATCTTCTCCTAATCACCATCTCTGTTTCAGGAGCTTGATAATTCTGCCACAGCTTTTGCTGGGGTGCAACAGAAACATTCAGCACTTCTCTGATGAGGTAAGGATACGTCAGTATTATTTGGAAAGGAGAACACTTCTGGAGAGGTTGCTCTGTTAATGCAGAATGATTCCAACTTCTACATTATTTTGGTATTTGGGCTAGAAGAAGAAAAGAAGCTAAACCTCTGTTCTCCCAGAGAATCAATCTTTTTCTACCTTCAACTTCCAGCCAGGCTGGCTAGGGAATTCTGGGAGTTGAAGTCCATGAATCTTATAGTTGTTAAGGTTGAGACACATTGTCCCAGATCAACCTGCCACTTCCTTCTAATTTGACAGATAATCTCAATCTCAATCTCTCTCTCTCTCTCACACACACACACACATTATCCTTTAGGTTGAGCTCAGCTGGGCGATTCCAAGGATTTGAGATTTCCTTGTGGTCTCCTTTTCAGATTATACCAGACTGAGTCTCCATCTCAGATAAAGTTGGTCAGGATAAGTGTTTTACAATCAGAATAAATGTACCTTTTCCATGTGTGGAAAGAACGTTTTAAAAAGATGATAAGAAAGACAAAAGAGGCACTTGGAGATTTTTTTAAAACCAGTGTTTATATATATATTCAAAATTCTCCTTCATGGAAAGATCATGATTCTATCTCTCTCTCTCTCTCTCTCTCTCTCTCTCTCTCTCTATCTATCTATCTATCTATCTCTAAATATGCATCTATATAAAATAAACCCAGAGTTTAACTGTGCATAAATAAATTCCAGCCATGCAAAGAAAGGGGGAAGGCAGAAAAAGATTAAAAAGATAGGACAGATCCCCCTTCCGTAATATTCAGTGCATAATCCAAAAATTGAAATATAGCAGATATTTTGTCCTTCACTTACTGATTCCAGTCCCAGAACAAGAGCAAAGACATTTCCTTCCCTTGTGCCCAAATGCTCAATCAGATATTTGAACAGAGCTGTCCTATTAACCTCCTCCTACTGTCCTATTACTTAACAGAGGGATAGAATCAAGATCACGTGAAGTGTTACTACCGTTTCATAAGGCCTTGGTAAGGCCACCCTTGGAATACGGCATCCAGTTTTGGTCATCACGATGTAAAAAAAAAATGTTGAGGCTCTAGAAATAGTGCAGAGAAGAGCAAAGAAGATGATTAGGGGACTGGAGGCCTAAAACATATGAAGAATGGTTGCAGGAACTGGGCATGTCTAGTTTAATAAAAAGAAGGACGAGAGGGCGAAATTTCCTGACAGTGAGAAGAACTATTAATCAGTGGAACGACTTCCCTCCTGAAATTGGGGAGATTTTTAAGAAGAGATTGGACAGCCATTTGTCTGGAATGGTTTAGGGTTCTTGCTTGAGCCGGGGGTTGGACTAGAAGACCTCTGCGGTCCCTTCCAACTCTGTTTTTCTGTTCTTTGATTAACCTCTAAGCTAAACTTTCCCAATTACTTCAATCATTGAAAACCAGGGCCTGAATTCTGCATTTCCCAACCTCCCTGCACATCACTTTTCCTTTTGTCCTTTTATCTGGAGAAGAGATCCAAAAAGGTCAAGATGGAAACCAGGACTGGCCAATCAAAACTTTGCCTCTACTGTATATACAGAATGATAAAAAGAGGTGGGACTTTAATTGGGTAGTCACCAACTTGCATTTCTGGATCGTAGTAACCTGCAGTCACCCTTGATTTTGAGAAAATACAGGGAGCGAGGGAGGGAGGGAGGGAGGAAGGAAGGAAGGAAGGAAAGAAGGAAGAATACAGACAGGAAATTCATTTAAAAATATATATTTTTTGCCATAAAATAATTTTAGCTTTTTGGGTGGGGGGAGTGAGTGGAAGAATAAGGTTGAATACAACTTCAACAAGCAAATTCTCCCTCATTTTTAGGACTCGATGTCCAGAACTTCAACATTCAGACATATGTCTGTTTTCCTCAGAAATTGCATAGCTACTGCTATCATAAATGAATCTGGTCACAGTTAAACAGCAATTTAGTTCCATAATTCCTAGACAGGACTTCCCCTAGCCAGGTCAAGCAGCAGTTCACACATAACTCTCAAGGACATCTATGATGATTCTCAGTCATCCAGGCCATGGTTGTCCCAAAGGTGCTTTTTTTTAAGGAGGCAACTGGACTTTCTGGTTTTTCTTTGAAGACGTTTCACTTCTCATCCAAGAAGCTTCTTCAAGAACCTCTTGAAAAAGCACCTTTGGGGCTCTCTAGGACGCTTATTATTGCTCTACATATTTAACCTAAACCCCCACCCCCCACCAATAATTTATAATCACAAATTCTCAGAACATTTGAAAGGGGCCCTGCACATTATGTGTTCCATGCATACATAGACAACACCAAAGAAGTACAAAAATCAACTGTGGGTAACATTAACCGGGCTTAGTAAGTTGAAGGACAGCAACTGCCAGGACCTGAATGAAAGGGATTGTGTGTGAACATAAACTGAAAGCGAGCGTAAACATCCAGGAGCAATTTTACTGGGGTGAAAGGTTTTAAGGTGGGAAAAAAATAATGATAAATGTATTTATTGTTTTTTTAAAAAAAATATTAAGTTTATTTGGCACCCATCCAATAGAATAGAATAGAATAGAATAGAATAGAATAGAATAGAATAGAATAGAATAGAATAGAAT
>NW_020769318.1:23890711-23912458 GCF_900518735.1 Pseudonaja textilis | reverse complement strand
ATAGAATAGAATAGAATAGAATAGAATAGAATAGAATAGAATAGAATTCTTTATTGGCCAAGTGTGATTTGACACAACAAGGAATTTGTCTTGGTGTGACTAGGCAGGCAATTCCTTCCCCTGTGACAGCCTTGTCCATCAACTCTTCCTTTCCGTCTGTCTGCATTGACGTTTCTAGGAAGGCCTAAATTTTGATGTTTCTGAACACAATCCGAGTACTCTAAGGTCAAAATATTTACATCCAAATATTAATGAGAACCAGCAATGCTGAAACAATGGCCAATTCCCACTTTCTTTGAACGGCAGGCAGTCAAGCGAATACAAGAGTGAAAGCTTGTCTAATCCTTCGCTCAAAACTAGCCAGCCTCATTTGCCCCCTTTCTGGTTTCCCTGTGATTGCAAAATTTCCCCCTTTAAAGAGCAGTGGGAATTGTCCTTGGGCCCATCTGTTTCCCACAAGGCATCTTAATATGCCAGGCAGCCTAATGACGATTGCACATCAGAAACGAAACGAAACAAAGATGAAGCCCACAATAACCTTTGAATGATAAACTCAATTCTAGGAAGGTGGGGCTGGTTTTCGGCAAAGCAAACAAGGTTTAGAACATATAGGGCTCAAAGGGACCTTGGAAGTCTGCTAGTCCAACCCACCTGCTCAAGGAAGGAATCTCACATCATCACAGAGGAATTATTGAGTCTGTCATCTGCACCTATATAACTGTCTGGTTTGGTTCTGCAACCCAACAGGACAGACACAGACTTCAGAAGATAATCAGGACTGCAAAAAAAAAAAATTACTGCCAACCTGTCTTCAATGGAGGACCTGTATACTGCACCAGTCAAAA
Organism: Pseudonaja textilis; assembly: GCF_900518735.1. The sequence goes on along the minus strand of NW_020769318.1, from coordinate 23,911,613 downwards.
AGAGGGCTGTGAAAATCTTTACAGACCCCTCACATTGGACATAAACTGTTTTAACTTCTACCCTCAAAACAATGCTATAGAGCCCTGCACACCAGAACAACTAGACATAAGGACAGTTTTTTCCCAAATGCCATCACTCTGCTAAACAAATAATTCCCTCAACACTATACAACTATTTACAAAGCACTACTATTACTATTAATCTTCTCATCACTCCTTATCACCCATCCCCTCCCACCTGTGACTGTATGACTGTAACTTTGTTGCTTGTATCCTTATGATTTATATTGATATTATATCAAATCCTAGTATGATTTGATTGCTGATTGAACCCTATGACTATCATTGTTGTACCTTATGATTCTTGACTCTTGACGAATGTATCTTTTCTTTTATGTACACTGAAAACATTTGCACCAAGACAAATTCCTTGCGAGTCCAATCACACTTGGCCAATAAAGAATTCTATTCCATTCCATTCTATCATCTCAATCAAATGGTTGTCCAGTCTTTTTTTTCTTTAAACCTCCAGGAATGGAGCACAGGAGGAAAGCTATGATGTTACCTAGTTTGGTAATGAAATGTCTGAAAGAAACAACCAAGCTCAGAGATCAACAAGGACCCTTCATTTCAACCCTGAACTACAGATATTTTACTGTATTGGCAAGCTCTTTCATTGATTAATTGCTCTCACTGCCAAAAAATTATCCTTATTTCTAGGTTGGATCTCCCTCCCTCTACCTCTCTCTCCCTCCCCCTCCTCCCCCCCTTCTCTCCCTCCCTCTCCCTCTCTCTCCCTCCATCCCTCCCCCATCTCTCTCCTCAAGTATTTGAAGGTAGCTAATCACGTCCCCCCTGATCCTGTAGGGCTAAGTTCACTTCTCGGACAGAGCAATATTTTGAACTTGGTCAACTCAGAGTCCTGAAATCAGTTACAATATTGAAAAGGGGACGAGGAGAATACATTTTAACAAAAAGCACCTCAAAAGGCCCTACAAGGCATGCTTTTCCTCCCCACCCCGGGGCGCCCATCCAAGTTTGTAAACTGAGCTCTCTCCACGGTCCTGAAACCTATTTCTCTCTGTCTTAAGATAGGAGGAACTCCCAAAATATCTCCAAAAGGACTTGAAAACTTGTGCAGCTCCCCCACACCAAATTAGGGAGAATTTTCTGTGGGATCTGAGAACTGCATTGACCTCATGGAAATCAGCACAAGGGTTGGGTTCATGAGGATATCTACCATACTTACGTTCTTATATATTAACACCCACACAAACACCCACCCACACACGTACACCTGCACACTGATCTTTGGACATTGCCATACCACCACTGAGTTCCCCCTTTCTTCTTTCTCGATCTTCGTCCCCGCTCTCTCTCTCTCACCCTTTCTTCATCCCCACTTCTTTCCCTCTTTCCTTCTCCTCTTCCCTCAGCAGGGCTGAAATTAAGCTTTTGAGAATTCCCCCACCACCCCACCCCGGGGTCCCTAAATCTCCTGCATTTCTTTCTTTCTCAAACACCCCAAGATGGCCTTTTAAAAAATGTTTCCCTCCCCCCACCTATATACCTATCTCCAGCACCTTAATGGTAGCAGCTTTGGAGAAATTAAAAAGCAGGCAGGGAAATTAGAATAATGGCTGAAGTGGGTGAGCAGCTTCCAGGGTACGCAAGAATTCAGACGGAAATGAAACAAATCTGGCTGAATAACCTGGTCTTTTCTGAGTGCCAAGGGAAAGGGGGCTACTACAATAAGCCAGCCCCAAATGACCAACAAACATCACATAAAGAGGCACCCAGCATTGCTGAGTTTTGGCAAGCTAATTGCTGTTTCCCCCCCACCCCCCCAAAAGGGAATCCCTGCCATAAAGAGAAGAGGGACGTCGCCCTTACTTCTATCAGTGGCGATACTTCCCTCCCCCAGTGCCCTGAAGCATCAATTTTTAAAAGCTTCCTTGTGGATTACAGGAGGCGTCCTGAAGAGAAGGGGAATGGCTGCGGCTCAGATGGAGGGCAATTGTAGCCACGAGCTCAAGCTCTGATTGAAGATGAGGCCAGAGGTGTTGGAACAACAACAAAAAGAACATTGTGCCAATCATTTTTTGCCCCCCTCTCCAGACAGCCTTCACACGACCCACGCCATGAAAGGATCCAAGATGGTTTAAAAACAAAACAAAACAATTGGAGATATTCTCGAGAGCCTCCCTTTTAGAAAGCCCAGCACAAAAGGAAAATGGGAACGAGGAGGGAGGAGGAAAACAAGATGATATGGGACGCTCCCTGACTTGCAAGGGGTAATGTTCAAAACAGGATTCTTTCCATTCCACATCCAACTGTGGAATAAACTGAAGTAGCTCTATCCAGCCATCTTAGGACTCCACTTTTATCCTTCCCAAACTCAGGTCTCAAAAAGAGTGGAGCATCCCAAGTTCATGAAATAAACAATGGATCTTTCTCCTACCGCTGCTACTTTATATAACGTGTATTCCTTTAGTAGTGAGAAACTGGCTTCAGGGATCCAATCCGCTTAGTGAAGCATTGGCTCAGCCTTCCATCCTTCCGAGGTGGGTAAAATGAGGACCCAAACTGTTGGGGGCAATATGCTGACTCTGTAAACCGCTTAGAGAGGACTGTAAAGCACTATAAAGTGGTATATAAGTCTAAGTGTTATTGCTATTTAAAGAAGCGTAAAAACTATGGTGTGTTGCAAATATTTACTGCAATAAACTACAGCCCATTGCAAATAAGGATTGCAATCCTATCAATAATAGCAAAGGATCCGGGAAGTTAAAAGGATACTTGCTCCAATACGATCCAGCTTGTGCATTAAAATGGGCTGAAAAAAATCCTGATTAAGAGCTCACCAGTGGATTTAGCTCACCCAGCGTGTGAGAATTCTCTTCCAAGATAACAATATTTTGGCCCACTTTTTCATCAGAAAGCAATGAAGATCTACCGATTCAACCAGCGTGTTATGAAAGCACAATGTTTAGCATTTTGCTTTTTTTTTTAAAAAAAGAATGTTTTTATTGTTATATTTGCTATTTTAAAGCACTACTGTTGTTGTTTTAAATTTGGATGGTTTTATTTATTTAATGCTTGGGCCCAGCTTTACTCATTCCTTGGTCTCTCTTAGGCTGAAGGAAAAAAATAGAAAAAAATAAGAATCACATTTACTGAGGGCAAAGCAATGCAAACACGATGAACTCACAACCGAATGGGCACGCAGAAAAAAAAACACAGATGGCATGGATGCTGGCAGCTAATTTTTGTGCACGGAAAAGCTTTGTCTCAAACTGAACTCTTTGAATTGTTTCAGTGGGATTTTTTTTGGGGGGGGGGGTGGATAACTGTGTACAACCTGGTATCAAAAAAAGAAGCTATTTTTGCCCCACAAAAAAATGTTCACCAATTTTGTTAAGAGTAGAATAATGAGGACACTTTTCTGAAAAGCCACTGTAAGTCCATCTGTCTCTGAGATACACATTAGTTATACCAATTAGCATACATTGATAAAAATGGGTTTAACTCCTGATTTATCCATCTCTCACACACACACACCCCCACCATATTCAGGATTTGCTCTCTTGCCAAGAAATGAGCCAGGGATTGCTGAATACATTTTCCCAGGAACAAGGTAAATTGCATTCAGTGGGATTTATTTCTGCTTAGGATTGCAAAGTTAAACCCAATTCTTCTCAGTGGCTGCTAGCAAGTTGAACTGAAGTGAACCTCTCTGTTAACACCAGGGTTTGAATGTTTACTAAAATACATGTCCTGGTGTTGTAAACGGGGGACTTCCTTTCAGACTAATCTGCTGTCTGTAGTGTTATGGACAAAGGAAGACAGACATGCTCTATTAAAAAGAGACAATACTGAATTTAATTTGCAAGCCTATACAACAAATCTCACTGCACTTACTGAGACCAATAGAACAAACATTAAGACTTTCCACTGAAATATCTCCCACCACCACCCTCCATCTACAACGCAAAAGGGATTATTTCATCCTTTCAATATTGTAGCTAAACAAGCAGGGCAGGCCCCATTTCAGGAGTGGATTTGAAATCTTTGATTTGATTTGAATGGCATTGGCTCCCTAGTCAACTACTGATGAAATGCAACCCTAAGCGATTCTCCTTCTTTAAATTGTGGCTGTTTTTTTTTTCTTATAGCCGCTCTTTCAAGTATCTGAGCTTCTAGGCATCTTTTTATCCCTAAAAGAAGAACATGCAACAGGATAAACTCGGCTCAGGTGTGTATTTTTCCATGCTTTGCTAACTGAACTTGGCAGTTTTCAACAAATACATGAAGAGTCACGTGCAAACATTTCCTTCCGATACATACAGCGGAGGAAGGACAGGAGGCCAATGTTCCAGGTGGAAGCCCCAAAGGTTTGCATGTTAAGGCAGCTCTGTAGAATAAAGCCCTCTCTTTGATATAATAACCTATTAATTCAAAGTTGAATGGCAGTATTGTTAAGGGTTAGAGTCCAAAGATTGTAAAATGCAATCCACTGGAAACATCTCACAGCTTGATCAAAATTATCAATATTATTTAGGTTGCCAGAGTAGCCTTGCTCAGTTGCCAAGAAGACTGGGCCAACTATTAAGATTTCATCGAATATTCAGGGCAAATGACCATTAAATGCCAGCGGAACCAGGAGCAAAGACTCAGATTTCATGCACAAAATCTTCATATGGAACAGGAAAATGACTAGCTACCACAAACACATCCAACAACAATCCCGTAAGATGAGAAGAGTTGCATTTTTAAAAGACTTAAGGGATACATGACACTTTCTTTGGGTGCAAAAGAGAAGCTCATCTTAAGGCCAAATCCAAAAACACAAGGCAGAAAAAGTTTAAACTTCAACAGTTTTTTTAAAAAAGGCACAGTGTGCATAAAATAAATTGTTCAGAAAATTATGGCTGTACACACTTCTGGTAAATTTTAAAATATTGCAATGGATTCCTAATGTTATTATTCTCGTTCACTTCACAGACATGGCTCTGCAATCAAGAGACTATAAATAAAAATATAATTAAAATACAGCCCTTCATAGAATGACAGGTTTTACATACAAATTATTGATCTAGCTCAAAATAATCTAAGCCATTAAAACAATCTATTAAAAATGAACAGTAAAGAGAATGTTTGATTTGGGATTCAAGAGAGAGAAATCAGGATAAACTTTTTTTTAGAAAAAAAAATACAGCCTCTTTTTCAAATCAGATTTACTTTTAAAACCAAGTGAAAAGAATCAGTGCATATTTACTTAGAAATTAAGCCCAATGAGTTAATTTACAGTGAAATTTGCCTAAGACTGATGTTTAGTTAATCTGGAAATTAAATCTTTGGTTGCCTTGAAATGGGGACGGAAGGAAGAAACAAGTAAGATATTTTAAGAAAAACATTAATGTAGTGCTATAGCATCTCTATTCTTTTCATGGTCTTCAAGTGCAGCACTGAAATTTTAATTTTTGAATCTATATTTTAAAATGGGATGTGCTGGGTTAAATGGGAAAATGGAAGAAAGTCGAACGCTTTTCAGAATTGGTCTGTGAAATTAGACAGACTTAAGGCTGGAATCCAAGTAAAATTGTTTTGAGATTTTATGTTAAAAACCCATTTATCATTGAAAAGCTCCACAACCAGCAGGAGAGGATTTATTACCCCAGACAAATTATCCATAAATTATTTGAAGTTGCAATTGCTGGACACACTTTCCTGAGAATAATCTCTGTAATCCAGGGGTCCTTTGGTCTGTAGCTGTGAGACAGCAAACCAAGACAAACAGAAATAAAACACATCTGTCAGTTTTCTGCATTAGCCCTTAATAAACAAATATTTTTCCCTTATGTCCTTGGCTCCAAAGAGAAACCTATGGACTTCAATGGGACTTCTTCTCAAGTCATCCTCACGCGATCCAAAGAGCTGAACGCGACAGTATGCATTACACAGATCCGACACGATCTCTAGGATCGCCCAAACCGTCGTTAAACGACGCTTCAATTCCCAGCCGGGGGAGGGGAGTGGGGAGAGGGAAAAAAAAAATCCTTAAGCTTGAAAGCCTAACATTAAGCATATTAAATTTCCCCAAGTCGTTTGAAGAGGCGATATTCAACTCCTTCCCCCTCTCAAATCGACCTAAAAAGTTGCCCTTTGAAACTGGTCGCGTCTCTTCGCCCCTCCCCTTCCTTCTCAAAAGTGGCCAAATAAATACATAAAATCGGATTAAGAATCCCAATCTACCGGGGGGGTGGGGGGATTCCCACTCGGAAAGTTGTTTTAGCTTGGAAATAGGGTAGGGGGGAAAGGGAGGGGAACTTAACGTGTGTGCAGGTAAGCCAAACAAGAAAGGATGCTCCTGGGGAAAGCAGGCTGAGCCGCCCAGCTGCAAGCAAACTTTCGCTTCGTCTTCCCCCCCCCACCCTAAAGCGAGAGATCCCGGGAATGAATTGGCGGGCCAAGCCGGGGCGAGATAACTTACCTCGGATGAAAAAGAGAGTTTAAAAAAAGGGAGGGAGGCGGTTTGAAAGGAAGCAGGAGCCGCTGGGGGAGATCTGATCTTTTTTGCAAAAAAAAAAAAAAGAGGTTTAAGATATGCGTAGGTGGAAAGCGGGGGCGGGATCGTCTTCGCCGGTAGATCTTTTAAAGCACGTGGGTTTTTTTGTGGGGGGGAGGGGAGAGATCTCCAATCTTAAGGGGGGAGGGAAAAAATGGGGAGAAGAATAGTAGAAATCTCCCCATCTCCAGCAAGAAATAAAGGAGAGAGAAGAAGAGATTTTTTTTAACGGCGGAGGGTGGTGTTTCTCAATCGCGCCTTTCTTAGCCAAGGAAAAAGAAATTAAGAAACCCACATTTAAAAAACTCTGGCCGAGCCTCAGCGAGCCTTGCGTGAAATAGGCCGGGTTGGGAAGTTGGGCGGGTGAGCCACGGAGCGAGCGGCCTTCCTTCCCGCTTCCAGGGCCTAGAAACTTGCTGAGGGTTTGGATTAATTATTTCTGCCCCTGGAAATATTTGGCTCTCTTTCCCCTCCCCCGCCGCACCATAAAGTAAGAAAGGAGACACACACACACACACACATAGAAATAGAGGCATTTTTCAAGTTCAACAGCAGATGTCCGTCCCAATTGGCCTGGGACGGACGGGAGGGGGGCCGTCTTTTTGCAAGGACGGGGGTGGAGGGAGAGGTCTAAGCCCCTGCCCGCCCCCCCAAATCAAGGGTTGCTCGGAAGGTCTGCAAAAAGCCACACACACCAGCCTGTCAGTCCAACGCCAACGCCGTCTAAGCACCTTTCAGGCGTTCCTTCCTCCACCCACATCTAACGTATTTGAACTCCCGCCCCCCAATTTATTTTTCCTGCTTTAGAGAGAGAGAGCATCCTGCATCCAACTTTGGGCGCCACAAAATGTAAAAAAAGCTTCAACCACAACAACACAAGAGCACACAACAGATACAAACTCAGTGTAAACCGCTTCAAACTCGATTGCCTAAAGTACGACTTCAGCCACAGAGTGGTCAATGCCTGGAATGTACTACCTGACTCTGTTGTTACATCCTCTAACCCCCAAATCCTTTAACCTCAAACTAACCGCTATTGACCTCATCCCATTCCTAAGAGGTCTGTATAGGGCGTGCATAAGGGCACCGTCGTGCCGACCGTCCCTGTCCTGTTGTCCCCATTTATTCGTACTTATTTCCTGTATTCTTACTCCAGTTTATACTTATATCTATTACCTTGTAAAGCGATTGACAAATCAAATAAATAAAATGAAATAAAATAAAGATGTTGAGATTCTGGAAAGAGTGCAGAGAAGAGCAACAAAGAAGATTAGGGGTCTGGAGGCTAAAACATATAAAACGCAGTTGTGTCTAGTTTAATGAAAAGGAGGACTTGGGGAGATATGATAACAGTCTTCCAATATTTCAGAGGCTTCCACAAAGAAGAGGGAGAGTCAAGCTATTCTCCAAAGCACCTGAGGGTAGGAGAAGAAGCAATGGATGGAAACTAATCAAGGAGAGAAACAATCTAGAAGTAAGGAGGAATTTCCTTGAGTTAGAACAATTAATCAGTGGAACAATTTGCTTCCAGAACCTGTGAATGCGCCAACCCTGGAAGTTTTTTTTTTTAAAAAATGTTGGATAACCAAATGTCTGAAATGGTATAGGGCTTTCCTGCCTAAGCAGGGGGCTGGACTAGAAGACCTCTAAGGTCCCTTCCAACTTTGCCATTCTATTATGCTATTATCCTGAGAGAGAGAGAGAGAAAGAGAGAGAGAGAGAGAGAAAGCGTTTTGTGGGAGCTGGAAATCGGCGGTCTTGCGCTACGGAACCCCGCTTGGAAGCAGCGGTCCCCTCCAGCTCATTTCACTCAAGTTAGCTAAAACCGAAATGTAAATCAATATATAAATATATTTACACTGAAGAAGAGGTCGGGCGCGACCCTCTGCCGGAGAAGCCGCGGGACCCGGTTGAGGTCCGTGGGATAGGCGCATCCTCAGCGGCGGAGCGGCGCCGACTCGTGAGTAAGCAGAGGGTCCCAGGACTCCCCGATTCAGCTGCCGTCCTGCAGGGCTACCATCTTGGGCACCCGATTGGGCTCCACGGGGTTTACTTCCGAGTAGACCTACCTCGAGATTGCCGCAAAAGCCTCCCCCCCACCGCCTTCCTCTCTGAATGGGGGGGGGGCGCCTCTCCCTCCATAGGTAAACAGGACTTACCTGTTTTGTCTTCTGGTGGCGCCGCTGTTTCTTCGGGCCGTTGGCCTGATCGCAACCGGTTGAAGTTTCCCCAAAACACACTGAAAGGGGCGGCGGGTGGGTTTTTCAATATGTAGATCGACAGCCCGCAAACTCCCCATCTCCCTTTTGGAGCGGGTGGGCGGTGGAGGAGACGGGAATGCCCGGAAAAGAGGGAGAGACGGAAGGAAGGGAGGGAGGGAGGAAGAGGAAGGGAGGAAGGAAAGAAGAAAGGAAGGAAGGAGGGAAAGAAGGAGGAAGGAAGGAAGGAAAGAAGGAGGGAGGGAGGGAAGAAAGAAGCAAGGAAGGAAAGAAGGAAGGAAGGAAAGAGGGAGGGAGGGAAGAAAGAAGGAAGGAAAGAAGGAGGGAGGAAGGAAGGAAGGAAGGAAGGGAAGAAGGAGGAAGGAAGGGAGGAAGGAAGGAAGAGGGAGGGAGGGAGGAAAGGAGGAAGAAAAGGAAGGAAGGAAAGAAGGAGAGAGGGAGGAGGAAGGAAGGAAGGAAGGAAGGAAGGAAGGAAGGAAGGAAGGAAAAAAAACACCCCTTCTTTCGTTTCGGTCAGCCCTGAATATTTCCCAAGGTCTGTTTTTTACGAGGTGGGGAGCTAAAGACCTTCCTACGGGCGCTCCACTGGGCGATGACCCCAAGTTGTCTTCCACCCACCCAAAACGGCGTGCTGGTGTTGAGGTGAGGGTTGGTGGGGATGGGAAAGAACCCCCCCCCTTTTTTAAAAAAAATAAAAAAATCCCGCTGTTATTTTTTGCTTGGCTGAGCTGCACGAAGAGGGAGGGGGCGACGGAGGGAAGCAACTGAAGGGGCAAAGGGAAAAAGTTCACCCACCCTTTTCTCTCCACATTTTCTCACAGGGGGGGGCGTGGGGGGGGGGAGTTTGGAGGGAAGGGAGCTCTTCCCTCGCCTCCTGGCTCTCTCACGCGCCCCCCTCCTCTCCTTCCGAGGGTCCCCGCTCGCTAAAGCTCCCAACGTGTGTCGCAAACCAAGCAGCCCCTTTTCTTCTCCGAAGAGAACAAGGTCACGATCTGGGTCTTTCCACCATCGTGTCTTTCTTCCCCCCCCCACCCCCGCTCCAGATAGGGAGGGAGGGGGGCGTTATTGCTATGGATATAGGGCAGGGGTGCCTGTGTAGGTATTCCCAGCGCGGCCTTGCCCCCTCCCCCCCGCCCGCGGTCCGGAGAGAGAGGACTGAAAGGGACATAAAATACGATAGGAATCCCCCCCCCTCCTCTCTCCCTTTTGAAAGAGAATGAACAATCGAAAGGGAGCCGAACCCCCCCACACCCCCAAATTCCACCCCCACTGGGCTTTGGGGAGGGGGCGATGGAGGGTCCTGGAAAAGTTTCAAGTTCAAGAACTTGCGAGAGTTCAGGGTCGGGGAAATAGACGCCTCCCGTTTGCCCTGGATGGATGGGAAGGAATGGAAAGGGGCCAAAAAGGATGGAAATATTAAGCTTTAGGCTCCTTCGAGGGGAGCTGAGCTTCTGGTTGCAACACAACAGCGGCTGATGGTGGCTTCCTTCTGGAGCTGTGGCGGAGAGCGCCTTAGCCAGTGGACATCCCTCTCCCCCCCGGGATTCTCCTATCCGAGCCCCGGGAGCAGCTTCCTAATAAGCTCCTGCTATTAGTAGTGAGAAAACTCCTTTAGCCCAGCAATAGTCAAGCAGTTAAAAGGAGCGGGCGCTGAGGAAAGGGCAGCCCCTGCCTCAGTTTCCCTGAGGCTGCCGGGATGAGCTGGGGTTGGTTGGGAGCCCAAGCTGAAGGACTGAGCTGGGAAGGAAGGGAGGGAGGGAGGGAGGGAGGGAGGGAGGAAGGAAGCAAGCAAGCAAGGGAGGGAGAGAGGGAGGGAGGGAGGGAGGAAAGAAGGAAGGAAAGGAGGAGGGAGGGAGGAAAGAAGGAAGGAGGAGGGAAAGGAGGAGGGAGAGAGGGAGGAAGGAAAGGAGGAGGGAGGGGGAAGGAAAGAAGGAAGGAAAGGAGGGAGGGAGGAAGGAAAGAAGGAAGGAAAGGAGGAGGGAAGGAGGAAGGAAAGGAGGAAGGAAAGGAGGAGGGAGGGAGGAAAGAAGGAAGGAAAGGAGGAGGGAGAGAGGGAGGAAGGAAAGAAGGAAAAGGATGAGGGAAGGAGGAAGGAAAGGAGGAGGGAGAGAGGGAGGAAGGAAAGAAGGAAGGAAAGGAGGAGGGAGGGAGGAAAGAAGGAAGGAGGAAGGAAGGAAAGAATGAGGGAGGAAGGAAGGAAGGAAGGAAAGGAGAGAGGGAAGAAGGAAGGAGGGGAGGGAGGGAAGGAGAGAGAAAGGGAGGTTCTGTTTTCAAAACAGTTTCTCAGCGCAGGGGGGCGAGGAGGAGGCAACGAAGGGAATACATTACGCCCCCCCCTCTCAATCTCTCTCTCTCTCTCTCTCCCCCTCCCTCTTAATTCTGGATGTAACTGACCAGGGCACCTTCCCAGCCTAGTCCATTTCATCCCAAGGCCCCGCTGAATATGACCAGCGTCCTAGAAATAACACCCCTCCCGCCGCGGCCCCCCCCTCAGAAAAATCCATTTTTGAACCGCTGAAAGGTAGGTTCCACGGAAAAAAAGACGAGGCAAAAATGGGGAAGGGGTGGATTTCCCCCCCTCCACCCCCCTCTCTTTCTCTCCATATTGAACTGCGTAAAAGCGTGACGCGCTTCCTTCGCCAGCCTTAGATAGGTTCGCGCCGCGGCTCTTCGCCCGTGTTTTCTCCCCACGCGGGGTGGCCGACTCGGTTTATGTAAGGAGAACCCCCTGGGGGCAAAGAAACCCGGAGGATAAAGCGAGGAGGAGGAGGAGAGCGGAGGAACACCCACTAATCATCTCCTTTTTGTGTGGGCAGGCCCAGTTTCAGTTCCCAAAGGATGAGAGAAATACAGTAAAGTCAATCAAGGGTGTGTGTGTGTGTGTGTGTGTGTGTGCGTGTGTGTGAGCGCTTCCCCTCCGTTGCCCAGGTCGGCCCTTCAAAGGAAAACTTCATGGGAAATAAACCTCAATGGTTATTAATTTTGAATACAATGCTAACCCTTTATTTAGGGTGGGGGGGCATTTCTATTTTCTGGTGATTTCTTAAATTGCCAATGCTTCCTTGTTTATTGTGAAGCTTTCATTAAAATGAGGGAAATCCCTGGCTTTAAACCTAATTGGGATCAGATCGTGGGGGGTTGAGAAAAATGTTGGTTACTCTTTTTTTCCTGATGGGAGAACATCTTTTGTCCTTGGGCACATTTTTCCACTCACCCCCCAGTTCGTTCCCGTGTTTACAAAAAAACAAACCCTTTTGCACACCTACCTTGGACTGAATTATCCGTGGAGTCCATGGGGGCTTTGTCACGTCTGAAACCTAGGCCAGAACTCAGGAAGAGTCTAGTATTTTATTTTTTATTTATTTATTTATATTTCAACCCTCAGTCTCCCTCAGAAGTAGCCTCTCTTCAAATGATAGGAAAAGATTTGTAACTCAGGAAAGTCTTTGCATACTGAAAAGGGACTATCAGAGGCCTGGCTTTTGGTTAAAATAAAATTAACACTCCTCTCTTCCTACAATGTTAAGTCAGTTCAACTTTCCAGTAGAAGAATCTACCACTATCTGAAGCTTAGGGCTAAACTATGGAGTCCCCAGTGTTCTCTGAGCTGGGATGTTTTCTTGCAGACGTTTCATTACCCAACTAGGTATCACCATCAGTGCTATCAGGTAATGAAACGTCTGCAAGAAAACAGCCCAGCTCAGAGAGCACTGGGGACTCCTCCTGTTAAACTTATTTAATGTTACCCTTGAGAGTTTTTGAGGGCTTGGGGTGGGTATCCTGGGACCCCTGTCCTTGACTGACTACAGCAGGGGTCTTCGAAGTTGACAGCTTTAAGTCGTGTGGACTTCAACTCCCAGAATTCCTCCTCCAGTCATGGTAGCTCAGGAATTCTGGGCGTTGAAGTCCACAAGTCTTAAACTTGCCAAGTTTGAAGACCCTTGGATTACAGATTCAGTGTACTGAACCTAACCCCCCAAATGAATTGAGGTGCCAGGCGGCGCTACTTCCTAAACGACACAGCAAGAAAGTGACCCTGAAAAGGGAGGGGAAAAAATGGCCTGGTCTTCCTGTATACTTAGAAAGTACAAACTAGATGCTTCCTTGTATGAGTCCCAAAGGTGCTTTTTCAAGAGGCAACTGGACTTGCTGGTTTTTCTTTGAAGACATTTCGCTTCTCATCCAAGAAGCTTCTTCGGCTCTGACTAGATGGTGGGGAATGGAAGGATCATGGAAGGATGAGAAGTGAAACGTCTTCAAAGAAAAACCAGCAAGTCCAGTTGCTTCTTGAAAAAGAGGACCTCTTGAAAAAAACACCTAAAGGCAAGACAAGAAGCAATGGATGGAAACTAATCAAGGAGAAAACCAACCTTGAACTAAGGATAAATTTCCTTGAGTTAGAACAATTAATCAGTGGAACAATTTGCCTCCAGAAATTGTGAATGCCCCAACCATGGAAGCTTTTAAACAGATGTTGGATAACCATTTGTCTGAAGTGGTGTAGGCTTTCCTGCCTAGGCAGGGGGGTTGGACTAGAAGACCTCCAAGGTCCCTTCCAACTCTGTTCTTCTATTTTCTATTTATTAAAAGCACCTTTGGGACAATCGTGACCTGGATGACCGAGAATCTCCATAGACATTCCTTCTGTGAGCAGAGATGTGCACTCGTGAGAGCAAATGTACATCCCTCGGAACGCAATAGCTCTTTTCCGCACAATCCTAAACACCTAAACTCATATACTTGAGATGGGCTGCCACATATATCTACTAAATACATAAATAAATCTTATTACAAAATAGTTCCTGATAAGGGAGAATATTGGTAGCTCAGAATTGAAAGGAGCAATTCTCCCTTCCGGAGATTTGCCCTATAGGCAAAACAACTAGACACAAAGATAATTTCTTTTCCCAGGCCACCATTCTGCTAAATACCTGACAGCATTGTCTTTCGCCCAGAGATATCGATCCGATCCGTGTAGTAGGCTGCATGGTTATTATCCTTGTCATCTTCTCAGTCTTTCCTACCACCTTCTCCTATTGCTGTATTATGATTTACCAATTGGTGTATCTTATGATTTATGATCCTGCCTTATGATCTATGACATATCACTTTGTTGTTTGTATGTACACCGAGAACTTATGAGAAGCGAAACGGCTTCAAAAGGAGAGAAAAAAAAAACGAAGTCCAGCACGTTTGGGACAACTATGACCTGGATGAGTGAGAGTCTCTGCAAACTTTTAGCTATACAATTTGGGATGAAGACCCTTTGAATGGTGTGGAAGGAGGAATGGATTTGATGGGGATGATGGATAAAATCAGAACACCTACTAATGTAAGATTTGTGCTATTAAGATTTAGAATAGAGGTAGAAATTAGAAAGGGGGGAAATATTGTTATGCATATTCCTATGTCATATTTTAAAATCAGCATGTAAAAGAAAGGATTAGGAGTTGAAAGACGAGTGTATTATGTATAATGATATTATGATGTGAGGATGATTGATATAACCAAGATAACTAAAATTGTCAATATTATTCCTATAATTCGGTATCAAAGCTAAGGATACCCAGATGTCACACTGTTCATGTAATATATGACCCTGAGGACACAGATAAACCTCCAAGTGCTTCCAGGACTCTCTAAATTAAAGATGCAAATGACCAGCTGTCTGCAAGGAATATAAATCCTTCCATTCCCCCACTATCCTGTCAGAACTGGAGGAGCTTCTTGGATGAGAAGAGAAACGTCTTCAAAAGAAGAAGAAAAAACAAGAAAGCCCAGTTGCCTCCTGAAAAAAAGCACCTTTGGGACAATAGTGATCTTTCACAGATTTCACAGATAATCAGAGTTGGAAGGAACCTTGTAGGTCATCTAGTCCAACCCCCCACCCCACCCAAGCGAGAGACCCCACACCAATTCTGACCAATGGCAGTCCAATCTCTTCTTGAAAGCCTCAAGTGATGAAGCTCCCACAACTTCCGAGGGCAACCTGGATGACTGAGAATCTCTACAGCCTGAGAGATTATGCACCGGAGACCGATTCCTTGGCTATTTGATCCCACTTGGCCAAGAAAGAAAGATATTCGGCTCTCTTCTAAACGAGGGGTCCTCTGGCGCTCTCCGAGTTTACACCAACCCGCCGTTTCCGGCGCTTGATCTGAGTAGGATTATTTTAGCCTGTGGAGTAAAGCCAGTCATTATATGATTATAGCTTGTAAACTGCGATCGGAGGGCTAAAAAAAGTGTTGAGAGAACGTGGCCAACTGCCCGGCCAGCCAGCCAGCTCAGGCTTCGCCATTGTTGCTTGTGGTGGAGACGCGTGTCCTGCCAATCCAGAAAATCGAGTTAATGACTGAGCCAGGGATGAGTTAACTGTGAATAAGCGTGTGTAAGTAAGAGCGCCGAGAGACCTCTTCCCCCCTCTCTCCACCCCTTGGTTAATTTTCTTTCCAGACCCTCAGCAGATTGAAAGAAACGGGACTCTCCACGTTCGACCAAGAAGTTGGGGAGATTTAAATCGTTTTGGTTGCGAAAGTAGTTCGTTCAAGGCAAGCGTTTTGTTGCTCCCAACCGGTGTGTAAATCATATATTTGGATGCTGAGATCTCTCTCCCCACAACAAATACAGAGTCGCTGTATCCGTGAGATGAGGGGGGGGAGGGGGCATAATAATTTAATTTTATTAAAATCTGAGCTTCTCCAAATTCTTTTTTTTTTTTAAACAAGCGCTGCCAGGCAGGTTTGGCCAAAACAAGGGTTCTCGACGCGAAAGAGTCTTACTACGTGGCTGTGAGACTTCCAGTTTGCAATTTTAGACCAAGGAGCCGGCGATTCTAACTTTAGAGCAGGGATTCCCCAAACTTGGAAACTTTAAGACTTATGGACTTCAACTCCCAGAATTCTCCAGCCAGCTATGCTATGCTAGGATTCCAGGGGGGAAAAACATAACTGGAAATATTAAACCTACATTAGGAAGAAAGGAAGCTCACCAAAAGATAAATAATGCCTAAGACAAACAGACTTGTGTGTTATATTTCCATAACGCCAATATTCACAATTTGGTGATGGTGTGGAGGCTTCGAATCTGAGATGGTATTCAGCAGGTTCTGACCAGTACTGGAGAACCGGTAGCAGAAATTTCTGAGAACCAGCAAATCCCATCTCTGACTGGCCCCACCGCCCCCACCTATTCTCTGCCTCCCATTGAGTCCCAGATGATCAGTCTTCTTTTGTTGCCCTGCACAGGAGGACAGAGCTGGAAAGCAGGTTAGTGGGGTGGGGAAGGAATGGGGATTTTGCAGTATCCGATCCCCTGCCACACCCACCAAGCTACCCCACACCCACCAAGCCATGCCCACAAAACCGGTAGTAAAATTTTTGAATCCCACCACTATTTTGAATCAGTGTTGACTCCTAGCTGCTTGGACAAATCCTTTAGTTTTCTTGGAAACTTTTTCAGAAATGGTATGTCATTGCCTACTTTCTAGGAATGAGAGAGGGACTGGTTTAAGATCATCCAGCTGGCTTTGTGTCTAAGGCGAGACTAAAACCCACCATTTCCTGGTCTCTACCCGATGCCTTAACCTCTACATCAAACTGAATGTCATACTCACAATTATTTGGACCATACTTTCTTAAATTAACTCCCCTTTCTTTGCTTTGAGGACACACAGCCTCATCAAGTTGGGTTGTGCGACAATCAAAGCTAACGCAGGTCTTGTGGCATGGATCAGGGGTCTCCAATCTTAGCAACTTTAATCCTGGCGGACTTCAACTCCCAGAATTCTGGAAGTTGAGGTCCTCCAGGCTTATAGTTGCCAAGATTGGAGACCCCCCCAGCATAGACAACTCCCCACCCCAAATTGGATTTAGGTGTTTGAGCCAGTTTGGTCTAGTGATTAAGACACCAGGCTAGAAAACAGGAGATTATGAGTTCTAACCCTGTCTTGGTCATGAAAGCTGGCTGGGTGACTTTGGGCCCAAGGCGGGACTAGAACACACAGTCTCCTAATGATTGGCCCAAAGTTGAAGCAACATCTGGGGTCCTGCTAATCCAGCAAATGGGAGCTTTCCAGGGTCCTGATTGCTGTCTTTGGGACTTGTGCAATGATGGTAGAGATGATTGATTAAAACAATTAGGTGGCAGATGTTTAGGTGTCAACTCATAAAACATTTCTATGTATGTTTTAGAGTTGCCATGAACAAAAAAAAGGGGGGGGTGGGGGGGAGAATTTGAAAGAACAGTGCAGCAGTTTGGAACCGAAAGTGCATTCCATTTTTATCTTGCAAAGATTGTAACTAAGTACCAGAGTTTCTGCCATGCAAATCTCTAATTGGAGAACATGATTCTTGGCTATTAACGTGCTATGTTGGAGAATATGAATTGTGATACACCCAAAGGGGTGGGGGGAAAACCAGGGTCAAGAGTGACAGTGAATTATATGTCTCAGAATCGGCTACATACAGGTCATACCGACATGTTTGCTCCTAATAAATCCTTTGAAGTTTTTAAAGCTTGGCTGGAGGCTCATGATTTAATTAGGGCAATTGTTGGAATCCTGACACTAAGCTTTTAAAAGGAGGTAGTTGAGTGAAAGTGACTGCAAAATAAAGATGTTTTTAAAATAACATCTTTATTAAGTTTATACATCATACATGAAAATGCAAACTCACATAAAAGGAAAAAGAAATGACAAAACTAATTAAAAGTGACAAAAATATACATCAAACAAACAGAGCAATGGTGGCCTCTGACTTTCTTTCAGTACAAAGATATTAACAATACAGCCACTTCTCTCTAAATTTAAAGAAATAACACCTTAAAATACTAATAGTTCACATACTAAAAACCATTATTCATAAAATGTCTTAATTTCATCTAAAGGACAGTAAGTTACCAAATGCAAATTTCCTTACATTTAAAGAGCTATAATATTTCTCTTATCAAATCCAATCAAATCTTCAAAACCAAAAGCCACAGATTAATTCTGCTCTTTATCCTTAAAGAAATCTATCAATGGCCTTCAGGTCATATAGAGGTTAGTCAAATTTTCAAAATAAATGTTTCTTGAAGGCACTTTGAGGATAGGAAGATTATGTTAGGATTCCGGCAGTTATCCCAATTAAATCATGAGTCTTGAGCCAAACTTCCAAAACTTCAAAAGGATTTATTGGGAGTTAACATGTCCGGCACTGCCTGGGTGTAGCTGACTCTGAGACACCTAATTCATTGTCACTCTTAATCCTGGTTTCCCCCCACCCCTGGGTGTATTCATATTCTCCGATGGGACACATCCATAGCCAAGAGTCATCAATCGTGTTCTCCAGTTAGAATTTTGCGTGGCAGAAACTTCAGTCACCTAGTTACTATCTTTGAAAAACTATTTATGGAATGCACTTTCGATTTCCAAGCTGCCGCACTGCTCTTTCAAACCCCTTTCCCCCCCCCCTCCCTTTCTGCTGACAACTCTACAAAGACCACGGGAATATTTTACGAGTTGACAGATTAAACAAGACGAACCTTGAAGTGATATTCAGTACAGTGTATTCTTATTTCAGTTTGTGACAGGCGTTGTCATATCAACTGGAGAGGAACTCTCCCTGGTTCTATAGCGGGTCCTTTCTCCCTCCCCAGGGTCTCTCATGGATTACTTTTCCACATGAAATGACTTGAAAGCATCTTAGGAATGAAAAATGCTAATAATCATGCTGACGGAGCATTTTAATTAGGGTTCTTGACTAATTAAAGCTTCCTGAATTGGTTAATTCAGTGTCAGGGTTGAATGATAGCTGTCTTTCAGTACTGAGGGGCAGACTTGGAGAAGAGGATTGTGGTTGTAATTGTACAGGTACTCCTCAACTTACAACAGTTCATTCAGTGACCTTTCAAACTTGCAACAGCACCGAGAAAAGAGTGACTTAAGACAGTTTTTCACACTTGTGACCGCTGCAACATCTCCATGGTCACAGGATCAAAATTCAGACGCTTGGCAACTGACTCACATTTATGACCATTGCAACGTCCCGGGGTCCCCTTTTGTGACCTTCTGACAAGCGAAATCATTGGGGAAGCCAGGTTCACATAACAACTGTTTCACTAACTTAATAATTGCAGTGATTCACTTAACAACTATTCAAGGCAGGTTATAAAAAGGGGCAAAACTCACTTAACAATTGTCCTGGCTAGCAATGGAAGTGGGATGACCCGGGGCACGGCACAAAAGCAATAAAGTCACAAAAATGGATAAAGTCCCTTTAATGCCTCCAACTTGTCTCCCAATGTCCAGTTATCCTCGGCTGGAGATCAGACTCTTCAAAAACAGTCTTCAAAGGGAATGCAGCCTGAACCCAAAGTACAGATAAAGTAGAAATAAAAAAAAACCAACACAAATCACACTGAAGTAATTAACACGACAGGCCAGGATAATAAATTGCAGACTTCCAAAAGATAACGAAGCACACATACAGATAAGCCTCGACAAAGATAATGCACACTTGGCTTCCAGCAAGGTGCTGTGTGCAAACGCCCTTCTTATATCCAGCTGCAACTAATGAAAGGGATCAGGGCCTTTTTCTCTCCAGTAAGCCATGTTGCTCCCCTTCATTCCTCCCTGCGTGCCCTAGGATGAAGAGGGGGTGGCCCTGGGTCTTCCTCCGAATGCCCGCGCTGAACTGTTTCCCCCGTTTCTTCCACAGCCACCAGAGCCACACTCCCACTCCCTGTCAGATCCTCAATCTCCCCCTCAGAATCAGACTCCAACAAGGGCATGACAGGAAGTTTTGGTTGTGGTCGTAAGTCAAGGACTACCTGTGTAAATAAATGCTGCACATGGTACTTCTCAAATAACTCCTGGGAAGCCATGAATAGATGTGCCCCCCATAAAAACATCTTGGTAGCTCCCACTTCTCAAAGGTGCCCCTCCTCCCAGGCCAGAGACCTTGTCACCTCCTTTATCTTTCCAGAACCAAAGGCATTTCAGGTATTTTCATGTATTTTTTAACCTGCCATGATTAATATGTTAATAATTTTGGTCCTCCAAGGGGTCTTTTTCACATCAACTATTCCCCTATGCTCTGTTTTGCTTGCTTACCTGAGGCACCTATTTAACCCTGTTTTTTTTTTTTTTTAATCTTCAGCTCTTTTTTTCACCTTCTGATTTTGAGGCCTGTGGGAACCATTGGAGGGAAGCTGTCTTGTAATGCTTCCCCCACCCCGGGCAGAGATTTGTTTAACAAACAGAGAGGCGAGAAAGGAAAAAGAAAAGGGAAGAAAGAAAGAAAGAAAGAAAAAGAAAGAAAGGAAGGAAGGAAGGAAGGAAGGAAGGAAGGAAGGGTGGGTGGGTGGAGGAAGGGACGAAGGGACGAAGGAAGGAATAAAGAGGGAGAAAAGGAAGGAAGGAAGGAAGGAAGGAAGGAAGGAAGGAAGGAAGGAAGGAAGAAAGAAAGAAAGAAAGAAAGAAAGAAAGAAAGAAAGAAAGAAAGAAAGAAAGAAAAAGGAAGGAAGGAAGGAAGAGGGAGAGAAGGAAGAGGGAAAGAAGGAAGGAAGAAACCCTCCTTCAACATTCCTAATTAATCAGCGTTCCTAATTTATGCCTTTGGATCTCACTAGCCTCCAATATGGGAGCTGCTGAAGATTTTCCAGGGAGTTTTTTCCCCTTGTACCACGGTTTCCGTGTTTCTATCCTAAGGGAGAAGGAATTATGGGGTTGGTGGGTTTTCGTGCCTGGGAAGGGGGTTATTCATCCTGGTGACAGCGGGGCTGCTAGGGGTCTCTCCCTCCCCTCCCCTCCCCCTGCCTCTTCTCGCCCCTTGTTCTAATTACAGACCGGCTGAAATGTATGCTAATGAGGAATAACGGCTGCTTTCTGAAGCTGCAGTTAGCAAAAGAGGCCAGTTTATCATCCGGGTGGCCGCCGAGACAAGGCCTGGGTCACAGACAGCCCCGCCTCTCTTTAACCACATTATCTATCTCTATCTATCTATCTGTCTGTCTGTCTGTCTGCCTGTCTGTCTCTGCCTGTCTGTCTCTCTATCTCTATCTATCTATCATATATCTATCATTGTCTTTTCTATCAATTAATCATTTATCTCTCTCTCATTGTCTGTCTTTCTGTCTG
>NW_020769318.1:23849359-23890701 GCF_900518735.1 Pseudonaja textilis | reverse complement strand
TCTGTCTTTCTGTCTGTCTCTTTCTATCATCTTTCTCTATCATCTTTCTCTATCATCTTTCTCTATCATCTATCTATCTATCTATCTATCTATCTATCTATCTATCATCTAACTATCTATCTACCTATCTATCATCTATCTATCTATTTATCCTCATTGCCTGCCTGCCTGACTCTCTCTGTCTGTCTCTCTGTCTGTCTGTCTGTCTATCATCTACCTACCTACCTACCTATGCATTCACATAGCCCCTAGTGAGAAATCATAGACCGTTGGATGGTAGAGTTGGAAGGGGACTTTGAGGTCCTCTACTCCAATCCCCTGCCCATAAGAGGAATGCCCCAAACCAATGCTTCTCAATCTTGTCAACCTTAAGATGTGCGGACTTCAATTCCCAGAATTCTCCAGCCAGCTTATTGGCTGGACAATTCTGGGAGTTGAAATCCATACATTTTAAAGTTGACAAGGTTGAAAAATATTGTCCCAAACCATTCCAGACAAATGTCTGTTTCAATTGGGAAAAGTCTGGGAACACCTTTCCAGATGAATGAATACAGGTGGTCCTTTGCTTACAACTATGCAATGGGTGGACACTAATCAAGGAGAGAAGCAACCTAGAACTAAGAAGAAATTTCTTGACAGTGCGAACAATCAGCCAGTGGAATAACTTGTCTCTAGAAGTTGTGAATGCTCCAACGCTGGAAGTTTAAAAAAAGATGTTGGATCATCATTTATCTGAAATGGTGTAGGGTTTCCTGCCTAGGCAGGGGGTTAGACTAGAAGACCTCCAAGGTCCCTTCCAACTATTCTATTCTATTCTATTCTATTCTATTCTATCCTATCCTATCCTATCCTATCCTATCCTATCCTATCCTATCCCATCCATTTAGTGACTATTTTCACCTTACAACAGCAGTGAAAAAAGTGACATGATTATTTTTCAAAATAATGAGAAACACACACTTCACACTTTCACTTACTCAGGAAGGTTCCACACCTTTTTAAACTCTGATTTGGGTCACCCTGAGGATGCAGATTAAACCCCCAAGTGGCCTCAACTACTCTCAGAGACCTAACAAGAGTCCTAACGACCAGAGGATTGCAAAGAATATAAATCTTCCCATTCCCCACCAGTCAATTAGAACTGAAGAAGCTTCTGGAATGAGAAGCAAAAGGTTTTCAAAGAAAAAAAGAAAAGAAAATCCAGTTGCCATTTTGGAAAAGCACCTTTGTGTGTGATCAGAATGAACTCCCAAGACCCCAAAAATGAGATTCAGAGGCTCAACCCTTTCCCAATACTAAATCATTATTTACTTAACAGTGATTAATTGAATAAACCGAGTTGCACAATGTGCTAAATCATGGTGTACAAAGTACAGATAGTCCTTGACTTACAACAGTTCATTTAGTGACCAAAGTCACGACAGCAATGAAAAAAGTGAGTTACTATGACCGTTCTTCACACTTAATGACCTTCGCCGCATCCCCGTGAACAGATGATCAAAATTCAGAGGCTTGGCAACTGGTTCATACTTATGACTGTTGGTGTATTCCTGAGGCCATTGTGATGCCCCTTTTTGTGACCTTCTGACAAGCAAGGTCAAAGGGGAAGCCAGCTTCACTTAACGGCCTTGTTGCTAACTTAGCAACTGCTGTGATTCACTTAACGACTGTGGCAAGAATGGTTGTAAAATGGGGCAAAACTCACTGAGCAGAAGCCTCACTTAACAACATAAATTTTGGGCTCAATTGAGGTTGCAAGTGGAGGATTACCTGTAGCAGTTGGATTCACATTGCACCAGATTGAAGGAAATTACTTTATATGGCTTGCCCTACACCAGTGATGACAAACCTTTTCGGAACTGAGTGTCCAAACCAGAATGTGCATGCAGGCGCATGCATGTGTACTTGCCGGAGTGCCAGAAAGCCAATGATCAGCGGCTTGGTTGCCTGTTTTTTGCTCATTTTTTGGCCATTTCTGGCCTTTTTCAGGCCTTTTTCGGCCTGAAAACAGTCTGGAAAAGGCCCGGAAATGAAAAACAGCCTATTTTCAGGCCGTTTTTCAGGCCATTTTCCGCTGCCCCGCCGCCCATGAATACCAGCTGGCTGGTACACCAGAAACCTGAAGAGCAGCTGGCAATGGTACGCATGCCCACAGAAAGGGCTCTGCGTGCCACCTCTGGCATGCGTGCCATAGGTTCGCTATCACAGCCCTTCACTATTGAGCCCAGACAAAAATTCTAGAGCAGTGATATTTTGAAGTGTGCAGTCTCTCTCTCTCTCTCTCTCTGTGTCTGTGTAAAGGGGAACACTTTTTAGTTCAACTGTTAAGGCCAATGGAAACTTTCCATCTTAAGAAAGGGATCTCATTGGATGTAAAGACTGTCTTTCACATAGGTGTCAAACTCAAGGCTTGGGGGCCGGATCTGGCCCATGAGGTGCTTAGATCTGACCCGTCAGGCTGGCCTGGAAACAGCAAAAGACCGCCTCATGGTGCCAGTGAAAACGGAGCTTGGGAGGGCCACACGCAACCCTCCCGGGTTCCGTTTTCAGCCGCGATGGCCTCCTGCAGCCCTCTGCAAGCAAAAAATGGATCCGCGCATCCCCTCCCCCAAGCTCCATTTTCATTGGCAGAGGGCTAGCAAAACACACACTAAAAACAAAACAAAAGGGGAAATGTTTCTCCTTTTGCATTTGGGCATCCAAGAAGGGACAGGAAAGGAGGAAGAGAAAGAGGGATGACAAAGAAAAAGAAGGAAAGAGGGGAAGGAAGAAGAAAGGAGAAGGAAGAAGGAAGGAAAAAGAAGAGAGGGAAGGAAGGAAGATGATAAGAGTGAGGCGAGGATCTGAGGGAAGTGATGCCTTAGCACTTGGTCACCACAGGTGACCCTAACACGGGTGACATCGAGCTGGCCATGCCCCCCCTGACTACGCCCACCCCTGAGGTCAAACACAACCCTGATGTGGCCCTCAGTGAAATTTGACACCCCTGGTCTTTTATGATCACAGAAATAGAACTAGAAATAATGACTGTAACTTATAGTTAAAGGTAGCCTTTGACTAACTGCCACCATTGAGACCAGAATTTCCATTGCTGAGCAAGGCGGTTGTTAAGTGAGTTGTGCCCAGTTTTATGACCTTTTTGCCACAGTTGGTCATTAAATGAATCTGGCTTCCCTTGTTGACTTCCTTAGATATTGCTGCTGTTGTAAATAAATACATGCCAGTTGCCAAGCACCTCAGTTTTGATCAGGCGGCTGGTGGGATGCTGCAACTGTCATAAATGTGAGGACCAGTTGTAAATTCCTATTTTAACTGCTACTGTAATGTTGACCAGTTGTTAAACAAATGGTCACAGGTCAAGGACTCGCTGTACTGAGATTTTGTTTAAATAATAAGGAAAAAAAGTTCCTAACTGAAAAATCCGTTCAATAGTAGAACTTCTACTCAGGGGGCTTGTGGGTTCTCTATCCCTGGAATTGTTTAAGTAGTTGATGGTTTATGTAGTTTTCCTACCCAATCTGGTTAACAGATAACAGATAAAAAGAGTTGGAAGGGACCTTGTAGGTCATCTAGTCCAACCCCCTGCCTAAGCGGGAGACCCTACACCATTTCTGACAAATGGCAGTCCAATCTCTTCTTGAAGGTCTTAAGTGATGGCGCTCCCACAACTTCCAAAGGCAACTTCTGTACCATGGGTTGATTGTTCTGTCAGAAAGTTTCTCTTATTTCCAGGTTGAATCTCTCCTTGTTCAGTTTCCATCCATTATTGCTTGTCTGGCCTACAGATGCCTTGGAAAATAGCTTGACCCATTCCTCTCTGTGGCAACACCTCAAATATTGGAAGACTGCTATCATATCTCCCCTGGTCCTTCTCTTTACTAAAATAGCCATGCCCAGTTCCTGTAACCGTTCTTTGTATGTTTTAGTTTCCAGTCCCCTAATCATCCTGGTTGCTCTTCTCTGTACTTTTTCTAGAGTCTCAACCTCTTCTTTATGTGGTCAACAAAACCGGATGCAGTACTCTAGGTGTAGTCTTACTAAGGCTTTATAGAGTGGTATTAGTACCTCCCTTGATCTCTATTGTATCCCTCTGTTAATGCAATTTAGGATTGCATTGGCTTTTTGGGCTGCTGCTGCACACTGCTGGCTCATATTTAGCTGATTGTCCACTAATACTTCAAGATCCCTCTCACAGTTACTGCTATTGAGCCTGGTTTCACCCAGTCTATATATATAATTTTGGTTTTTCTTGCCTAAGTGTAGGACTTTACTTTTCTCTACATTGAATTACATTTTGTTAGATACGGTCCAGTGTTCTAGTCTGTCAAGATCCATCTGGATCTTGAGCCTATCTTCTTGGGTGTTAGCTATTCCTGCCAGCATAGTATCATCTGCAAATTTGGTAAGTTCTCCTTCTATTCCTTCATCTAAGTTGTTAATGAAAATATTGAAGAGTACTGGGCCTACGACAGAACCTTGTGGCTTAAGTGAAGTTAAATGAAGTTAAGTTTAAGTGAACCAAGAAAAGAAGACGCGGACAATTGAAAAGGAGGCTACGCAAATCGTTTAACTTTGTTTGCATCTGTGACAAACATTACAGTGAAAAACTGTAGGAAAAAAAAATACTTAGGCTAAATGTGTATTTTTGAGCATTAGAAAGATTGGTTTTTTTTTCAGATGTTCTTAGTAGACAAAAGCCCCTCCTTGAGGTCTAGAAACATGAAATATAAAAAAACACTAAAGAGATAGAGGTAATAAACAAACAAACCATGAAATATAAACAAACAAACAGATAAATAAGAAGCCTTCAGCCAGTAAACTGATTAAGATCTTGTCGCTTTCAGACAGCAGGACAAGACATCTGAGGGAACTAATCAACTAAATTCAGGTCAGAAAGCCCAGCTGGCTAATGTGCAATTAACACTTTTTAGGGACTGCTTTGAAGCAGAGAAAAGCTGCCCTTGGAAGAGATGCTCAAAACGCCAGACAATATTTGATTTTTTTTTTTTTAAAAGCTGTGTCTGCTGGATAAAGGACATGAGGACAAAAAGAAAGGTGTATGTGTCCTTCTTTTGCCTGACATCCAGTAACCCTATACACAATATAAAACACTATTGTTGAACCGTGGCAACTTTAAGGTGTGCGTGGGCTTGAACTTCACTGCAGAATCCAGAGGGGTATATTGCTGGCAGAGGTTGGCATATATCGCATTATTAGAGCAATGTTTCTCAACCTCAGCGACTCCCAATTGGACTTCAACTCCCAATTCCTGGCTGTGGGATTCTGGGAACTGAAGTCCACGTGTCTTAAAGTTGCCATGGTTGAGAAACACAGCTTGAGGGTCTCTGCCTCAGCCAGTTTATAAATGTATGAATAGCAGCTAATAAAGAGAGCCACTCACACGACACTCATCTGTCATCGATCAGATTTATATTTTAATCAATCTAAACATTCCCACCCAAACCAAGTATAGCATCTAGGGATGAATTTGGTGTCACATATGGAAGATACTAGTGTTCTGACCAAGACTTCCTAGACCGTAATTATGTACACGCTTATTTTAAAAACAAGTCTTGATTTATTGCAAATGTTGGGAATTGTTTTAATTCCCAGCTGGTAATGAATCTCAAACAGTCCCTCGAGATAAGCACCCACCTTTCTTTCCTGTGACGTGCTGCCAATAACGGAAGTGTCAAATGAACTAGAAAAAAAACCAACCGAAGTACAAAGAGCTTCAAGAATGAATCTGGACCGAACGAACTACTTTGCTTCCTGCAAAGGTTTCATCATCTTTGCCTGTCCTTTATACCTTTTGGGAGGGGCAATCACCTCCCAGCCTTACTCCCAAGTTGCCCCTTTTGTTTCAGCTGCTCTCGCCTTCTAGCAGCTCTGCGCATACGTGCACTGGGAACAGGCTCCGGTTGTTCCTCTGCCTCGCTGCTGCCAGACTCCGGACGCTCCACTCCCAGATGGTCCTGGCCCCATCCCTGCATTGGATGCAGGATCCTTGTTCGAGTCCTCTCCAGACTCCTGGACTGGTCCTCTTTCTTCCCCAGTGTCCGATTCTGCTGCTGTCTGCACAGGTTGTTGGCTAACCACAACTAGCAGGCTGGATAGACTATATAGTCAGAGATGTCACGGGCGGGGGGGTTAAAAACAAAATGAGGATGGAAGTCGTGACCATATATAATGCTGCCTAAAAGAGCCTCACAGCAAAATATGTGGCAAATAAATTTAACAAATAAATAAAAATAATTCTGCCATTTTCTATAGTATGTAATTTAAGTGTCATGCACATAAAAACATGCCAATGTTATGTGGCGTAGTTAGGGCTGCCATCTTATACTTCCATTTTACCTTAAGGTAGTCCTCAGCTTATGACCAAACCTGAGTCCCAAATTTCTGTTGCTAAGTGAGACATTCGTTAAGTGAGCGTTGTCTCATTTTATGACCTTTCTTGTCACGCTCGTTAAGTAATCACTGAAGTTGTTAAATTTACTCACCCGGTTGTTAAGTGAAGCTGGCTTCCTGATTGTCTTTGTCAGAAGGTCACAAAAGGTAATCACATGATCACAGGACATTGGAACTGTCATAAATATGAGTCAGTTGCCAGGTGTCTGAATTTTGATCATAGTGATGCTGTTGCAACGGTCGTAAGTGTGAATAGTGGTCATAAATCTCTTGTTTTTAGTGCCATGGAACTTTGAGCTGGTCACTAAACAAACTATTGTCAAGGACTCCCTCTATTCTGGACAGCCCCATAGATGCTCTTGTACAGGTAATCCTCGACTTAAAACCATTCATTTAGCGACCGTTCAAAGTTATAGCGGCACTGGAAAAAGTGACTTGTGACCATTCCTCACACTTACGACCTTTGTAGCATCCCCATGGCCACATGATTAAAATTCAAACGCTTGACAACTGACTCATACTTATGACCGTTGCTGTTTCCCAAGGTCACCTGATCATCTTTTACCACCTTTGGACAAGCAAATTCAACGGGGGAAGCCAGATTCGCTTAACAACTGTGTGACTAACTTAACAACTGCAGTGTTTCACTTAACAGCTGTGCCCCAAAATAGGTTGTTAAATGGGGCCAAACTCATTTAACACCTAACCACAGACATTTTGGGGCTCAATTTTGGTTGTAAGTCGAAGACTACCTATATATTCCTGGTTCAATTTCAAAAAAAAGAAAATTAAAGGCCAAAAGAATCATGAGAACTCCTGTGGCTTAAAAATAAATAAAAGTCCTACAGAGCTTCCTTTCTATGGGGATTCCCCCCCCCTTTTTCCCCCCCTTAAGGACCGTTTTCGACTTTACAAAACGATCAAAGTGAAAACCGCTCATAATGTGCGAAAAAGGCCCCCAAGAAAGAAGAAAAAGGAGGAGGAGGAGGGGGAAAAAAAGGAGCGCGCATTTGATGTGCTTCCCTGCCATTGTTTCCGAGGCAAGGAGGCTGCCTTCCCTTTTCAAGACCGTTTCTTCTCACAGTCCCCGGCCGTACGCATCCCCCCCCCCCCCCCGATCAGACAAGGGCGCGTTGTTGCCCTTCGGGGCCTTCTCTCCTCCCTTTGCCAACCTTGGCTTTATTTAGCGCCTGCCCCGTTGCCATGGCAAAGCCGGGCTCCCAGCGCAAACAACAGCACGCACCCGAGGGGGAGTGTGGGAAAAGGCCTGATTTGAATATATGCTAATGACAGGCATGCAAATAGACGGGGGAGGGAGGCCATCAATCAGCCGAGGCACCCCTTGTTCAGTCAGTGAGGAGCAGATTGGTTGCCTGCGGGGGGGGGGGGGGGGGGGGGCTCCCTTCTGCCCTTTGGAACCCTCCCCCTCCCCCCCCCCCACCCCCGCCAGGTGGAGATCAAACAGAATGCCAGGCGGGCATTAGTACAAAAGCAGCCCCCCCATCTCTGCCCCCCACCTCACCCCCACCCCCAAAGCCCACAGTGGTAATCAGAGAGCCGTCTGGATGGCATTATCACCCACCATAAGTGGCATTCATATGCCCCCCCCCCTTGCACTGGGCTGGTTGTCTCCCCCCCCCCCAATTCAAAGCTGCCAGGATGGTTTTCCAAGGGAAGAGGGCGAGGGCGGGGGGGGGGCATGTTAGCAGGCAAGGCTCTCGGGCTGCTTATTGATGGAGGACGCGGCCTGAGAACGCACGGCGGGTTTCTCACGACGGACGACGGGGCGTTTTGTTCTTACAAAGGAGCCCGTGGGAGGTGGGCAAGGCTGCCAGGGAAGGAGGGGGATGCAAGGTTGTCTGCAGAGCCGCAGGAGTGATGGGAGTGGGTGGCTCTTCCCGTGACACCCTCCTGGCCTTGGGAGGATGGGATTGGCATAAGGAAAGCCACGCATTCTTTTAAAACAGGCACATAATGGGCAGAATACCTTTCTTCCTTCCTTCCTTCCTTCCTTCCTTCCTTCCTTCCTTCCTTCCTTTCTTTCCCTCCTTTCTTCTTTCCCTCCATCTCTTCCTCCACCCCCCTTCCTTCCTTCTTTCCCTCCTTTCTTCTTCCACCCTCCTTCCTTCCTTTCCCTCCTTCCTTCTTTCCCTCCCTCTCTTCCTCCACCCTCCTTCCTTCCTTTCCCTCCTTCCTTCTTTCCCTCCCTCTCTTCTTCCACCCTCCTTCCTTCCTTCCCTCTTACTTACTAATTGCTAAGAAAACCACGTGGTTGTTAAATGAACCCACTTCACCTATTGCCTTTGCTTGTTGGAAGCCGGTTGGGAAGGTCACAAATGATGATCACATGACCATTGGGATCCTGCAACGGTCAGTTGTCTGTGCAAGAGGGTCATGAGTCCCTTTTTTCAGTGCTGTTGTAACTTTGAACGGTGACTAAATGAATGGTTGTAAGTCAAGGACTTCATCTACCTACAGTTCTAACAAACGTCATCCCAAGTGTTTGGAGTTGCAGTCTTATGTGCCCCTAAAGCAACTCGTAGGATTAAGTGAAGAAGACTCTACGTCAGCCTCTTCCTTTATGCGGCTGACAAAGATTAGTGTTGAAAGATTTGGGGATTGCCATATGTATATCTGGAAAGAGTGGCATGGTGGTCTAGTGGTAAAAATGCTCGCCTCCCACTTGAAAGGTTGAAAGTTCAATCCTAGGCAACGGCAGATAGTTCTTTCCTAGGGCATGAGGAAAAAATATCAGCTGTGAACTCCATGTGGCCGTCAAGAAGGGCATCTGGCTGGTAAATGCTCAGATCCATCCAGTCGGCCAGACTTTACCCTAAAATAAGGGATTACAGGGCCCTAAAAGGGGTATTTTGTATGTTTATATCTGGAAAGGATTTCATCAGGGACAATCAGCAAAGGTTCAGAATGGAAGGAATGTGAATTACAACTTAAATGGTCCAAATCTCACAAGACAGATACATTTCCAAGAGATTTAGGGCATGGTTTTAATCTTGAGTATCTGTGCAGATCCTTGAAAGATCCTAGTTATTTTAAGTATCGATCAATGAAAGAAACCAAAGGTCTTCCCTTTTATGACATAGAGGAAAAGGAAGTATTTAGAAGCAAGAAGCAGGAGAGTGGGGGGAAAACTATTATCCCTCTAATTCTTTTTGATCTAGCCCTCTATTGATTCTTGCTGGGAGGAAGCAACACATTTTGGAAATAAATGCCAAATTGCATCCTTGGCAGATAATCCAATGGCGGTGGAAGATTTACAGGACATCCCATTGTTTTGTGGCATTTCAAAGGTTAACATGTTGGCTGCGTTCACACAAACTTAATCTGGTTACTGAACTATGCTGTTTTCTGGATCCGCAGAATGCACTGAACCATAAACTCACCAGAGGCCAAGTCTGCACAACTTACTGGATGAGAAAAATGTGCAAATGTATTACATGACGTGGTTGACACGGCTATTCAGCTGTGGCAACGTTTATTTTCTGGGTCATGCCTATTCTTTCGACGCCTGTGGGCATCCTTCCAGAATTCTCCCTTTGAATCGATCTGTAGATGTTAGAACTTGTTTCCGAAATGTAATTGTGATGTTTAGACTCTACCCAGCTCAGGGGTGGGCTTCGAAAAATTTATCAACTGGTTCTTGGCCCTGTTGCTGGGTGGGTGTGGCCATGGTTGACATGGTTCCAGCAAACCTCCATTCCATCCAATAACTCCGAGACAGGCATCTCTCAAAGGTTCTTTTATTTAGATAGTATCTGGCACATCTGGAATCCTGAATCTGAAAGTTTCAGGCTTCCTTGCAAAAGTAAAACTACAAATCCATCCCCCCCTTAGCCATCACACGGTCCAATCACTATCCGTCCCAAAATAAGATTCCCATTTCATTATGCGGAACACTCCGTGACCTCGAACCAAAAGATTTTTGTCTAACTAGATATACTCAAATGAATTCCCCCCTCCCACTTTCTCATGGGAGCATCGAATCTCAATATGGCTTCCAAAGCTGATACATGGCCTAGTCGGCCTCCTGCACCACAGCAGAGGGGCCGTTTTCATGTTCCCCAGGCTCCAGAGGTTTTCCTTGTGCCTCCGGGAGGGCGAAAACAGCCTCCCTGGGCTCCGGAAGCTCTATGGAGGCTGGAAACAGGCCCTTTTCCGGCCTTCCGGAGCCTCCAGGAGGCCCATTTTTCACCCTCCCCAAGTCTCCACAAAGGCCCTGCACTTACTTGGGATTCAAAATGGACCATGTGGAGACTCCTGGGAGAGGAGTGGCAGATTGGGTGGGTCCTAAATTGCATTAACAGACAGATATAATCAAGATCAAGTGAGGTACTAATACCATTCTATAAAGCCTTAGTAAGACCACAGCTAGAATACTGCCTCCAGTTTTGGTCACCACACTATAAAAAAGAGGTTGAGACTCTAGAAAATGTACAGAAAAGAGCAACCAGGATGATTAGGGGACTGGAGGCTAAAACATATGAAGAACAGTTATAAGAACTGGGCCTGGCTAGTCTAGTGAAGAGAAGGACCAGGAGAGACATGATAGCAGTGCCCCAATATCTGAGGGGCTGCCACAGAGAGGAGGGGGTCAAGCTATTTTCTAAAGCACCCAAAGGCCAGACAAGAAACAATGGGTGGAAACTGAACGAGAGATTCAACCTGGAAATAAGGAGAAACTTTCTGACCGTGAGAACAATCACCCAATGGAACAGAAGTTGCCTTTGGAAGTTGTGGGAGCACCATCACTTGAGACTTTCAAGAAGAGACTGGACTCCCACCTGTCAAAAATGGTGTCATTTCTTTTCAGTGCTGTTGTAGTGTTGAATGATCGATACACAAATGGTCATAAGTCAAAGACTGCCTGTATTTTAAGTCCTTGCCAACCACCGAAGCTCCTTGGGGGACTTTGGGCCAGTTCCTGGTCCTTAGCCCCAGGGCCACATCAGAGTGGAAGTTGTAGTTGCTGGACTGGGTGCAGGGAGACCTAGATTCTAGTCTTCCTTCAGCTGTAGTAGCTCCCTGACTGACTTAGAGAGCCAGTTACATTATCTGAGTGTAACTCAAAATATAATTTACAAGTAGTCATTAACTTACATTCATTTAGTGACTGCTTAAAGTTACAACAGCACTGAAAAAAGTGTCTTATCACCATTTTTTCACACTTATGACCACTGCAGCATTCCCATGGTCCTATGCTCAAAAGTCGGATGTTTGGCAACTGACTCATATTTACGACGGTTGCAGTGTCCTGGGGTTTCGTGATCACCTTTTGCAATCTTCTGACAAGCAAAGTCAATGGGGAAGTCAGATTCACCTAACAATTGTGTTACTGTGATGACCCAGGGTGGGATACAAAATAAACTTGGTCACAAAAAACAGGTGAAGCCCCTTTTATTTCTTCACTTTGTTTTCAACCTCCAAATATCCTTGACTGGAGACAAAAACTCCCAAGCAGTTAAAAGAAGGAAGAAATGCTGTTTAAATTATAAAGAGTAAAAAACAACACAAACCAGGCAAGATGAGGGCTTGAAGACATCCACAGATATCAGAACACACCCTGGGAAGGAGGCCAAACTCAGAGAGGAACAACGAACTAGAGATATTTCCATGCTTTGTTTCCAGCGTTCACCAGTACGCAGGTCCAAATTCTTATCCAGTTGTCACAGCTGCAGCCCATGAAGAGGATCAAGGCCCTCTCCTCCCGAGAAGACCACTGTCTCTCCCTTATCCCTTCCTCCCTGTGTCCTAGGATGGAGAGGGGATGGGCCTGGGTCCTCCTCTGACTGCTCAGCCGGCCTCTGCCCTTCCCCAGCCTCCTCCACAACCTCAGGAGCCACTTCCTTGGCTGTTCCTCATCTCCCTCAGAGTCAGTCTTCACTAGGTGCATGACAGTTACTAACTTAACTGCAGTGATTTGCTTAACAACTGTGGCGAGTAAGTTCATTAAATGGGACAAAAGTCATTTAGCAATTTTTTTCACTTAGCAACAATATCCCAATTTTCCTCCTGAGTTAAAAGCTCACCCTCCGTCAATGTTTCCCCAGAATACAGGTAGTCCTTGACTTAGGATCAAGGCTCAATTGTAGTTCTTAGTCAAGGACTACCTTTATTTGTCTTTCCATTCAGGATTCAGGTAGTGCGCTTAGTCAAGGACTATCTGTATTCTAGAGAGATATTGACGGAGGGTGAATTTTTTTAACCCCAGGAGGAAAATTGGGATATAAATGTAATGAATGAATGCAACATCCTCGTAGCTTTTAAAATCTGAGTTGCAAGGGGCTTAATAGATTGTGCTTCCATTGTAGACTTATGTATTCAACTATCAAAATAAATTCAATTAATCTGCAGAAGCAGAAGCTATTAGATAATTAAAAATAAATAGCAAACATCGCCATCTAGTGGTAAGGGCTGAACTAGCCACCACCATCGCACAAAATTGAGATAAGGATTTTTTTTTTTAAAAAAAGAAAGATTAGCTGAAATAAGATAAAAGTGACTGTACAGCTAATGTGGCTTTAAAAAAAAGGAGTAAGATTAATGTGAGATGATTTCTCCTAAGACACCCATGCTTGCTCTTGTCACCACATCATTCCAATAAATATTCATAGATTGTGAAAAAAAAATTGAGGTAAGAGAGGCCAGGTTCAATCTGGTTAGCAATTACAAGATTAACCTATTTAAAGAATATATGGAACCAAACACTGACTGAATGCATCGCCAAAACCCACGAATTTTTAAAACCGGCAAAGTTTAGCATGTGGTATGACTGCTAAGTTTATCACTGACATGGTATGTTGTGGGAATATAGCCAGGCAGTCAAAGACAGAAAGCAATTTCTCCAAAACCAAACAGAAAAAGAAAATCACAACACAAGAACTGAAATACCAGAATTATTTGAAAGGCATTTTATTTTTATTGCCAACCTGAATGCAAACCATTAAAAATGGTCCACCGCTCCGTATGCAGAAGCCAAGTTCTCAATTGCTAGGGCAGCCAAAATGTCTATTCTGCATCGGCTCTTGACATGGCAACTCCATCCCTCAAGCTATTTATTAGAGAAGCATAAAAGTGACAAGTTTGGGATCTTCAGGCATTTGTCACCATCCACCAAAGTTCCCTAACGCGCAAACTTTCAGTGAAAAAGCAGGAAAAAAAATGAGCCTGAAAGATCTCTCAAAATGTCTTTGACCCGCTTGTCAACAGCTCTGCGTGAATCCTTAGAAATGCTTTAAAAAAGATGGCAAGATGGCTTGTGAATGTGAACAAAGTGCCTTGTCTAATTAAAGGGATCGGCAACCTCCCGGGGTCTGGCAAGGCCGTACATTGTAACTAGGGTCATGACAGGTGTAGAAAGGTTAAAAAAACAGGTACTATGTTTCCCCCACAATAAGACCTACCTAAAAAATAAGCCCTAGCCTGGTTTTTTTTAGTGTGCTCCTAATATAAGGCCTATCCTCAAAAAAGTCCTATGTCAACTCACAAAATATTTCTATGGTCTTTTCAGAGTTGCCAACAGAAAGGGGGGAGCAATGCGGCAGCTTGGAAACTGGAAGTGCATTCCATAAATAGTTTTCAAAGATAATAACTAGGTGACTGATGTTTCTGCCGTGCAAATATCTGATTGATGACTCTTGGCTATGGATGTGTCCCACTGGAGAATATGAATTACGATACACCCAGGAGGTGGGAGAAAACCAGAGTCAAGGGTGACAATGAATTAGGTGTCTCAGAGTCGGCTACACCCAGGTCATGCCGGCATGTCAACTCCCAATAAATCCTTTTGAAGTTTTGCAAGTTTGGCTCGAGAGTCATGATTTAAATGGGGGTAACTTCTGGAATCCTGACATCCTGGATAAGATCATCAGTGGGGGGATGTGGCTAGTACTGGAGGTGGCGAGAGCATGGGGGCTGAAAGTGTCCAGCAGCAGCCATAGTCTATGCAGTGCAGGTGAGTTGATTACCTACCCAAGCAGCAGGCGGAGGCAGAAGCAAGGGAAAGGCATGCCGCGTGGGACATGAGAAAGCCAAGAGTTGATAGGTTGGAGAGGCTGGGCGGATTATTCTACCTGAGACTTCTCAGGAAAGAGCAACTGGATGAAAAACTGCTAGTGACCTTCTACCGCTGCACCACAGAGAGTATCTTAACTTACTGCACCTCTGTATGGTTTGCCAATTGCACAGTGGCAGATAGGACAGCACTCCAGAGGGTTAATGTCATTGCCCAGAAGATCATGGGTTGCCTTCTCCCCTCTTTGGAAGAGCTTTATAGCTCCTGCTGCCTTCAGAAAGCTCAAAATATTCTCAAAGATCCATCTCATCCTGGGAACCCTTTTTTTTTTTTTGGAACTATTACCATCTGGCAGACAGTACAGAATAATAAAAACAAGTACAAATAGGCTGAAAATATCCCAGGGCAGTAACTCCATTGAATTCTACTGTATAGTGCAATATTAATGCAATATCAGGGGTTTTAAATTCAATTCTATAGAATGTGAAGGATGTTTCTATTTGTTTTCATAGTCATAAATTGTACACTGAAGATGGTATTTAATTTTGTTGTATGAGGCGCAATGACAATAAAGAAAACTAAAGTAAACTCTCAGCTTGCCTGCTCTGTTGTGGCCACGAGCAAGCAGAAGAACTGGGCCAGAGGCCATGTGGGGTCCTGTTGGATGGGGCTGTTGGAAGCGCCACCACAAGGCAAGGCATGTATTGAACCGTGGGGGTCTGCCTATGGGACCCGGAGGTAAGCTGGTGCGGGGCGCGTGGGGCAGCTCCACCTCCCCCTGCCTCGCAGCTGGCAAACTGTGAGGCCTCCTGCCCTGCTGCAGCTGTGAGCAAGAGAGAAGAAGTGGGCCTCCCGTACATTGGGGGGAAAAAAGACATCCCCCCAAAATAGTCCCTAGTGCCGTGATTGCCAACCTATGGCACACGTGCCACAGGTGGCATGCAGAGCCATTTGTGCCGGCACACGAGGTGCAGGCAAACTTACCTCACTGTATATCCGCGTACTTCACAGCTGATTTTCGGTGGATTTGAGGCCTTTTTTGGCCTCCAGAGGCTTGAGGAAGGCTTCTGCAGGCCGAAAATTAGGCCCATTTTGTCACTTCCTGTTTTTCCGGAAATACCAGACGTGACAAAACAGGCCTAGTTTTTGGCCTGCAAAGCCTGCAGAAACTTTCCTCAAGCCTCTGGGAGGCCAAAAAAGGCCTCAAACCCACCAAAAATCACCTGAGGCAGTGTAGGTAAGGAGGCGGGGGGGTAGGTTGGGATTGCGTGCACATGCGTAGGGGGTGTGGAGAGACGCATTGCCTTCTGGTGCTGGCACACGAGCGCAAGCATGCAAGCGCGCACATAGCTTTTGGCACAGGAGCCCAAAAAGGTTAGCCACCACTGCCCTAGTGCTTATTTTGGAGCCTCCAAAAATATAAGACAGGGTCTTATTTTGGGGGAAACACAATAGGAGTTACCTGTGAACAGAGGAAAAATTGTTTGCACTTATTTTGGGGCTTTGAGAAGTCGTACAGCTCTTTTTAAATTGATAGATACTTCAACAACTTAATTCTACTTCACATACAGATAGTCCTCAACTTACGAACACATTTGGGACCAGAATTTCCACTGCTAAACAAGGCAGTTAGGATAAATGAGCCGGACCCAAATTTTTGACCTTTTCTGCCAACATTATTAAGCAAATCACATTTAAGTGAATCATGCAGTCATGAAGTGAATCCGGCTTCCCTCGTTGACTCTGCTTGTTGGAACCCGGGCCGGGCAGGTCGCAAATGGTAACTTATGAGACCTCAGGATTCTTCAACCATCACATAATGTATGCTAGTCGCTGGGCACCTAAATTTGGATCACATGACTGTGGGGAACGCTGCGACGGTTATTAAGGGCAAGGACTGGTCGCAAGTCATTTTTTTCATTGCGCCGCTAAACGAATGGCTCCCAAGTCGAGGACTACCTGTAAATGAACAGTTCTAAGTTGAGGGCTTCGTGTTTCAAACCTGCTGCCAGCAACCTGTTTCTCTGTTCTACCCACCAAGTTCTTCTTTTATGGGGAGGTTTGTCCTGCATGTACGATTCTGCCATCAGTCGTTTCCAGGGCTGGGCTGCTGGGGGTTCGCAGGGGTTCGGTAGAGCCCCTAGCTAAGATTCTGCGCAGTTCGGAGAACCGCCCCCCCCCAAATCCCATTCCTGGCTGGCCCTGCCCACCCTGCCCCTCCCCTCCCCTCCCAGGAGCCCCCACATGACCCATTTTGGATGCAGGTAAGTGCAGGAGGCCTGGAGAGGGCAAAAAACGGGCCTCCTGGAAGTTTGGGAAGGCCAGAAATGGGCTCATTTCGGGCTTCTAGAGAGCCTCCGGAGCCTGGGGAGGCTGTTTCCGCCAGCGATGGGATTCAAATTTTTTTACTACTGGTTCTGTGGACGTGGCTTTGGTGGGCGTGGTGTTGCTTGGTGGGCGTGGCAGGGGAAGGATAGTGCAAAATCCCCATTCCCTCCCCACCCCACCTAACCTGCTTTCCAGCTCTGTTCTCCTGTGCAGGGCAACCAAAGAAGGCCCAGCCGATCAGTTGGGACTCATCGGGAGGCAGAGAAGAGATGGGGGCGGGGCCAGTCAGAGGTGGGATTTGTTGGTTCTCCGAACTACTCGAAATTTCCGCTACTGGTTCTCCAGAACTGGTCAGAACCTGCTGAATACCATCTCTGGTTTTCGCCCTCTCGGAGCTTGAGGAAAGCCTCCGGAGCCCGGGGAGGGCAAACCCCGCCTCTGCCATAATGCAGGAGGCCGAATAGGCCACGCCCACCATGGCGACGCCCACCCAGCAGCCAGGCCGAGAACCCATTGCTGACCTTTTTGAAGCCCACCCCTGGTTGTTTCCCTACTTTGGCCCTATTATGATTGATAGGTGAACGCACGCGATTGCCATTCACTCTTGCCCGTACGTGCACGCCTACATTCAGCCACCTCCGCTGAGCACACGGGTGAACAAGCTGAGCCTCCTGGTTACTTCTGCCACTCCTCTGCGGCAGACACCGGCAGGCGATGGGAGGGAACGTTGGGCTGCTTCGGTTCTTCTGATGGAGGCCGGGACAGAAGGAACGAGTAATGGTAGCCCTTGATGTAATCTTCCTGAGAAGGGAGGTCCATGGGGACATTGACGTTGCAGAGGTTGGGACGCACAGATGTGGAGATTTGGGGGACAGCTGAGGAACAGCTGGCTGTGGGCGAGGCCCGCTCCGACTTCACACTGATTTGGGTGTGCAAGGAAGGGGAGGCGGGAACTACAGAAGCCTGGTCACAAATCCGGCTTGCTGTTCTGTAAGGAAAAAAAGAAATACATTATGTGTACAGGGGGCAACACAGCTTACAAGCGCAACTGGGAGCAGAATTACGTCGTCATAATTTGAGGCAGATCCAAATTTATAACCATTTTTAAGATGGTTGCTAAGAGAAACATTTGGGTTGTTAAGCAAATTTGTGGTTGTTCTGTGAATGCCACGGTCTTAAGTATGAACCCATTTATAGTCAAATTGTAGCCCTGGTCAAAAGGGCCCACCAGAGATTATACGACCTGAGACTTCTCAGAAAACAACTGAATGAAAAACTGCTGGTGACCTTCTACCGCTGCACCACAGAGAACATTTTAACATTCTACACCTCTGTATGGTCTGCCAATTGCACAATGGCAGATAGGAAAGTACTCCAGAGGGTTAATGTCATTGCCCAGAGGATCATTGGTTGCCCTCTCCCCTCTTTGGAAGAGCTTTATAGCTCCCGCTGCCTTGAGAAAGCTCAAAACATTCTCAAAGATCCATCTCATCCTGGGAACCCTTTTTTTGAACTATTACCATCTGGCAGACTGTACAGAATAATAAAAACAAGGACAAATAGGATGAAAAACCCCTTCTATCCCAGGGCAGTAACTCTATTGAATTCTACTGTATGTACACTGAAGATGGTATTTAATTTCATTGTACGATGTGCAATGACAATAAATTAAACTAAACTAAACTAAATTCTTCCAAATTGACCATTTGCCGAAAAGCAGCAAAAAAAAAAAGGCTCACAAATCATGATTATGTGACTGCAGGTCATAAGCACAAGATAGTTGCCAAGCACCCAGTCTGATCATGTGATCACATGAGGACGCAAGGGTTATAAGTGCAAGGACTGGTCGTAAGTGTGAGGACCAAATTTTTTCCAGCACCATTGTATCATTGAATGGTCACTAAACAGATGGACATAAGTCAAGAACTACTTGTATAAAACTTCTGAGAAATCAGTTTATATTCTGAATTTTCCGGGAAAAGATGCACTTCTCTCTGAAAGCATGAGATGAATCAAGCTATTCTAAGTGAATTATCTCTAAAAAAAACCCACACCCCTTCACACAAATCGTTGTTCCTTTATTAATGTCAAATCCAATGGTTGACCAGAATCCAAAAATCAGTTTTTTAAGTTTTGCATCGCAATCCGATTCCAGCTTTTTTGGAAGTAGGAATTGCTACACTGTGGATACTGAATGTGGTCACAAGATGGCAGCAAAATCGTGCTAATGATTGTGTTCATCTGGCTTTGCATCAAATTTATTGGAGAAATAAGAATTTCAGAATTTCTCATGGCACACACAACTTCACATGCCTTTAGCCTCAAGAGGTGTCCAAGATTCTCATCTAAGCCTTAGTAAGGCCACACCTAGAGTACTGCCTTCAGTTTTGGTCACCACACTATAAAAAGATGTTGAGACTCCAGAAAAAGTGCAGAGAAGAGCAGCCAGGATGATGAGGGGACTGGAGGCTAAAACATATGAAGAACGGTTACAGGAACTGGGCTTGGCTAGTCTAGTAAAGAGAAGGACCAGGGGGAGACATGATAGCAGTGCTCTAATATTTGAGGGGCTGCCACAGAGAGGAGGGGGTCACGCTATTTTCCAAATCACCTGAACGCCAGACAAGGTATAAAGGGTGCAGTCATTCAGCCAAAATTGAGTCTATCTAACAGTAATACCATCTAGCACAGGGGTGTCAAACTGGAGGCCCACTGTCCGGATGCGTCACATGCTGGCCACGTCCACCCCAGTTTAGCGAAGGGGGGGAAAGTTGCGATGTCACGTGATAATATGACACTGCAAGTTTGACACCCCTGATCTAGGCCAATCTTCCTTCCTTCCTCTTCCTTCCTTCCTTCCTTCCTCCCTCCCTCCCTCCCTCCCTCCCTCATTCTTTCCTCCCTCCCTCCCTCCTCTCTTTCCTTCCTTCTTTCCTCCCTCTCTCCCTCCTCCTTTCCTTCCTTCCTTCTTTCCTCCCTCCCTCCTCCTTTCCTTTCTTCTTTCCTTCCTCCCTCTCTCCTCCTTTCCTTCCTTCCTCCTTCCTTCTTTCCTCCCTCCCTTTCCTTCCTTCCTCCTTTCCTCCCTCCCTCCTCCTTTCCTTCCTTCCTCCTTCCTTCTTTCCTCCCTCCCTCCTTTCCTTCCTTCCTTCTCTCCTCCCTCCCTCCCTCCCTCCTTCCTTCTTTCCTCCCTCCCTCCCTTCCTTCCTCCCTTCCTTCCCAGCTCAGTCCTTCAGCTTGGGCTCCCAACCAACCCCAGCTCATCCCGGCAGCCTCAGGGAAACTGAGGCAGGGGCTGCCCTTTCCTCAGCGCCCGCTCCTTTTAACTGCTTGACTATTGCTGGGCTAAAGGAGTTTTCTCACTACTAATAGCAGGAGCTTATTAGGAAGCTGCTCCCGGGGCTCGGATAGGAGAATCCCGGGGGGAGAGGGATGTCCACTGGCTAAGGCGCTCCCCGCCACCGCGCCAGAAGGAAGCCACCATCAGCCGCTGTTGTGTGGTCAGGAAAAAAAAACAACCTGCCTCGAATCTGTCATTGAAGGCAACCAGAACACACATACAGCATAGCCCCTATCTACTAAGTTGACTTGTACCATGATGAGCTGTTTATCTGCTAAGGATAAGATTGAAAATGCAGATGGTTGAATTTAGCCAAGCAATTGCGTATCTATCAGTGGTGGGATGCTGCTGGTGTAACAACTGGTTCACTAATCGTGTGCTTTGCACATACGTATGCCAGACCTGCGCTACACACGCGTGTGCAGCTTTCAAAATTACTTACCTTCAATGTTACTTTGGGGAAGTAACAGATAACAGATAAACTGAGTTGGAAGGGACCTTGTAGCTCATCTAATCCAACCCCCCACCCCGCCCAAGCGGGAGACCCTACACTA
This sequence comes from Pseudonaja textilis, assembly GCF_900518735.1. The sequence continues at coordinate 23,870,042 of NW_020769318.1, read as the reverse complement.
TTTCTGACAGATGAAAGTCCAATCTCTTCTTGAAAGTCTCAAGTGATGGAGCTCCCACAACTTCCAAGGGCAACTTCTGTTCCATGGGTTGATTGTTCTCACTGTCAGAAAGTTTCTCTTTATTTCCAGGTTGAATCTCTCCTTGTTCAGTTCCCATCCATTTATTCCTTGTCTGGCCTTCAGGTGTCTTGGAAAACAGCTTGTCCCCCTCCTCTCTGTGGCAGCCCCTCAGATATTGGAAGACTGCTATCATGTCTCCCCTGGTCCTTCTCTTCACTAGACTAGCCATGCCCAGTTCCTGTAACCGTTCTTCCTTTGCTCCAGTCCCCTAATCATCCTGGTTGCTCTTCTATGCACGTTTTCTAGAGCTGTGGTAGTTAACCTTTTGGGGCTCCTGTGCCAAAAATTGTGCATGTGATTGCACACTCGTGCTTGTGTGCCAGCAACCAGAAGGCAATGTGTGCCCCACCCCCACGCCCGCTACACATGCGTGCGCAATCCCACCCCCACCAACCGCAACCCCCTTACCTGCACTGCACCTCATAGCTGATTTTCGGCCGGTTTGAGGCCTTTTTCGGCCTCCCAAAGGCTTGAGGAAGGCTTCTTCAGGCTTCTGCTAGCTTTGTAGGCCGAAATATAGCCCCGCTTCGTCACTTCTGGTATTTTTGGAAAAACAGGAAGTGATGAAACGGAGCTAGATTTCAGCCTACAAAGCTTGTAGAAGTCTGAAGAAGCCTTCCTCAAGCCTTTGGGAGGCCGAAAAAGGCCTCAAACTGGCCGAAAATCAGCTGTGAGGCGAGCACATGCGCAGTGAGGAAAGTTTGCCTGCCGCTCGCCTGCTGGCACATATGGCTCTGCGTGCCACCTGTGGCATGCGTGCCATAGGTTCGCTATCACGGTTTGAGTCTCAACATCTTTTTTTATAGTGTGGTGACCAAAACTGGAGGCAGTACTCTCGGTGTGGTCTTACTAAGGCTTTATAGATTGGTATTAGTACCACACTTGATCTCGATTGTATCCCTCTGTTAATGCAACTTAGGACTGCATTAGTAACACAGCTGAGGCGTGGCAATCCGCTCTGCAGCGTGAATCAGCTGAGCAGATATAGAGGAGTACAGCGCAAGGGGCTGAACCAGCAGAATCCCACCCCTGCTATCTACTAACCATACAGGCCCAAACATGGGGCAGTTTTGCAACTTAACTCCGTGCATGGTTGTAATACAAGATGGCGCAGACTGCTGCCCACCCCCCGCCCTTTCCCCCATCCACAAGCGTTACTGGTTTGGTTTTAGGTGGATCGCAGGGCTGTAAAATTTGTTCTGAGAGATACCCAGAACGACAGCTGATACCCATGAATTCACACCACAGCCAAACCCAGGTTCAGAAACCAAACAGGCTGACATGTCAGTGGAGCATAGGTTGCACGGACTCAGGCCCAAAGGGCTTTCCATGCAGTTGTTGGGTCACCCTTTGCAACCTGCCAATTCTTACCCCGGCATTGGATATTCTCGGTGTTGCCAAGCCGCCGTGGTGTTTCCTTGGAAGCCAAAGGGGTGCGGGGCGCTTTCCCCCAAAGTATATTCTGAAAGTCAAACAATGGGAAAAAAAACAAGAAGGCAAGGAAGCTTAAATGATACAACAATAAACCAGATTTGACAGCTCCATTGAAGAGGTTCATTGTCTTTATAACATGCTTGGAAGTTCTCACAACTTTAGGTAGTCCTCGAATTATGACCATTCGTTGAATGATCGTTCATAGTTTTGACGGCGCTTAAAAATGTATGACCAGTCTTCACACTTATGACAGCATTCCCGTGGTCACATGATCAAAATTTGGGCTCTTAGCAACCGGCATATTTTTATGACAGCATCCTGGGATCATCTGATTGTCATTTGTGACCCTTTCAGGGGGTTTCCGACAAGCAAAATCAATGAAGAAGCTAGATTCATTTAACGACCGCATGATCCACTTAATGCTTCATTTCATGACCCACATCAACAAAAGTTAAAAAAACAACCGGGTGCAGGTCATGTAACAACTGCGTCGCTTAGTGATGGAAGATGTTTTGGTCCCAATTGTGGTCGTAAGTAGAGGACTACCTGAAAACAAATATCTCTCACTGTAAATCCAAACTTCCTGCTATAAATAGAGTTAGAACACTGCATTATAGGACTTGGAGATCTTCTGAGGCCAGTGTTTTTCAATCTTGGCCACTTGTAAGACACGTGGACTTCAACTCCCAGAATTCTCCAGCCAGCAATGTGGCTGGGGAATTCTGCGAGTTGGAAGTCCAACGTATGTTAAGAGTGGCCAAAGGTTGAGAAAAACTGGTCTAAGATCAATCTCTTGTCCTGGACAGATGGAGAGAGCCAAGGAGCTGATTTTGGAAAAGCAAAATAACAATTGAATAAATTCTAAGACGCAGAGAAAGCGGAAGGAGCTTGTTTCCTGATCTGGCCCTACCTCAAAAGGATCTTTACACCATCCCAGACAAATGGTTCTTCAACCTTGACTTGAAAACCTCCAGTGATGGAGCCCCCAGAAAACAAGAAGCTGCTTACACAGTTACCAGTGAGCCGTGGTGGTGCAGTGCTTAGATTGCAACATTGCAGGCTAATTCCGCTGCCTGACGACTGCCAGCAGTTCGAATCCCACCAGGCTCAAGGTTGACTCAGCCTTCCAGCCTCCCAAGGTCAGTCAAATGAGGACCCCAGATTGTTGGTGCCAATATGCTGTCAGGGCTCCGATAGTTACCCCCATTTAAATCGTGAGTTTCGAGCCAAACTTCCAAAACTTAAAAAGGATTTATTGGGAGTTAACATGCCGGCACTGCCTGGGTGTAGCCGACTCTGTAACATATAATTCATTGTCACTCTTGACCCTGGTTTTCCTTCCATCCCCTGAGTGTATTGTAATTCATATTCTCCAATGGAACACATCCATAGTCAAGAGTCATCAATCATACTCTCCAGTTAGAATTTTGCGGCAGAAACTTCGGTTGCCTGGAAACTATCTATGAAAACTATTTCTGGAATGTACTTTCAGTTTCCAAGCTGCCGCACTGCTCCCCCCTTCCTTCCTGTTGGCAACTCTAAAAGACCAGAGAAATATTTTATGAGTTGACACTGACTCTATAAACTGCTTAGAGAGAGCTGTAAAGCACTGTGAAGCAGTATATAAGTTTAAGTGCTACTGCTGTTGCTATTGCTTACCAGGGTTAGGAAATTTTTCAAAAGACTTAGAAACTTAAGCAAACATAGTTGCCAGAAGATCACTAGAATTAGCCTTGGACATGGCGAGATAAGGTTCTGTCGGGCTCCGAGTTCACTCGGAGCCCATCAGCTTCGAATATGCCTTGCAGCAAGTCAGCTGGCCATGTCACCTTATCTCTGCTGCTGCTGGATCTGTATTTCTGCTTGTGTGCTGGCCGATGGCTTGGGAATGACTCAGCAGAGCTGAGGATGGATTCTGAAACAACTGCGGGGCTGCTGGAAATGGCTCGTCTTGTATTGATGTGGTGCATATTATTAAAGGGGGTTGGGGCACATATAGGTGGTAATTAAGCCTTAGATTAAAACATGGTGAAGGTAGCACCAGGTGGGGATCAGTTAGTGAGAGTTGGAATAGGGTAGGGATGTAGACATGTTATAGGGTTAATAGCATTTAGGGATAATGGGTTAGGCGTGGCCAGAATTAGAACTGCGTATAGGCCTGGGTGTGGTGGGGTGTTGTTAGGAATATAAGTCACCTAATAGGCATTTGGGTTAGAATATATAAACCAGGAAAGACATTTTAATACTGTCTCTTTAAGAGCATGCTAAAAACTGCAATTGGGTGTGGTTACTCAAATGGCCATAAGATGGAGCCAGAGACCTGGATTGTTTTAGTCTTAGTCTGAGTCTCAGAAGAGAGTGTGAGTGTATCTCTGTTTCCTTCTGTTGGAAAGTATTGCCGTTGCTCCATTTCTTCTAATTGACTGATATTACCGGATTTAATGTAAGTCTAATACTGAACTGTTTTTGATACTGGAATTTGATATTTGGATTATCCCTGGATGAAAACTGTCTGATTTTACCTGTGAATGAACTGAATTGGACTGCCTATTTTGGACTTTGCTTAACGTTTCTGGAAGTAAAAACCTACATTTACTGTACAGTGTATCTGTGTGCTGTATGTGTATTATTCAAACACTCCTCTCAAACACGTCGCCCTGTATGCGCTCGTTCTCCTAATGGGGAATTACCTCAACAGGTGTGTCTCATGATAACAGTAATAAAAGGAAAGGGAGCAAACTCAAACCCAACTCTAACCTTGCTTGGCTTTTAGCCTTTCTTGTCAGAGAAGAGACTTTGTTGTTTGCTGAGCTAATGAATAAATCACCATTGCATGACAAAGGAGCTGGAGTTTGTATTCATTTCAGGACAAATCTTCAATACTCAAGGACTGGCTGAGAGGTTCTTTATTCACACCTAGAACCCTGTGTGGAGCATACCTGATGGGGTGGAGGAGAGGAAGGGGTATCCTGGTAGCCCTCGTCCAGGTAGACCTCCAGCGGGCAATACGGGACTCAGATTCTGAAGCCCAGGATACAACGGGTACTGTGGGAAAAGAGAATCAGATTGAAATCACCTCCTGTAATGTTTTTCATCTACTGACTAACCCATCAAATGTTTTTTTTTCAATAGAGGACAGCATCCAGGGGTGGGCTGCTCAGGGTTCTCTGGGGTTCGGGAGAGCCCCTAGCTATGATTCTGTACAGTTTGGAGAACCCCCAAATCCCTCTCCTGGCTGGCCCTGCCCTGTCCTGCCTACCCCTCCCCTCACAGGAGTCCCCAGGCGGTCTGTTTTGGATCCAGGAAAGTGCAGAATCGTAGCTAGGGGCTCTCCCGAACCCCAGCGAACCCTGAGCAGCCCACCCCTGGATGCTGAGAGAGAAAGAGAGAGAGAGACGGTGCCTGAGCCATCCGTCAGTCCTCAGGTCTGGAGATGGCTGATGAGGAAGAGGAGGAACAGCTGGGTCCAGTGCCTGACGTGTAGATGCGCAGAAAGCAGAGGAGAGGAGAGCAGTGGAAATCCATGGGCCAGTCCTTGGGAAGGAAGAGCACTGCTACTAGCGAAGCCCAACCCTAGCTCTGGGGATAAAAGGCAGGAGGCGGAGATGAATAGATGTGGCAGACAACTATTCATCACCCTGCTGGATGGACTTGTTAGCCTGTGGTGAGAGAGAAACTTTTAGCTGGGGCTGCTGGCGCTCTTAATAAAGGAATCTTTGAGTTAATGTCAGAGGCTCTGTCGTGATCGGGGAGCTGGATGAGAACACAGTCCTTGACTTATGACTGTAATTGTGTCATGCCCTTGTTGGAGTCTGTGAAGCGGTATAAAAGTCTAAGTGCTATTGCTATACATATCTTTCCCTCCCTCTCGCATTCTCTCTCTCTCTCTCTCAAACACACACACACTATCCAATGAAATTCTGCCAACTGCCAGCAGTTCATTTCTGACCAGCTCAAGGCTGATTCAGCCTTCTATCATCCGAGGTCAGTAAAACAAAGACCTAGATTGTTGGGGGCAATATATGCTGACTCTGTAAACCGCATAGAGAAGGCTCTAAAAATCAATGAAGCGGTATAGAAGTCTAAGTGCTATTGCCATCTACTCCCCCCCCACCCAAAAGAAAAACAACAACAGATGGATATTGTTAAGTTACTCACTGTGGATGCTAGATTGTTCCTGCTTGCCGAAAACTGTCCTTCCACCCGGCGGGAGTCAGCTCCCAGATAGAGCGGGGGAGGCGTTTTGCTTGACAACACACGGCTGAGGTTGCTATGGGAGAAGATCGAGTACCCGATGCCTGGAGAGTCAGAAAGGGGGTGAAATTCAGGCTGGTGACAGTCCAGAAGACCCATCCCCTGATTATAGGTGGGCAGCACTCTGTGTGGCCCACCACCAAAGCCCCATTCCTAGATGGCCTGGGCTTACCACTATACCGAAATGCAGTAGTAGTATGGCTCGTCACGCAAGAGGACAGGAAACCACCCTTAATTAAATAATTATTTGATATTCTGGGAGTTGAAGGCCCCGTCTCAAAATTGTCAAGGTTGGGCACTCATGCGTCAAACAGACCCAGTTCCTTGAGGTCAGGGGTGTCAAACTCAGTTTCACTGAGGGCTGCACCAGGGGGGCGTGGCCAGGGGGTCATGGCCAGCTCAACATCACTCGTGTCAGGGGCTCCTGTGGTGGCCTGAGCACTCTGCCAGCAAAAACAGGCTCCCAAGCTCCGTTTTCAGCTGCAATGGCCTCCTGAGATCCACTGCCAGTGAAAACAGGCACTCGAATTCTGTTTTCAGCTGTGATGGCCTCCTGCAATCAACTGCCAGCAAAAACAGGCTCCCGAGCTCAGTTTTCAGCTGCGATGATCTCCTGCAATCCACTGACAGCGAAAACAGGCTTCCAAGCTCCGTTTTCAGCTGCGACAGCCTCCTGCAATCCACTGCCAGAGAAAACAGGCTCCCGAGCTCCGTTTTCAGCTGCGACGGCCTCCTGTAATCCACTGACAGCGAAAACAGGCTCCCAAGCTCCCAAACAGGAATGTCAAAGTAATGTGGTTTTTTTTCCTCATTGCTGGATTTTCCATATATGATCTTGTATTTTGAAACTGGACTGGTTTTTTCGTTTATATCTATTTTTTTCTTCTCCTTTTTGATTTTGTAATATTTTAGGCTAGAGGCTCCCTTAGTTATTTCATTTTTAAAAAAATATCTTTTCTTTTTTTATTAATTCTTATTATATCCTGCTCGGAAAAGGAGGGGGAAAGTGAGAGCAAAGAAACTTTGTAACACTGCCAACTAGAGGCTTGAAAATATTCTATTTCCCTGTGACCAAACAAAGCTGAGAAAGAAAGAACTGAGACTCTCTTTCAAGGACATTGCTATTTGATAAGATGGAGGGAAGAGCATGGGAGAGTATTATTGCAGGTGCTCTTCTGGGTTTCTATCAACAGCTGGAGTCTGGTGTTGAAACGTAGGGGGAAAAATGGTGATAAGTTTTGGGAGAAGAGAGTTATAATAAGAGCCTTGGATAATCAAACGAAGTGCATTGTGCCCTGTTTACTTTTCCTAAGTTGTGCTATCCCTTCTCACCAACTTTATTGTATTTTTTTTATCTTTTGTTTTGTAATAACTATTTGGGTTTTTTGGCTTTGTTGGAGCTTGTACCTCTGTTGATGCAGCCCAAGTTGTAAGTCGAGAGCTACCTGTACTTGGTTGTAGGCTGAGGATTTACCTGTACTCAGAGAGGTGAAACCCAAGCATTTCATCCAGGCTCTTATGGGAATGACATACCTGGTCCAAGGGTTGCCGGGGATCGCACAGAAGGGAAGGCTGGCTTGGGAAGAGTTGGCTTCAACTGCTGCAGACGGCTCTGTTGAACTGGAGATTCACCTGAATTGCTTGCCCCACCTTCACCTCCAGATGGGGGTGTTCCCAAGGATGCCCCCTCCAGACTAGACAGGGAAGCGGCTGACTGCAAGGAGAAGAGAACATCAAAAATGATCAGGAGGGGAAAAGTTGATTATTTGGGCTCTTTTGAGTTAGAATGGAATAAGCTTGTTTGCTGAGGACATCCTGGGAAGATCTGTTGAAAATCTCCTTCTATGTCAGGGGTGTCAGCGTAACTCCGAGGCAGGTAGATTCCTCAAAGGGTATGTATATTGGATAGATCATATTGGCACAGCTGGTGAAAACCAACTCTGACAGTTCCCGTGGTTTTCACCTAATTAAAAGAATCAAACTCCCTCTCCCCCAGTTGTCATATTGTCCAGGAAGATGGAAGGAAGACTCTTCTCCTCTTTCAATGGCCAACTTGTTTCAGTGACCTTGGTTCCCACAAGAAAGCATTTTGTTTTGACTGGAACCTGGCTATCTACTTCCCCTCTCCCTTCCCATCTCTCTGGCTTTGTGGCAACTGTGAGACAGCACAAGATGGCTTCAGCCAGGTTCTGTGATGACCCATGGCGTGGCACAAAAATAACAAGTCACAAAAATAGATACATTCCCTTTAATAACTCCAACTTGGCCCCCAATGTGCAATTATCCTTGGCTGGAGATCAAACTCTTCCAAAAACAGTCTACAAAGGAAAGAAATGCAGTCTGAACCCATAGTACAGATAAATTAGAAATTAAAAAACCAACACAAATCACACTGAAGTAATTAACACGACAGGCCAGGATAATAAATTGCAGACTTCCAAAAGATAACAACGCACACACAGTTGGGAGGACGCCAAAACCCAGATAAGCCTCGACAAAAATAATGCATGCTTTGCTTGCAGCAAGGAGCTGTGTGCAAACGACCTTATTATATCCTGTTCTCCCAGCTGCAACTAATGAAAGGGATCAGCGCCCTTTTCTCTCCCGTAAGCCATGTTGCTCCCTTCTCTGTTCCTCCCTGTGTGCCCTAGGATGAAAAGGGGGTGGCCCTGGGTCTTCCTCTGAATGCCCAGCAGGACTGTGCCCTTCCCCCATGTCTTCCATGGCCACCGGATCCACACTCCCACTCCCTGTCAGCTCCTCAATCTCCCCCTCAGAATCAGACTCCACAAGGGCATGACAGGTTCACTTCAGAGTTGACAAAGGGTGTCCAACCTTAGCAGCTTTAAGACTTGTGGACTTCAACGCCCACAATTCCCCAGTCCTTTGCTGTTCACAAAATGAGGTGTAGCACATTCAATATTAAGCATGTGACCTTTATCACTGCTAATATCACTGCTTTACTGTACTGCAATCGATCTTTAGTAAACTATACCTTTCTCAACAAAGGGAGTCAAGGATGGTTCTTACTTAAAGGTGCCTAAGTATGTGGATAAGATAGTCCTGGAGTTACGACCCCAATTGAGCCCAACATTTATGTTGCGAGGTGAAACATTTGATACGTGAGTTTGCCCCATTTTATAACTTTTCTTGCCGCAGTCATTAAGTGAATTACTGCAGTTGTTAAGTTGGCAACACGGTTGTTAAACAAATCTGGATTCCCCGTTGACTTTGCTCGTCAGAAGGTCGCAAAGGTGGATCATGTGACGTCAAGCGTCATAAATATGAACCACTTGCCAAGCATCTGAATTTTGATCACGTGATCATGGGGATGCTTGCAATGGTCATAAGTGTGAAAAACAGTCCTAAGTCATTTTTTTCAGTGCCGTTCAGTTTGAATGGTCACTAAATGAACCATTGTAAATCGAGGACTACCTGAATTTTTAATCTGGACTCATTCTGTTTTTCATGGTTCCAACCTTACTTTTTTCTTCTTTCATTTCCACATCAGTCTGTGTATTGGTGAATCCAAAGAGCTCGCATGAAAAAATGAACAGGTATCACATATGAAATTCTACTCATCTATACACGATACACATTTTTCATATGACTTGCAACTCCTGGCAAGCAATTTCTCCCACTATAATGTCTTCTATCCTTTATGACTACTCATGGACTTAAGCACAGTACACAAAATTATCTGCTACAATGTCCTACGAGTCAATGACTACTCCAACTTCAACCACAACAATACAAGAGCGCACAACAGATAGAAACTCAATGTAAACCGCTTCAAACTCGATTGCAGAAAGTATGACTTCAGCAACAGAGTGGTCAATGCCTGGAATGCACTATCTGACTCTGTTGTCACATCCTCTAACCCTCCACTCCTTTATCCTCAAACTATGCACTATTGACCTCACCCCATTCCTAAGAGGTCTGTAAAGGGCCTGCATAAGTGCACCATTGTGCCTACCGTCCCTGTCCTATTGTCCCCATTTAAGCGTACCTATTTCCTGTATTCTTACTCATGTTTGTACTTATTCCTATTAAGCGACTGACAAATCAGATAAATAAAATAAATAAATAAATAAATAGATGCATTTTAAAACTCCAGTTCCAGAGGTGGCATTCAGCAGGTTCTGACCAGTTCTGGAGAACTGGTAGCAGAAATTTTGAGTAGTTCGGAGAACCTGCAAATACCCGCTCTGACTGGCCCCGCCCCCATCTATTCTCTGCCTCCCATTGAATCCCAGCTGATCGGCTGGGTCTCCTTTCGTTGCCCTGCACAAGAGAACAGAGGTGGAAAGCAGGTTAGTGGGGTGGGGAGAGAATGGGGATTTTGCAGTATCCTTCCCCTGCCACGCCCACCAAGCCACTCCCACAGAACCGGTGGTAAAAAAATCTGAATCCCAGCACTGACCAGTTCCATTTATTCTTTGGAACTGGTGACTCAGCTGCAACCTTTAGAAAAGTAAAAAATGAGCACATTTCTTGGCCAGCGTATTGGAAGTCTGTTGCAATCTGGATGGAAGAATTTTTACGACAATTCTGGAAGTTTTCCAAGCTGAGTTTGGAACTGTTCCAATGCAGAATGCTCAGAATAGTATCTGAATCCTTCCTCTGCTCAATCAAAACAATCCTCTCCAAATGTTTTGACAGTAGTTGGCATTCAACCTATTTGGCCCATCTCTACTATATATATATTAAAAAAGCATTTCAAAGCCACCTTTAGGGGCAAATGAATGCAAAATTCATAGCAGGACCTGTAGAGGTAGTCCTCAACGTACAACTGTATTTGAGCGCAAAATTTCTGTTGCTGGTAGAATGAACTTTGCCCCATTTTACAACCTTTCCTGCCACAGTTGTTAAGTGAATAATTGGAGTGGTCAAGCTATAGTTACACAGTTGTTAAACAAATCTGGCTTGCCGGTTGACTTCGTTTATCAAAGGTCGCAAAAAATGACCCCGGGACAGTGCAACCATCATAAATACGGGTCAGCTGCAAACATCTGACTTTTGCTCATGTGACCATGGGGATGCTGCAACGGTCATAAGTGTGAAAAACACTCATAAGTCACTTCTTTTCAATGCTGTTGTAACTTCAAATGGTCATTAAATGAACTGTTGTAAATGGAGGCAGGTTTTTTGTTTTTTGTTTTCATCCAGAGCAATACTCACGCTAAGTTTTGGCCGGGCTAATCTAAGGTCCATTCCTTCATCCAGCTGCCTCAGTTTCTCAGCTGGGTCCAAAGCTTCTACAAGATCCAGTTCTGCGCCTTCAAAACCCAAGCCTTTTCGTTTCAGAGTCTGCAGAGATTTAAGTACGTTAATATTATATATATGTAAAATCAAACAAATATAATGCCACTAGCTGGATACCCAAACTATATGATTGGACTTACTTTTGGGGGAGGAAAATAAGGGAGAAAAAAATTCTGCCTCTGGCTACCAGCATCCATCGGTATTCATCTGGCTACCACACATCTGTCAGTGTGTGAGAGAGTTGAGGGCTGTTTGGAAACTAAGAGTATTTGCTGTGTGAACAAGGGAACATCAAGGAGCCTGGACGTGCCTTAGCTCAACTGTTCTGCACTAAAGCTGGTTGCTGCTGTGAAACTAAAACTGAAACTCCTCTCCTCTGCTTGTGTTTTGCATTTGGAACAGATTTCTTTTCAGGTGGGGAGAGGGAGTAGAATTCCTTAGCATCAGAGCGTGTTAATAATAATAATATAGGAAATACTAATGTTCTGATGGTCATTTCAAAAAATCCTTTCTTAGTGAGCACCTAGAAGCCAAGAGAAAGATATGTGCCAAATTTCAAGTTTGTAGGCTTTATGGTTCTGGAGATTTTGTGTTGAGTGGTATTTTATATATATAGATTAAATTAAATACAGCTGAACTGCAATTGAGTTACATGCCCAATTTGTGTTTGGCTTATACAGGTAATCTTCGATTTACGATTGCAACTGAACCTGGAATTACAAACTCAGAATATAAGCTGAGATAAAACCCCACTCCCTTCTAGCACTGATGATGTTACCTAGTTTGGATAATGAAATGTCTCCAAGAAAATAACCAAGCTCAGAGATCACCCTCATTTCAACCCTGAGCTACACATATTCTCCTTTGATGGTCATTAAGCGAGGAGTATCTATTACAATGACTTCAACATTGCTTTGTTTATCAAACCACATCTGCATTTCTAACACAGAAGAACTAAAAGGTACGGCAAACTATACACAAACAGCACGTGTATAGTTTGCCAAAAGTGCAGACCTCATAAATGCATCAGATTCATTCTTTTAAAAAAGATAGATTTGGTATTGATCGAAGAGGAGATTTGTAGCTCAGAACTGGACTGTGGGGGCCATTGATGGCGTCACAGGTTGGTTGTGGCCATTTATTTTTCAGCGATGATAGCAACAGCAGTAGCCCTTAGACTTATATACCGCTTTGCAGGCTATTGCTGTTGCTATCATCGCTGAAAAATAAATGACCACAACCAACCTTTTACATCCCTCTCTAAGCGGTTTACAAAGTCAGCATCTTGCCACAACAATCTGGGTCCTCATTTTACCCACCTCAGAAGGATGGAAGGCTGAGTCAACCTGGAGCCGGTGAGAATTGAACTACTGAACTGCCGGCAGCCAGCAGTCAGCAGAATTAGCCAGCAGTACTGCGCTCTAGAAAGGGATGCGGCGGCTTAGTGGCTAAGATGCCGAGCTTGTCGATCAGAAGGTCGGCAGTTTGAATCCCTAGTGCCATGTAACGGAGTGAGCTCCTGTTACTTGTCCCAGCTTCTGCCAAGCTAGCAGTTCGAAAGCACGTTAAAAAAATGCAAGTAGAAAAATAGGGACCACTTTGGTGGGAAGGCAGCAGCGTTCCGTGCGCCTTTGGCGTTTAGTCATGCCGGCCACATGACCATGGAGACGTCTTCGGACAGTGCTGGCTCTTTGGCTTTGTAATGGAAATGAGAACCACCCCCTAGATATGGAAACAACTAGCACGTATGTGTGAGGGGAACTTTTACCTTTATCTTACTGCACTCTAACCACTGCACCACCATGGCTCTTCCTGATGTTACCCAGTCAGGTTAATGAAACATTCCCTTACTAGCACTGATGACGTTACCTGGTTTGGGTAATGAAATGTCTGCATGAAAACAGCTAAGCTCAGAGAACATCAAGGTCCCCCCAGATGGTTTTTGATGTGCCAAAATCCGACAAGCACTTTGAGGAAGCTGGATTTCAGGAACCTTCCCATGTTTTACCTCCAGAATATCTGAGTTGGTTCGGCTCTCGTGGGGCTCGCTGTACTCGGTGTACTTCAAGAGAACCTTGTCCATGTCAGTGCTGGCATACTGGAAGAGCCGGTTGGTGCTGTTGAAAATGATCAGGGCAATCTCACAGTCACAAAGGACGCTCAGTTCGTAGGCCTTTTTCATCAACCCGAACTTTCTCTTGGTGAACGTGACCTAAAGGAGGCAGGAGAAACAGAATACAGGAAGCCGTCAACTGACACTTACACTATCAAGCTCCAAATTTCTGTTGCCAAGCGAGGCATTCGTTGAGTGAGTTTTGCCTCATTTTACAACCTTTCTTGCTACCGTTGGCTTTTTTTTATTATTATTGAATTTGTTTTATTTTTTATATGCAAGAAAATCCATTCCATTTTCATCGTGCGTCGATTAGGTACATATTTCAAATTACTTATCCATTATTAACAATATTCTTCTTATTCATCTTAACACCATAGCAACAATCACACTCCCATACACATAATACAAATACAGTCTGTTACATTAATTTCTTTTATTACTTTAGTGATGTTTAATCCCTTTGAGTTTTGTCACTGTTGTTAAGTGAATCACTGCAGCTCTTAAGTTAGTCACACAATTATTAAGTGAGTGTGGCTTCCCCCCTTTGACTTAGCTTGTCAGAAGTTCGCAAAAGGGGAATCACATGACCCCCCACCCACCCACCCACCCCCAGACGCTGCAACCATAATGAATATGAATCAGTTGCCAAGAGTTTGAATTTTGATCGCTTGATTATGGGGTTGCTACGATGGTCCTAAGTGTGGAAAAACAGTTGTAACTCACTTTTTTTTAGTGCTGTTGTAACTTTGAACAGTCACTAGATGAACTGTTGTAAGTTAAGGACTATCTGTAAGAAGAGGGGCAGATTTGGCCAAGTTGCAACTGGGGCCAGAACTTAAACTCAGTTTCTGTCAACACAAGAGCTCTACTCTCACAAGGGCATTTGCACCAAGACAAATTCCTTGTGTGTCCAACCACACTTGGACCAATAAAGAATTCTATTCTATTCTATTCTATTCTATTCTATTCTATTCTATTCTATTCTATTCTATTCTATTCTATTCTATTCTATTCCTATTCCTATTCCTATTCTATTTCTATACTATACTATACTATACTATACTATACTATACTATACTATACTATACTATACTATACTATACTATACTATTTTCTATTCTGTCAAACTCGAGGCCTGGGGGCCAGATCCGGCCCATGAGGTGCTTAGATTTGGCCTATGGGGCCACCCTGGAAACAGCAAAGGACCGGCCCGCGGTGCCTCTGCCAGCGAAAACAGAGTTCAGGAAGGCCAAAACAGCCAAAAATGGAGCCACGCCCCCCTCCTGCCCCCCCCCCCCAGGGCAAACACAACCCTGATGTGGCCCTCAATGAAATCAAGTTTGACACCTCTGCTCCAGGGCTGGGCTGCTGGGGATTCACAGGAGTTCAGGAGAGCCCCTAGCTAAGATTCTGTGGAGTTTGGAGAACCCCTAAATCCCACTCCTGGCTGGCCCCGCCCGACCCACCCCTCCCACAGCCCATTTTGGATGCAGGTAAGTGTACGGTGTGCGTGGTGGCTCGGGGAAGGTAAAAAACAGGCCTCTCGGCAAGGCCGGAAATGGGCCTGTTTCTGGCTTCCACAGAGCCTCGGGAGCCCGGAGAGGCCGTTTTTGTACTCCCGGAAGCTTGAGGAAAGCCTCCGGAGTCTGGGGAGGGCAAAAACTGTGTTGCAACAGGCCAGCTAGGCCACACCCATCATGGCCATGCCCACCCAGCCACTGGGCAGAGAACCCGTTGCTAAAATTTTTGAAGCCCACCCCTGCCCCGCTCTACTCTCTGTAATGTCATTCAGCTCCTTCTTTCTCCTGCTCTTCCTTTGCTTCAGAAAGTTTTGGGCCTGCATTTCTCAGCCGTGCAGCTAAGCTCACAACCATGACGGTTGTTGACATATTTGTCATCTCTGCCCCGACAAACTCTGGTTCTCAAGTTATTTCCCAAAGACAAAATGACTCTGAGAACTGAAAAGGGGATAGATCAAGGTATGTCTCATTTTATCCCCAAACAATTCTGTGAGAAAACTGGACTAAGAAAAAGAAAAGTATTACCCAAAGTCACTTAATAATGTTGTGGCTAAGTGGGCGGAGTGCATGGTCCCATTAACAAGTGTAATGAGTCAATAATTTTTAAAATCTTTTCCTTTCTGATAAAGCT
The DNA here is from genome assembly GCF_900518735.1 of Pseudonaja textilis. The sequence goes on along the minus strand of NW_020769318.1, from coordinate 23,854,702 downwards.
CATTTTTCTTCATTTTTGCTCTCTTCCCTTTTTCCTTTTCCCCTTTCCCTTTTTCCTTCCTTCCTTCCTCTCTCCCACTTCTTTCCCGCCTTTTCCTCCTTCCTCTCCTTTCCTCCCTCCCTCTCTTCCCTTCCTTCTTTTTCCTCCTTCCTTCCTCCCCCTCTCTCCCTCCTTTCCCTCTTTTCCTTCCTTCCTTCCTTCCTTCCTCTTTCCTTCCTCCCTCCCTCCCTTCCCCTTCTTTAAGGTGGTCCTCATCTGACAGCCACTTGACTTTTGAAATGGCTATTTCAATTTAAAAAGTCTCTCCAGGTTGGCTAAAGATGATGGGAGCCGTAGTCCACAGCAGAAATATCTGGTCAGAGGGTCATCTAATTTCTAGTCCACTTCTGCTTTAGAGGCACTTACCTGCCGGTTCCGTTGGTCCAAGATTCGGCTAATCTGTATCTTTTTTCGGCCCATTGCAGTCCGGAGGGAGGGGATGAAAGAGCTTCCCTAAGATGAGGAGAAAAAAAGGGGCATTATTTGTGTATTCAGGAGTTTTTACGCGGGCAAAACCAGATCTGAAGTCAGAGTTGAATCTAGTTCCTTCCAAACCAGCTTCATCATGACAGCTCCTACTCTGTGAATCTGGAGATTTTTCACATTTCATGGAAGTCGAAGGGATATTTTTAGCTGTTGCATGAACTACTGATCCTAAAGGGAGGGGGGAAAGGAGTCACGTAGCAACGAAGTCCATTTCAAATCACTTTAAAACCATGATTGCAAAGTTAGTCTGTAACGTGGGATTACTCCAACTCTGGAGGCAGCAGACCAATAAATTTTCTCATGCTGACCTGCTGCCCACAATAAGCGTCAAAATCAGCAACAGTCAATTTTTCCATTCCTCCGCCATCAATAAAACATGATTTCTGTGGGCTGCGTTCAAATAAATGCAGTCCATAAAGAAACTTTTCAAAAGGACTGTCTTGGAAAGCGGGCCACTGGTCTGTATTTATGACAATGGCACTGGCTCACGTTATCATCATTTGCGACCTTACCAGCTGGCTTCCGACATGCAGTCATTTGGGAAAGCCAGATTTTAACAATTTGCAGCACAAAGTCGTGAAATGGGGCGAAAGAAACTCACTTCACTGTCTCATTTAGCAACAGAAATTTTGGGCTTGATTGTGATCATCAGTCAAGGACTGCTTGTATGCTATAAATATTATTATACAGGTAGCCCTCGACTTACAACAGTTCATTTAGCGACCATTCGGAGTTACAATGGCACTGAAAAAAAGGTGACTTATTTTTGACAGTTATGCCCTTTGCAGAATTCCCATGATGGGAAATCCAGACACTTGGCACCTGGTTCCTATTTATAACTGTGTCCCAAGATCATGTGATCCCCTCTTGTGACCTTCGGACAAGCAAAGTCAATGGGGGAAGCCAGCTTCACTTAACAACTGGGTTAATGACTTATCAACTGCAGTGATTCACTCAACAACAGAGGCAAGAAAGGCCGTGTAATGGGGAAAAACTCACTGAACAAATGTGTCATGCCCCCTGTCAGGGAGTTGACACTCCCGTCGGAGTCTGAATCTGAGGAGGAAAACGAACAGCCATCAGGGAGCGGGAGAGTGGCTCCATTGGCTGTGGAGAAGCTGGGAAGGGCAAAGTCAAGCAGAGCAGGGGAGAGGTAGAACAAGGGAGAGGAAGACCCAGGCCCACCCCCTCTTCATCCTAGGTCACACAGGATGAGAACGGAGAATGGAGAAGAGAGTAATGTGGGTTGCGTGGCTTATGGGGGAGGAAAGGGCCCTGATTCCCTTCACAAGGCACACCTGGGGAGGGAGTTTAAAGGAGAGGCAGTTTGGGAGGGGCGTTTGTCGGAAACAAATGTTTGAGTTTATCTCATGTTGGCTGCTGTTATGTGAGTTCCTGGTATCCTCCCAACTCGTTTGATTTACTGCCATGTTACTTCACTTCCGGAACTCCTTATCTTGCTCTGCTGGATTTATTACCTTATCTTGCTTCGTTGGATTTATAGTTTAAAGTTTTCTGTTTACACTGCTTTGGATTGGAATATCGGCAGCCAAAGGCCATTGCAGGTTCCTGGGAGAGTTTTTCTCCAGACCGGAAGGTAACTGGATCATTGGGGTCAAAGTTAGAGCTAATAAAGGGACCCTTGCTTATTATCCGGTTGGGTTGCCTTTGTGTCACGCCCCAGGTCGTCACACAATGTCTCACTTAACAGCAGAAATCTTTTGCCCAACTGTGGTCGTAAGTCGAGGACTATCAGTATTACACTTTCACCATTTAAGAATCCAGGCCTAATGGCACCACGGAGAATCCTAAATCAGCTCTTGTCGGTTCCAGGGACTTTTCCATTCACGCTGGTGAATTCCAAGTGCTGGTGTGTATTTTCATTTCCCTGCCCTGCTGTTTTGCTCTCTTATCTTCTGCCTCTTAAGCATCTCGGATTATATTTAGCTGATCAGAACTAATTATAAAGAGATGGAAGGAAACGGTGACCAACTTCCCATGACCCCAACACGGAGGGCTCGATGTGTCATCATCACCCACGCAGGGCACCAAAAGGTGCAGTCAAGAGAGACATTTGTCCGAAGACCGTGATGGGAAGGGGAAATTGAAAGAAAAAATTCCCACGGGGAAGCCCCTTCCCCCACCCCACCCCAGCCTGTTTCCAGACAGAAAACTTTTAATTTGCAAAAGGCAACCATCTCAGATTTTTAGAAGCAGTCACAGTAATTTATGGATGGGGTACTAGCTGGAAACTGAGGCAGATTAGAGACTGGCAACAAGGACCAACAATTTCATGCTGCTATAGTTTTCCATTGCCTCAAAGATGGAAAACACTGCATATGTGTTTGTGTCTTTTTAAAAAAAAAATCCACTTTTTTTTCCCAACATCTCGCTTATTATTTATTTATTTTTTTGGTAAAAAAAATTCTCTTTTTTCTTTTGGAGTTTTGAATTTTAACTTTTGGAATAAATATAAAGACAGTAAAAATGAACTAGTTAGTCCTCAGTTTACAATATTTCATTTACTGACCGTTCGAAGTTACAATGGCACCGAAAAAAGTGGTTTACGACCGTTTTCCACGTTGACCGTTGCAGCACCCCCCGCCATGATCATGTGATCAAAATTTGGAGGCCTGGCAACTGGTTCAGGTTTATTTTTTAAGTTAAAGTCCCACTGGAGTGGAAGGGAGCCTCAAGGTCATCCAGTTCAACCTCCTATCAAAGGCATAGCTGAGATATGGCTGCCCCATCTCAGCTTAAACTGGGTTTAGTGCCACCCAAGGCAGTCTGTTCCACTGCCAAACAGCTCTTAATTCAATAGCTACCTAATGCATGTCAGGTCATTGATTTCTGCTTATAAATGAAACAAACGTTTCATTTAACAAGAGAAACTTTGGGCTCAATTGTGGTTGTAAGTCGAGGACCACCTGCCCTCCTTCCTATTTTGCCCATATTAACCACATTATGAAATGGGTGGGTTTCATCACTTCAAATGTGCTTGAAATTCAGGTGCTTGGCAAGGATTCATTTAACAATGATGGCAAAAATGTTTGTAAAATTGGGTGTGACATACTTAACAACTGCCTCGTTTAGCAATGAAAATTCTAGTCCAAATTGTCATTATAAATTGAAAACCACCTGTAAATGATTAATGTAGGTTTCCAATCTGCGTTGGCTAGCTTTGCACATTATGCAAAGCAACAAGTTAGTAACCACACTATGAAAGGCTGGCTGACATATTGCACCAAGACAGAGGTCTCCAAACTTGGCAACTTTAAGACTTGTGGACTTCAACTCCAGAAGTCTGGGAGTTGAACTCCACAAGTCTTAAAGTTGCCACCAAGTTTGGGGACCCCTACACTATCCTACAATTTTCTTGCTCTTTTTAAATGTGATTTCCTTCCTTCCTTACATCCCTCTTTCTCTCTCCTCTCTCTTAATATATAAACAAGCACAAAAATGAAAATGAAAGAATGAAAAAAGGTAACACAATTAAACAAACTAGGGATTTAAAAGCATCCTGGAGGCTACGGCCTTCTAAAAAACATAATTTGTTATGAGCAATTGAATCTCTCACTTTAAAGGGATTAAGAATCACTACCAAACATAAGCTAAAAATAAGTAACAACGACAACACTATGCAAATTACTGAATGGCACTGAGCCCTGTAGTAAGTTCAGTCTCAATTACTAAGAATCGATTCCGAGTTAGCTATCTTATAAAATGGAAATACACATTGCAATTTTTAAGTCTTTCTCTAGAGCAGCCTCTCTCATCTTTGGCAGCCTTCAGTTGTGTGCGGACTTCAACTCCACACATTGAAGTCAATACATTTGAAAATCACCAAGGTTGAGAAACACTGCCCGACTTTACCGGAACTGCGCTATAAAAGCTGACCAACAGATGGCAGCAAAGAAATAAGGAAAATCTTATCTTTTGGCTTCCATCTAGTGGCCATCTACCTTTCTGAAGACTTTATCTCATACACCCGTGATGGCGAACCTATGGCACGCATGCCACAGGTGGCACGCAGAGCCATTTGTGCAGGTACGCAAGCCCCAGCCAAACTTAGCTGCACTTCGCATGTGCATGTCTCCCAGCTGATTTTCGGCTTGTTTGAGGCTGTTTTTGCCCTCCCAGAGGCTGGAGGGAAGCCTCTAGAGGCCGAAAAATGGGCCTTCTGGAGATACTAGAAGTGCTTGTTTTCAGCCTCCGGAGGGCCTCTGGAGCTCGGGGAAGGCCGTTTTTGCCCTTCCGGAGGCTCGAGGAAAGCCTTTGCAGCCTCAGGAGGTCGAAAAATGGACCTTCCAGAAATACTCATTTTCAGGCTCCCGAGGCTTTCGTCGAGCCTCCGGGAAGGTGAAAAAGGCCTCAAACGGGCCAAAAATCAGCTGGGAGGCGTGCACATGTGCAGTGCAGGTAAAGGGGCGGGGCTGGGGTGTTGCGTACGTGTGTGCAGGGGTGGGTGGGGCACATTGCATTGTGGGCGCCAGCACCCTCACGCTTTTGGCACACCACAATAAAAATGTTTGCCATCACTGTCAAAGTCCTAGCTTTTTCTCCTCCCTAAAATGGAGAATCTGGCATGTCCTTTTTCAGCAATCCTGATCAGCAGAACTACATATATACATATACATATACATATAAATATACATATATATGTATGTATGTATGTATGTATGTATGTATTTGTTTTCTGAGGTTCTCGCGGGTATTTGTATGTGGATCTTTGGTTGTTCGGGTTTTCTCCCGCGTAAGATTCAAAGTATCTAGGCAACGTTTCGATGAAGTCTCATTCATCATCATCAGGCCTCTGTC
>NW_020769318.1:23829829-23848959 GCF_900518735.1 Pseudonaja textilis | reverse complement strand
ACGGATACTTACATGTATGGTATTCAGCTTTGTTCGGGTATTTTCCCAGTGTCATTATAGTTGTGCTTTTAAAGTTGTAGCAACGTTTTGGCAGAATCTCATCTGCCATCATCAGGCTTCTGTATTGTGTTGTGTTCTGTCAGACGATACACACACACACACACACACACACACACACACACACGTACATATATACTTATATACTTATATACATATACATATATATAGATACTGCGGCCTCAAGTCGACCCAATCCTGCCATGAACTAAAACCACCCATCTACACACTGAGCTTCCGTAAAAGGAGGAAGAAAAGGCGTCTCAGCTGTTCTTATGCTTTTTTAACCAGGGCTGTGAAAACAAAGAAAGAGGACCAGTAGGGGCTCTATCAAAATGTTTAGAAAGGCCGAGGAATAAGCCAATCAATCAAAGGTATCAAAAAGGTGAGCTTAATGTTTGCCATGGCTTAGAAGGCCATCGTGAGACTAAAGCTTCAGCTCCATTCTGTACCCAGGAAGACAATGCCAGGTAGAGACCTGATTGGTTGGCAAATCTTATGTAAAAAAATCCACAGGTTTCATCAGCCACGTCTTCCCTGGAAAGCTCATTAAGGGAAACTGGAAAGCGGCGTTGATTTCTCATCTGCCAAGGGCTAATTATGGAATAAAAATTAATATTATGGATTTTAATGGATCCAGTGCCCTAGCTCCAAACAGGGAGCGTGCCGTATTTTTGTCAGCTACAGAATTTAGCTTTGAGTTAATTTTTATAATAGCTATGAAACAATTAAGTTTCTAATCTTTCTGAGGCGTAGACAGAGCTGTGAAACCTGAATTAAGAATGGCCTTTAGAAAGTTGATCTTTCTCCAATTTTTTTGACTTCATTTTGGAACTGGAGGTTCTTGTGCTTGGTGAGGCGGATTCAAATTTTTTTACTACTGGTTCGGTGGGCGTGGCTTGGTGGGCATGGCAGGGGAAGGACCCTGCAAAATCTTTATTCCCTCCTCACTCCTGGGGGAAGGTTACTGCAAAATCTCCATTCTCTCCCCATCCCACTAACCTGCTTTCCAGCTCCGTTCTCCTCTGCAGGGCAACTAAAGAAGATCCAGCCAATCAGCTGGGATTCTGGAGGCAGAGAATAGATGGGGCCAGTCAGAGGTGGGATTTGCTGGTTCTCCGAACTACTCAAAATTTCCGCTACCAGTTCTCCAGAACTGATCAGAACCTGCTGAATACTCACCTCTGGGCTGATTTTGTATGGTGAGATCCTCAATATTCTATTGAAATCATTCATACTTGCATCCCAATATCCTGTGTGTATCAATGCATCACATATCCCTCCTTGTTGAAATAATATGAGCAGCATCAGTACAGGCAATCCTCGAGTTATGACCACAATGGAGCCCACAATTTCTCTTGGTAAGTGAGATATTTCTAAAGTAAGTTCTGCCCCGTTTATGACTTTTCTTGCCACGGTTGTTAAGTGAATCACTGTGGTGGATAAATTAGTAACCTGGTTCTGAGGTGAATCTGGCTTCCCTATGGACTTTGCTTGTCAGACGGTCGCCAAAGGGGATCACATGACCTGCAAAAGGGAATCACATGACCCTGAGACATTGCAACCGTCAAAAATATTAGCCGGTGGCCAAACATTTGAATTTTGATCACATAATCCTGGGATGCTGTAAAGGTCATAACTATAATAAACTATTATAAGACACATTTTTCAATGCCGTTGTTACTTTGAACGGTCACTTACTGAACTGTTGTAAGTCAAGGTCTTCCTATAGGAAGTTATCACCCACCCCAGTCCTAGAAAAATAAAATATCCTAGGAAATATTAAAAAGGCAGAATATTTCCCCTAAAAAGAGTAGAAACTCAGAAGCAGAAACCCACCTCAGAAGCAGAAATTCAGCCCCCGCACCTTTGCTAATGGGCGGCCAGCCTATTTTACATAACAAAGATCTCCAGGTAGAGCTATAATAGGAATTGCCCAAAGCCCTTTCATTACATCATCATCCTGGATGGTGGGGAACAGAAGGATTTATACTCCTTGCAGACAGCTGGTCATTTGCATTCTTTTAGCAGGTCGTTAAGATGCCCTGTTGGTTTATCTGTGTCATCAGAGTCACCTGAGTGGTGCAAATGGGTGTGGATCCTCCTTTCCTTTCCTTTCCTTTCCTTTCCTTTCCTTTCCTTTCCTTTCCTCATCCACACCCATCTGCACCACTCAGGTGACTCTGATGACACAGATAAACCGCCAGGGCATCATAACGACCTGCTAAAAGAATGCAAATGACCAGCTGTCTGCAAGGAGTATAAATCCTTCCGTTCTTCAAAGAAAAACCAGAAAGTCCAGTTGCCTCTTGAAAAAAACATCTTTGGGTCAAAGAAGTAATACAAGATCAAAAAATGTGAGAGACCATAGAATCGCCAAGAGTAGGACAAATCTAAATGGATAACACCATCATCAGCGTTCCACAAGATGAGTTAAGACTAAGAGGAAATACAAGTAGTCCTCAACTTACAACAGTTCATTTAGTGACCATTCAAAGTTACGATGGCACGACTTCCGGCTGGACTTCCGTCGCTGTTGGAGCGAGGTCCGTGACCACCGTGGCTTTGCTTCAAGATCAGCCTGGAATCACACTGTTCACACAATGATGTGTTTGTAGAAATAAAAAATATATTTAAAGAAAAAAAAAGTTACGACGGCACTAAAAAAAGTGACTTATGAGCATTCTCCCTAGGTACAACCTCTGTTGCAACCCCTTTGATCATGTGATCAAAATTCAGACGGTTGGCCACTGGTTCATACTTCTGACCGTTGCTGTGTCCCAAAATCATGTGTTCCCCTTTCGCAACCTTTTGTCAAGCAAAGTCAATGGGGAAGCCCGATTCATTTGACAACCGGTTTTCTAACTTATCAACTGGATTGGTTTACTTATCAACTATGGGCAAGAAAGGTCATAAAACAGGGCAGAACTCACTTAACAAATTGTCTCCCTTAACAACAGAAATGTTGGGCTCAGTTGTGTTTGTAGATGGAGGACTACCTGTAACATTCACACGAACACAGACCATTTTCTGTCTCTTGACCTTGGCCATCTCCTGCTCAAGGAAATTGGCTACTCTTCAACTAGAAGCCTTGAAACTTTGAAAATCCTTGGGCTAAGCCTTTTTTTGGTGTCCTCTGGTGGGCTTTGCCATGCATAGAGGGTGTGGGGGCATGCGCATTGCCTTCTGGGTACTGGCATAGGAGCACAAGCATGCAAACGCATGCACAATTTTTGGCACCGGAACACCAAAAGATTAGCCACCACTGCCCTAAACTACTGACTCTGTGGTTTCTTTCCCAAACCCCAAAAACTTTAACCTTAGACTGTCTACTATTGACCTCACCCCTTTCCTAAGAGGTCTGTAGGGGGCGTGCATAAGCGCACAAACGTGCCTACCGTTCCTGTCCTATTGTTTCTTTCATTTTTCTTGTATCCATTTCATGTATTCATAACTATGTTTATACTTATACCTGTTATCTTGCAAGTGATTGACAAATCAAATCAAATCAAATAAATAAATAAATAAACAATAAATAAATAAATTTGAGGCTGGTTGTCCAAACTCTCCTTAAAAATCTCCAGTGTTGGACCATCCACAACTTCTGGAGGCAATGTATTTGCTGAACAATCAAGTTCAGCATCACTTAATGTCTGCAGTAGCAAGGTCGGAAAATTGGTTGTGACTCATTCAACAACCTCATTGCTTAGCGATGGAAGTTCCAGTCCCAACTGCGGTCATGAGTCGAAGACGACTTGTTGTGGAATAATATGACATTGGTAGATTCCTGCTTTGGAGGCAGTCAATCGGGGGCTGGATTCCCACCCCACATCATGGACCTGGTCAGTTCTGGGAAAGACTAACGACAACGATGGCAACAGCGTTTACTCAAACACAACCAATGTTCTATCACTAAAGCATTGCCTCTCTATCAGTTATGGGAATTAAAAAAAATTTTTTCGTAAAAAACAACAGAATCGGTGGCCTTTTGAAAAAGTTTGAAAACCCCTGATTTAGTTGATACCTTTTCTGGCTTCCTAAAAAGGATGTGAAAGCTGCAGTTGACAGAAGCAATGATGGGTAGCAGTGGGTGCTAATCATGACACTAAGAAAAAGGGAAAGGGATTTCCAAACTTGACGACTTTAAAACTTGTTGGACTTCAACTCCCAGAATTCCTCAGCCAGCCTTGTTACTATGGTCATTAAGTCCATAAGCACAACAGAATAACAGAGTTGGAAGGGACCTTGGAGGTCTTCTAGTCCAACCCCTTGCTCTACCAGGAAACCCTGTACTATTTGAGACAAATGGTTATCCACCCTTTTCTTAAAAGCCTCCAGTGTTGGAGCACCCACAATTTCTGGAGAAAGATTGTTCCATTGATTAATTGAAAAGGGAAATTTCTCCTTAGTTCTAAGCTGGTTCTCTCCTTGATTAATTTCCATCCGTTGCTTCTTGTTCTGCCTTCAGGTGCTTTGGAGAATAGCTTGACTCCCTCTTCTTTGTGGCAGCTCCTCAAACATTGGAAGACTGCTATCATTTCACTCCTAATCTTTCTTTTCATTAAACTAAACATACCCAATTCCTGCAACTGTTCTTCATATGTTTTTGTCTTAATCGTCTTTGTTGCTCTTCTCTGCACTCTTTCTAGAGTCCCAACATCTGGATGCAGTTTTCCAAGCGTGGTCTTACTGAGGCATCATAAAGTGGTATAAACACTTCACATGATCTTGATTCTAGCCCTCTGTCTTAACTTTCCAAGTTTGAAGACCCCTGATCTAGAGTTTGAATGAAGATGCTCTAATCCAGGGGTCTCCAACCTTAGCATCTTTAAGACTTGTGGACTTCAACTCCCAAAATTCCTCAGCCAGCAAAGGAATTCTGGGAATTGAAGTTCACAAGTCTTAAAGTTGCCAAGGTAGGAGACCCCTGCTCTAATCTGGCTGGCCTGGAGTGGATGAGGATATGCAAGGAAGTCAGAGGGTGGGCTTAATTGTGAATGAAGGGGTTAAAATGTAGGTCAGGAGAAAGGAATTGATGCCATTTGAGTTGTTAGGGGTAAATATTAACATAGGAACCCACAGGGTGGTGATGAATGGCACGTTTATGCTCCAATGAATGGTGACAACAGGAGGACCAGTATACATTTTGGGGGATTTTGCAGTATGTTCTGTGCAAAAAAAAACAACCCAGTGAAATTAATCTACCTAACAGCTACAAGCTGAGAGGCTACAGAAAAAGAAATGGCACCATTGAGAGACCCAGGCCTAGTAATATGTACGTATAGGGAGTCCTCGAGTTGCAATCATTCATTTAGTGATCGTTCAAAGTTACAACGGCACTGTAAAAAGTTACTTATGACCATTTTTCACACTTGTAGCATCCTCATGGTCAATTGAACAAAATTTGGATGCTTGGGCAATTGGAATGGATTTCTAATGGTTGCAGTGTCCCTGGGTCTTGTGATCCCCTGTTGCAACCTTCAAAGTCAACGGGGAAGCTGGATTCAGATAATAGATAATCAAAGTTGGAAGGGACCTTGTAGATCATCTAGTCCACCCACCCCCCGCCCAAGTGGGAGACCCTATACCATTTCTGACAGATGGCAGTCCAATCTCTTCTTGAAAGTCTCAAGTGACGATGCTCCCACAATTTCCGAAGGCAACTTCTGTTCCATTGGTTGATTGTTCCCACTGTCAGAAAATTTCTCCTAATCTCTCCTTGTTCATTTTCCACCCATTATTCCTTGACTGGCCTTCAGGTGCCTTGGAAAATAGCTTGACCCCCTCCTCTCTGTGGCAGCCCCTCAGATATTGGAGCACTGCTATCATGCTTCCCCTGGTTCTTTTCTTCACTAGACTAGCCAAGCCCAGTTCCTGTAACCGTTCTTCGTATGTTTTAGTCTCCAGTCCCCTAATCATCCTGGTTGCTCTTCTCTGCACTCTTTCTAGAGTCTCAACATCTTTTTTGTAATGTGGTGAACAAAACTGGATGCAGGACTCTAGGTGTGGCCTTACTAAGGCTTTATAGAGTGGTGTTAGTACCTTACTTGATCTCAATTGAATCCTTCTATTAATGCAACTTAGGATGGCATTCACTTAACAACCATGTTACTAACAGAACAACTGCAGTGATTCATTTAACAACTGTGACAAGAACGATCATAAAACGGGGCAGAAGTCACTTCATAATTGTCTCACTGAGCAACAGAAATGTTGGGCACAATAGTGGCCGTGAGTCGAGGACTACCTATACGGGAAAATGAATAAATATTGATCTAAAGATGCGATTCATTTGATCATTTAAGAAAGTGTGAATTAGGATGCTACACAAGTGATACGAGATTCTGGAAGTTGAATGGACCCACTTTTGGTGGGTTCCAGGACTGAATCTTGAGAAATAAAAAGGATCACAAAAGAAAAGGGGAAAGGGGAAAAAATGAGAGATGTGGAAGAGAAAAATTGCTGCAAAAAAAAAAAAGTGAGAGAAAAATATTGTGCAATGGGTACGAAGAAAAACCATGGTTGCAGAAGAATGTAATGTAATTTACAAAAGAGCAAGGACTGTTATGATTATAAGAGGTTAAGAAAACGAAGAGATTTTGAAGAAAACAAAAACTTGTTTTGAAAGTAATTCATAGCAGATAAACGAGAAGAGTTCAGCGAAATAAATAGAAACTTTAAAAATCATGAAACGTTTTAGATAAAACCCCCGGCAGAAGTACGGAAGATATTTGCATGGGGACAATAGTAACAAGTTTGCAGTTTGGGAGATTCAGTTAACAAATGCAATGATTTGCTTAACAAGCACGGCAAAACAAGTTGTAAAATGGGGTGCACCTCACTTAATGACCACCTTGCTTAGCAACAGAAAGTTGGTTCCAATTCTGGAATAAGCAGAATCAACCTTCTAACTGCTTGTACACCACAGCCCTTACAAATTGGTAATTTTCATTTAAGACCATGAAATTAATGTCTTTCAAAAACACAATTTGAAACTGCCTGATGCAAAAAAATTTCCCCCTTTTTGCACTACTAGAAGACGTCTAAGGCCCCTTCCAACTCTTTTATTCAGTTATTCAACAAAATTAGTAGTTCTTTATAAGATTTGAATTCGCATTACATACATTCCTCTAAATGAACGAGATTTCATTTCCTTTAGTGTATATGACTTGTGCTGAAAAAAACATAACTGTAAACTAGCTAATAAAGAGTTCTGAGTTCTGAGCAGTCTTTAATCAAGTAAGCACTAACGGCATTTTTCTCTGTATTTAAGATGCAAAGTCAACCTAAAACAAACCCCACCGTCTTCTTGCACATGCAAGCACATAAATAACCAAGCAGGCATCACAAATACATAGACATAAGCATTCCACTGGCCCTCTATTTTGTTGTTGTTGTCAGTTGTGAAGTTGTGTGTCTGACCCATCACAACCTCATGGACAATGTTCCTCCAGGCCTTCCTATCCTCTATCATCCTCTGACCTCCCACTTGACTGTTTCCTAGTATGATTTGATTGTTGATTGTACCTTATGACTATCATTAAGTGTTGTACGTTATGATTCTTGATTCTTAATGAATGTACTTTTTCTTTATGTATACTGAGAGTATTTACACCAAGACAAATTCCTTGTGTGTCCAATCACACTTGGCCAATAAAGAATTCTATTCTATTCTATTCTATTCTATTCTATTCTATTCTATTCTATTCTATTCTATTCAATGACTCCATCCAGTCATCTCATTCTCTGCTGTCCTATTCTTCTATTGCTCTCAAGCATGAGCCTCTTCTCCAGTGAGTCCTTCCTTCTCATTAGGAGGCCAAAGTATTTGAGTTCCTTCTTCAGGATCTGGCCTTCTAAGGAGCGGGTTGATCTCCTCTAGGACTGGCCGGTTTGATCGCCTTTCAGTCCAAGGGACTTGCAGGTGTCTTCTCCAGCACCATAGTTCACAAGCATCAATTCTTGGGCACTCAGCCTTCATTATGGTCCAACTTCCACAGCCATACATTGCAACTGGGAACACCATAGCCTTGACTATACGCACTTTCGTTGGCAGGGTGATGTCTCTGCTTTTTAGTACGCTGTCTAGATTTGCCATAGCTTTCCTCCCCAGGAGCAAGCATCTTTTGATTTCTTGGCTGCAGTCACCATCTGTGGTGATCTTGGAGCCCAGAAATTAAAATCTATCACTAAATAAAATCTGGCCCTCTATTTAGAAACCCCAAATGTGCCCTTGGGGAACTGCCCAGAGGCTTGTATTCTGCCATTCTTCCTTGTTTTGTTTGCATTTCTAAAACATTTAATCCTGAAGAATAATGTGGAAACAAAAGTCAAAAATAAGAGCGTCCGACCAAGCCAAGTTCAAAATAGAACAGACAGCAGGAAATTGCCAGCCTCGACTCTGTTGTGACCACAAGAATAGGTAGCCAGGAAGAGAGAGAGAGAGAGACGCTCCCTGAGTTTTACAGCAGAGCAATATATATATATATATGTATGGCATTCAGCTTTGTTCGGGTATTTTCCCACATCACTGTAGTTGTGCTTTTAAAGTTGTATATATATATAAAAAAAAAACCAGGATGCAGCAAATGGAGCTAAGCTTAGATCCCTTTTCTCAATGATTGTGAGGGTCTGTGGCTGTGTTTGCTTCGAGATTGTTGCTTGGTCCAATTTCTGACGTTAGAAGTTAGGAGGACAACGGTCCTTCGCTTCTTTTTACACACAGGAAGATGATTTGGAAGCCACCAAAGAGAAAGTCCTTTCTCCATGCCTAATGCAGGACTATTGCCTCAGTGGAGTTCTTGATGCTTTCTGAGTTTGGTGGGTTTTTTGCAGATGTTTTATTACCAAACTAGGTAACACCATCAGTGTTACAAGGAAATAGGGTTTGGTCTTATTTTTATATACCAGTAGCTTACTCTATCACCGTTAATGACTCCGGAGTGGTCTTGGTGGGTCTTGAGAAGTCTGTTGTTTACTCTTAGCTTGCTTGTCTGCGTAGGTTGCTCCGCTCTACTGAGTTCCCCATAGCTACTTTATAGAATAGAATTAGAATAGAATAGAATTCTTTATTGGCCAAGTATGATTGGACACACAAGGAATTTCTCTTTGGTGCATAAGCTCTCAGTGTACATAAGGAAAAAATAAAATAAAATACATTCATCAAGAATCATAAGATACAATACTTAGTGATAGTCACAGGTTACTAATAAGCAGTCAAATCATACTAGAGAACAAGTAAACAATATAAATTGTAAAGATCCAAGCGACACGGTTATAGTCATATTGGAAGAGGTAGGGAGTAAAAAGGATGAGAAGAATAATAGTAATACAGTCTTACCAAATAGTTGGACAGTGTTATGGGAATTAGTTGTTTAGCAGAGTGATTGCATACGGGGAAAAACTGTCCTTGTGTCTAGTTGTGCTGTTGTGCAGTGCCCTATAGCGTCAGTTTGAGGGTAGGAGTTGAAACAATTTATGTCCAGGATGTGTGGGGTCTGTAGATATATTTTTATGGTTGTGACAGTTGGACCTTAAAAAAGGGTAATACAGAAGGCAATTGACTCATTTGAGTTGTGATTCTGGAGAGGGCTCCTGCATATTCCTTGAACAGGAAAAGTGACTAACAATCAAATCTCACTCATTTTGGCCGTGACACGTGGGGGAATTTGCTGGAGAAGGCAATTATGTTTGGAAAAGTTAGCGGTAAAAGGAAACCAAGCTGTCTAAAAACACGGTGGCCAGACACATCAAAGCTGACATCAGCCAGAGCACAGAAAAACTCAAAGAAGAAGTGCAAGATCAGAAGATATGAAAAGACATGACCCATAGAATCGCCAAGAGCCAGAGACAGCTGAATGGACAGCAGCAGTAGCACGTTGGTCTGCTTTAGTAATTCCTTCATAGGGGTATTGTTTACTTGATTGTTGGTCAAGTGTTTATCTTGGCGTTAATTGCAAAATATATATGGCAGGGTGTCAAACTCGATTTCATTGAGGGCTGCATCAGGGTTGGGTTTGGCTTTGGGGTGGCCAGGGTGGGTGTGGCCAGCTTGGCATCATTTGTGTTGGGGGAACCTGTGGCCTGAGCGCTGCCGAGTTCCATTTTCGGCTGTGATGGCCTCCTACAACCCTCTGCCAACAAAAACAGAGTGGCCCTCCTGAGCTCTGTTTTCGCTGGCAGAGGCACTGGCCCTTCGCTGTTTCCAGGGCGATCCTACGGGCCAGATCTAAGCACCCTGGGGGCCAAATCTGGCCCATGGGCCTTGAGTTTGACACCCCTGCTCTACAGGTAGTCCTCACGTAACAGCCACTATTGTGACCACAATTGAGGTTTACTGCCAACTGCTCCACTGACTTGTCAGAAGCCAGTTTTGAACTGCCCCAAAGGTGAACATGTGACAATGAGATGCTGTGACTGGTCATAAAGTTACCTTTTAAGTGCTGTTGTAACTTTGAATGATTGCTAAACAGGGCAGTCATTAAGTGAGGACTGCCTGTATTCCCCTTGACTGGAAGGGGATTGCACCAGGTCTGTTTATCCAAATTGCAAGGTGGGAGGTGCAATGTCACAACTAGAATCCTATGATGTAAACAGCCCGAGATTCTGATTGAGACACGTACCTCTCAAATTGTAGATTTGTTTTTAAAATCCCTTGTGAAAGAAGATCAACACACCATGAACCTCTGGATAAATTCTTTGGATATTTAGAATTACCAATTGAAAAGAGAAAATCAAAATTTTCTACTACATTTTGTTGCAACTGAGACTTAGTACAGAATTGCTATTTGAAAGAGGGAGTTTTATCCCCCAAGATCCCTCCACTAAAACTGTTTTCTCAACTTGTATAAACTTTTAGGATACACAGGCCTATTGGTACCCCCAGCCTCTTCTGCACTGAGAGAGATGTTTTGGCTCTGAAAGGATCAGTTTGAGATAAACATATCTTACAACAGGAATTACAATTGAACATTTGATAATATAAGACTCCTTTCAAAAAAAAAAAAAGCTTCCTTGGCTATGGTTTCCATACTTCCTATAAACTAGCCATCTTTCTGGGGCTGTTGGAGAACATCTGAACACATGCAGTCCTTTATTCACAATAGTTCATCTAGTGATCATTCAAAGTTACAATGGCACTGAAAAAAGTGACTTATGTCCATTTTTCACACTTGTGACCGCTGCAGCATCTCCATGATCCAGAGGTGGTATTCAGAAAGTTCTGACCAGTTCTGGAGAACCAGAAATGGAAATTTTGAGTAGTTCGGAGAACCGGCAAATACCCCCTCTCGCTGGCTCCGCGCCCATCTCTTCTCCGCCTCCCAAGTCCCAGCTGATTGGCTGGGTCTTCTTTGGTTGCCCTGCACAGGAGAACGGAGCTGGAAAGCAGGTTAGTGAGGTGGGGAGGGAATGGAGATTTTACAGTATCCTTCCCCTGCCACGCCCACCAAGCCACGCTCATAAAACTGGTAGTAAAAAATTTTTGAATCTCACCACTGCCATAATCATGTGATTTACACGTGAATGCTTGACAACTGACTCACATTTATGACAGCTGCAGTGTCCCAGAGTCATGCGACCCCTTTTGCGACCTTCTGAAAAGGCAAGTCAATGTGGAAGCCAGATTCAACCAACAACCGTGTTACTAATTGAATCACTGCATTGAGTCACTTAGCGAGAAAAATCGTAAAATGGAGCAAACTCACTTAACAAATTTCTCACTTAGCAACATCAATTTTGGGCTCAATTGTGGCCCTAAGTTGAGGACTACCTGTAACCACAATTTTCCTGTTCCAGGTTCGTGCATCAGAACCAAGCTAGGGACATCCAGATTCAAATTTATCTTCGTGCTATTGACTATAACTTGACTTGCTATAGGATAAAATCTGGCTGGCCAATTCATGGCTTTGGGTTGTACAGCTGGCTTTAGTCAATAAACTAGGATGTCAATTGATAAAATATTTCTATGGTCTTTTTAGAGTAGCCGACAGAAAGGGAGGGGGGAGCAGTGTGGCAGCTTGGAAACTGAAAGTGCATTCCATAAATGTTTTCCAAGGTAGTAACTAGGTGACTGAAGTTTCTGCCATGCAAAATTCTAACTGGAGAACATGACTGATATGATTCTTGGCTATGGATGTGTCCCATTGGAGAATATGAATTATGATATACCTAGGGGGTGGGAGAAAACCTGGATCAAGGGTGACAATGAATTATGTGTTTCAGAGTCGGCTACAACCAGGCAGTGCTGGACATTTTAACTCTCAATAAATCCTTTTGAAGTTTTGGAAGTTTGGCTTGAGACTCATGATTTAACTGGGGTAACTGCTGGAATCCTGACATAGAACTCCAAATTAATACTTGGCCTTTTGGTGAAGGACATTTAACGGTATATTCACAAGCTCATTGACAATCCAGGTTTAAGATTTTGACTGCAAGCATTTTCTAAATTCATTCTGTACCTTTGAAGCAGATGAAATGCCCCAATATTTGCCGCAATAAACATTTTCCCCAATATTTTCCCCAATATTTATATGTTTATTCACTCCTTCACATACACAAGTTATTTCTCAACCTTGGTAACATGAATATGTGTGGACTTCAGCTCCCAGAATTCCCCAGCCAGCCTTGCTGGCTGGGGAATTCTGGGAGGTGAAGTCCACACATCTTCAAGCTGTTAAGGTTGATAAATGTTAACACACACACACACAAAAACACATACACATCCCTGTCAATTAGCAACCTACACTAAGCAGAACACAATTGTCTGCCTCAATTCTGGCTAATTTCTGGAGTGACAAAGAGTGAAAGTCACAGTTTATTTTAAGGGGGTGCCACAGTTCCCCATTTGCAGTTCCTGTCACAGGTCTTTTGTGCAAAGCAGACAGGGGAACAAATTTAGACAGGCGGGAAAAATTGCATTCTGCCTTCACAAAAGAACAAAAGACCTCTCAAAATCTCATCTCAAGTCTCAACAGATCTACCCTGGAAGGGGGCAGTCTGTCTTCCAGAAAGTTTTAAAAATGCAAAGGAGAAATACTTTGCTTCCCAGAAATATTAGAGCCAGAAAAAGTTTTATTGATTGATTTATTAAATTTATATGCTGCCCATCTCAATATCCAAAGATGCCAGGCTACATCAATGTTCTGAACCAGCAAGCCTCATTTGCTTAAAATATTTGAAAAATCTCACCTCTTCAGTGAAATGAAATAAAGTAAAATAAAATAAATAATAATAATAATAATAAAAAATCTTAGACCAGTGATGGCTAACCTTTTGGGGTTCCTGTGCCGAAAATTGCATGTGCCAGTACCCAGAAGGCAATGTGTGTGGGCCCCTTCCATGCCCCTTGCACATGCACGCGAGACCCCCCTGCACCCCGTGCATCTCTGCGCATGCACACCGGATACCCGACAATCAGCTGTCAGGCGGGCAGTGCGCATGCATGCGCAGTGTGGCTCTTCTGGGCAACCTCTCACGTGCCGGCAGAAGTGGCTCTGCATGACACTTCCAGCATGCGTGCCATAGGTTCACCATCATGGTCTTAGACTGTCTCACTAGCAATTTTAAAACACAACTCTCCAATTATCAAACAGCAAAGCAATATATCGGACCACAGGGTTTTTTAAATAGTTACAATGTTTTGGTGGTTTTTTAAAAAAACAGCAAGGCCTGAAATTGTATAGTCCAAATCAGAATCAATATTCTTACTTTGTAAGAGACCACTGTCCAATTCAAGATATGCTGGGAACGGTTAATAAGGAATGAGAAGAGATAGTTCTTGACTTACAACAGTTCATTTAGTGATCGTTCAAAGTTACAATGGCACTGAAAAAAGTGACTCATGACTGTTTTTCACACTGCAACATCCCCATGGTCACATCCTGGAATGCTACAACCACCATAAATACATGCCAGTTGACAAGTGGCCATATTTTGATTGTGTGACCATGGGGATGCTGCAAATTAAGTGCAAGAACCTGTCATCTTTTCTCAGTGCTCTTGTAACTTCAAACAGTTGCTAAACAAATGGTTGTAAATCAAGGACTATCTATAATTTAACACTTAATAGATGGACACTTTGCCCATTTAGATGAACGGTACCGAGAAGTTTTCCTAAAAGACAACAATCTTGAAATTGCTTTTACAGGACTGATGAATTCTGTACCCAACCATGAGACCTAACATCTGAAGTACAGTATGTGATTTACCTAATTAATGAGACTTTACTGCATTTTCAAATTCTATTTGATTGTTTTAACTTGTATGATCTGGTCTTAGACTGTAGTAAACTGTTTGTTTATTTGATATCCTAACAATTAGACAAGTTTGCAAACAATTAAATTTATTCCCTGTTGTTTGTTTGTCTAACTCGGATGAGGGGTAGCTATGTATTAAATCTAAATAATAATCTAAGGAGGCTAAAAATCCCAAATCCATTTTGAACATCTGGCTGATTGTACAACTTACCTGCCAGCTGTTATACCAAAATCACAACGTCCTCAGAGCAATATCTAAACGGCTCTTTTGATATCTGGAAATACTGAATTTATTAGGCCCTAGCAGCTTAATTGTACAAGAAAAAAACCCAACCCACCCTGCTTGGAAGTAGTTAAGAGAAAAAAAAAACACAAAACTTTGCTTTTATATATGACTGCAACAAGATTTGTATGCACTGAGATGAGACTTACAGATTCTCACAATGGAGAATGGATGGTGAAGTTTAATGGAACTGGTTGAGATGGCAAAATCAACTACCCCGATTGAATTATTAAGTTTCCATCAGTCTGAGATTGCAAATCTAATTTTCCATACATATAACAAATTCCAGTGAGGCACTACCTTGATATGGTTATGGGGCTTGTGTGCTCTGAGGAAAATGGGAGCTAGGTCAGAGGCTCAACCATACTGGACAGGTCTCATCACGGAAGTCAAACAGTGTCTCTCCCATAAAAAATATGGTGAGGTAAATTACAGAAACTCATACCAGATTAACAATGATTGTGCTAGATGTTGGAGTTCCTGAACATCTGCTGAAAAATGGACTACAGGACTCAGGATTGTTGATTGGGCAACTCAGGCCAGCAGCTGCAGAACTATTGGAAGGAAAGGTGTATTTGTAAATTGTAAATCTATAGTAAAGCAAGCAAAGGTAGTATCAATTGTAATAGGTGCCTTGGGTGCAGTCCCAAAAGAACTGGAGCACCATTTAAACACTATCAACATTGACAAACTCACCATCTGTCAATTGCAAAAGGCAGCTGTACTCGGAACAGCTTACATCCTGCCACAAATATCTGTAACATCATCAAACATCTACATCTGTTTATCCCAGGACTTGGGAAGGATTTGATAGGCGGACAAAAATGCCAAATCCAGTCTGAACATCTGGCTGACTGTGTGGTGAAATAGATTATCGTGAACCATAATAACAATAATATTGAAGGCCACTGTCTTCTTTGCTTCCTGCTTCCTTTTCATATCTGGAGGCCCAGCAACATGGATTTTTTGGTGATGTTGATGGTGTCACATCCCAGAATGTCACTCTTAAATGCATTTGCTAAAGCATTTCAGAAATTATTTATACAGTATTCCTTTTTCATAGCAAAATACAAAAACAAAACAAACTAGCTTCAACAGGGAAAAAAGAGACCAATTATACAGTGAAGGAAAAAAGCTATATATATTATAGCTTATTGTACTAAAATAAACTCAAACTATCCACTATTGACCTCACCCCATTCCTAAGAGGTCTGTAAGGGGTGTGCATAAGTGCATAATCGTGCCTACCGTCCCTGTCCTATTGTCCCCATTTATTCATACCTATTTCCTGTATTCTTACTCGTGTTTATACTTATATCTATTATCTTGTAAGTGATTGACAAATTAAATCAAATCAATAGTAAAGTTAAAATAAATAAAATAATAGTAAGAAAATTTCAATTTGGCCAAAAAGTTTTTGAAGGCCTTTAGCTTATCAGGTTTCCTTATTTATTTAAAATCAGAAAGAGTTTAGCTGCACCTGTTTAAATTAACAAATATTATTATAAAGCTATCAAGAGCTTTAATTCAACTCATTGGAGGCAGTATGTAAAATTTATTGTGTCATTTGGCAAATTTGTTAGACTGAAAAATGTTTGGCTAGCATGCTGGTTGGGGAATTCTGGGAGTTGAAGTCCACACATCTTAAAAGTTGTTGAGAAGAGAAACATTGGTGTAAAATTTCCGTTATTAGAAGATTTCACACTGAAATCCCCCTTAACGTACACACTAATCTTGAAGTAATCTTGATTTGATAACATTAGTCTTGCTCTGGTGTTTG
The DNA here is from genome assembly GCF_900518735.1 of Pseudonaja textilis. The sequence continues at coordinate 23,832,584 of NW_020769318.1, read as the reverse complement.
TTAAAGCATAATATAGTTATGGCTAAGATGAATTGAAAAAGAAGACAGATTTAGTGTGATGTACAATATCCACAGCTCTCTGTTACGATATTTAAATGAAGCATCCAGTTGTAAAGGCAGTCTATCTCCAAGTGTCAAATATGGACAATATTCTCACAAGTAGCGAGTAGCAAAATAAGATATATAAAATTGGAACTTGAAAATCCATAGAACACACTTTTCCCTCCCATAATTCAATATCTCATTTAAACCTATTTGTAAATTTATATTAATATGTTTTCGTTGATTTGTCAATGGTCAGGAAATTCCATGGCTGTGCTTGGAGATTTGATCTTTTTTTTCCTCTCTTCTAATTTTCCCCAATTTAGTCACTTAGAACTTTTCAAAAACTGAGCAGTCTATAAATCATAAGAATAAATAAAAGAATATATACAAATATTATGAATTAAAAACACTGAAGCAGACACATCTCTATAATTATCCATTTCAAGGAGAGTTATACAAGCAGACAAGAGACCAGGATATCTTTGTTCCATTTTTTAAAGTTTTTCCCTGTTGAAAATCCATCCAGTTTTTTCCCCTCAGTTTCTGATTTTGTGAACGTATTCAATTTAATTTGTTGAACATAAGAATTTTTAAATGTACATATGCTTGGAGATTACACTACATTTTAAATATTATTTTCCATGTATATATTGTATCTACCTCTGTGTTTCTATTTATCAGTCAAAAATGGGAATTTTAAAAAAAATACAAATCGTGGTTGTATATATTAGTTCAAAAATGCAAAATAGGCCCAGGTTTGAGTACACACTTCAGCCACAGAAGGTCCTTGGCTGAATTTGGCCAATCCTTTCTTCCTTCTCAGCCCCAACAGCCAATCAGGTGTAGTGAGAAGGTGCTGGACTAGGAGCAGAAAGACCCAGGTTCCAAACCCTCCCTTAGTCACAGAAGCTCATTGGCTGAATTTGGACCAGTCCCTCCCTCTCAACCCCAAGGCCAATGTGGCTGATTTCCAGTCCAGCCTGCCTTACAGGGTTGTTGCTTGGGGATAAATATTGGATCACATGAAACTCTGGAGAAGATACAAAGCTTAGCTAATAAATAAGATCACCAAAGGGAAATGCAATGTCGCTTCAAGCAAAGCTCATTTTTGGAGGACAACTGGCACAGACATATAGCATTTCAACGGTGCTTCCAGCCCTAAATCCTTGCTTACTCCTAGTCTTATGAATGGATCAGCCCTAATTATAAAACATTTTTCTTGGAGAACTAAACATTTTAAAGTAACGGAAGATATTTGATTACAAAAACATTTGAAGAACACCTGGGGGATGCAAAGTCTGGAAGCCATGGGCCAGCCATGGCTTCTCTTTCTAATTCAATCGTGCCATTTCAGGTTCCCAAAAGCCAGCTCCAGCCCCGAAATAAAATAGTTAAATCTTTAAATTGATTCTTACAATAGCTGAAACACCCAAGACTAAAGTTAGCAACCCTGGGAAACTTTCCATCAATGACAAAGTCCCTCTCCTGAGATTGAAGGTTTTCTGGAAATTAATTTCAGGCAGTGAGGCCAGGGGAGAATTCAGAGTCATAACTCCGTCCATGGGGGGAAAGGCAGGAACTGAACCCGGTCCAAGCAACGGATCTAAATGAGGAAAAAATCCCAGGCACATCACGTGTGAGCTAGTTAGACTCTAAAATTTAGAAGTAGTCCTCAACTTATGACCATACTGGAGCCTGAACATTATGGTCATAAGTTGTGATGGTTGTAAACAGGCCATTGGGTGACCACCTTAATGTCATAAAACATTTTTATGAAGGGTCGTTAAGCAAACACCATAGTCCTAAAGTGACTGTCATGTCATTAAGCAAACCCATTGTTTGCTATGGGGCATTTTTTTTTATAAAAATGGGAAGTAAATGATGATTTTTGTAAAAATATCACAAATGATCGCACAACTATGGGACGTTGCAAATGGCCTGGGGACCAGATGGCGAAATTCCATGGCGGAGGTGGCTATTCAATTGATGGTAAACTCTGCCTCCCCACTTCTGGGTCTCTGCTCTCCACCCATCCATCTTTTTGTTTATCATAAATGTCAACTCCTAAAATATTTCTATGGTTTTTTTAGAGTTGCCAACAGAAAGGGAGGGGTGAAAGGGGTTTGAAAGAGCAGTGTGGCAGCTTGGAAATCGAAAGTGCATTCCATAAATAGTAACTAGGTGACTGAAGTTTCTGCCGCACAAATATCTAACTGGGGAACATGATTGATGACTCTTGGCTATGAATGTGTCCCATATGAGAATATGAATTACGATACACCCAGGGGTGGGGGGAAAACCAGGGTCAAGGGTGACAATGAATTCTGTGTCTCAGAGTTGGCTACACCCAGGCAGTGCCGGACATGTTAATTCCCAATAAATCCTTTTGAAGTTTTGGAAGTCTGGCTTGAGACTCATGATTTAATTGGGGTAACTCTGGAATCCTGACAGCATAGCTGACTCTCATAATTCACCATCATTACCGGGACAATATTAATGTATTATTCTCACCGTGTTCGTTTGTCATTGTGTGTTTATTGTCCTGTTATTTTATTTCTGATCTGTTCTGTTTACACTCTTTTCATTTTCCTTTTTATTATTTTAAACCACTTAGAGTAGCCCCATGGCAAGATAAATGGCAAATAACTTATTACGAATAATAATAATAATAATAATAATAATAATAATAATAATAATAATAATAATAATA
>NW_020769318.1:23817289-23829819 GCF_900518735.1 Pseudonaja textilis | reverse complement strand
TAATAATAATAATAATAATAATAATAATAATAATAATAATAATAATAGCCATAATTGTGAGCTGATTACCAAGTCCCCAAAGTGAAGTCATATGATTGTAGAGGATGGCTGGGAGCAACTGGCCGTCGGAACTTCTTAACTGGGTTGTAAATACCTTTTGGGAGTTCCAGTATAACTTTGTACGGTCGCTAAGCAACCGGTGGTAAGTTGAACATTACTTATATCAAATTCTCTTCAAACAGAATTTTGAGATATAGTATGATTTTGAGGGAGAGACAATTGGAGGCAGTAGCCCCCATGGTATAAAATTCTCCTAGTTTTCTTGTCCACAGTTTTAGTATCACTCCAGGGCCTGACATGGATCTTTGAATTTTAATGTATTTATTATTGAATTTATGTCTTCCTGCCTTTCTGTCTATTCAACACTTACAACTCTTTATTTTGGAACTTATATTTATACATGCATGCATTTAATATATTTATACTTGCTTATCCATCTTGTCTGGATTCTTAAAAAAAAACTAATTTAGAAATGATGGAGATGTAAAAATGCATCACTTTAAATATATATTTATATCTCTTTACTTAAAGGCTACAATTGTTTCTGATACTTTGGGCATTTCACAATAATAATTTTAGGAGAAGGTATTGGTGTTGATTTTTGGAGAAACAAACTGCTCTCTGGTCAAAACATAACATTGCTTATTGGCTTCAGTGGGTTCATGGACTGTCCTACTGACAGTTTTAGTGGATCATCCAATAACATTAAAGGACCTCAAAGAAGTCAAAATAAACGAACAGAAAATTATATTGACTAATAGTACTGATAGCCTAGACTAGTGGTTCTCAACCTTTTCTTCACCACGGACTCCCTTTAAATACCTTTTGTAGCCACAGACCGTGGCCACAGACACACTCTCCCAAGACATAACTCAAGATTTAAAGATTTTAAAAAATTAAATCAACATTTTTTCAAGCCTTTGTGGTCCTCCTATGACATTGCAGCCCGCAAGGCGTGTTCTGCTTAGCGTAGGTTGCTAATTGACAGGTGTGTGTGTGTGTGTGTGTGTGTGAACATTTTTCAACCTTAACAGCTTGAAGATGAGTGGACTTCACTTCCCAGAATTCCCCAGCCAACCTTGTGGCCTAGACGAATCCAAGGTGATCCATTCATTCCTAGTGATTGTTAAGGTGGTTGCACGCTCCTCCATGCCCATACTACTGGTAGTTCTCAATTTATAACCATTCACTTAATAATCCTTTAAAATTCAGATAAGCTATTTACAGCCTGTCCTTGAAATTATAGCAATAGCACTTAGACCTATACCTTAGACCTATATACAGTGCTTTACAGCCCTCTCTAAGTGGTTTACAAAGTCAGCATATTGCCCCCGGACAATCTTGGTCCTCATTTTATCGACCTGGGAAGAATGGAAGGCTGAGTCAACCTTATTATGACTCCACAACCCCCTGGCCTTCCTGCTCATCAGCATCTATTTGACTAAAGTAGTACTTATTAAAGTGTGTTCCAAACTTTTTTCCTCAGCACTATATAAAAGATACAGGTAGTTCTTGGCTTACGACCCAATGGAGCCTGGAATTTTGGTCGCAAATTGTTGTGATTGTGTAAGTCGAATACCCACCCCACATCAGCAACACCCTTCCAATCTAGAAATTCCTCAAATCTTTGGTTAAAGTTTATTCATTTTCCTTGCTGGCTGAGGAATTCTGGGAATCAAAGTCCATCTTAAGCCTGCCAAGGCTGAGAAACACTATTCTATGGTACTCCTTTTCTAGTCTATCCCAGTTGTTTTCCAATAGGTGGGATTTTTTCATTCTCCCCCTAAAAAGTCTTTCTTTTCTCAATGACAAAATGTGAGATTGTACATTGATCTTGAACACTGATTATATTTCCTATTTCAAAGATCGTGGGAGGGGAAAAGAACCCGTTGTACTCAATAAAACCTTTTAAAACAGGACACCAAGAAGAGAACCTATCAAGATACATCTGAATTTCTTTTCTTAGTTCAGAGAGCACGTTCCCACTCTATGAAAATGCAATTTAAAACTGGCTTGCTACCAGTCCAAAGTTGTGGAATCTGCATACTAGCATTTATTTTCGGTGTCAGGTTTAACTCGGAAAGATACGAAAATCAGAACAGAAAAATCTGCCTCAGAAAATGAGCAAAGGTTATTTCCTCTTCGCTGGATTGTTACTTCTCTCACATTATATATACCCAAACACTGAGTTCAAAATAAAAAGATTCGTGTTTGAAAACTCCATTTTCTGGAAGACACAAACGCCAACGGTCTGCCATGACACCTCAGACGTATATTTATATACATAACCATCACACAATTCCCTTTTGGAGTAAACAATTGTATGCCTGGTGCCCCAAAGGAGTAAGAAAGAATAAGCCAAATAAATTAAAGATGAAATAATTAAAAAGACACTGGGCAAAATCCAGTTCACCCCAACACTATCCACTTGTGCTTCTGTTGCAATACTTCATTGCTTCTACTTACAGGCTTTATACTTTTCATTTTAAATATTCACTTCTCTCTTTTTGAAGATCTAACCATGATATTCAGAGGCCTTCTTCCCTTCCTCTGGTCCCTTTGTTTTTCCTTCATTCTTTCAATCTTCCTTCATTCTTTCTATAACAACTCAAGCATAATTTATACTGGTACTCTCTCTATCCGATCCTCATTCATTTAACTGTACATCCTCACAGAGTCATGCTAGGAATGAGATGGCCAATTTCTAAGTTTGATACATAAATAAAATAAATTCAGCACCCATTAATTATTGGTCTCTCTGCTGGTTGCTTTATCATGTGTACTTCTTAAGTATTCCACTGCCACTGCATTCAATTTAATTTTGATTTCTCCCATCGTGTCCAGTTCTTACTTCCATTAAAAAAAAGAAAATACTCCCTTTTCTATACAGCCATTCTGGCTTCTTTCAATATACATTCCTTGCCATGGAACATATAGCTTCTAGCAGTATTTGCACATCTGAATTTCTTTTCATTCATTTTCCCCATCTTTAACAAAAAAGTTTCTAAGATACCTACAATCCTTGATGTCAAGTTAGAAGCGCGCTTGTGCTGTTGCAGCCATTATTGTTTCTCAGCTTGCCAACGAACTAGTGGGGAGGGAAGGGGGAAATGGAATATGGGCTCCCAAAATGAAGAAGACAAGCCATGAGGACCAAGGACACTCCATCAGGTGTTTGCCAAACCCCAAAGACACTTTCTCATAACAATACCGTGACATTTAATTGGACAATGTGACCTGCACTAATGGTGGGGGAGAGAACTCTAATTAGGTGAATTGTGTAGGAATTAGCTAGAGCTGGTTTTGCTTTCATCGGTGCCAAAATGATGTACTCAATAAAGTTCTGCATTCAGAGATTGGATCATCTCGATCGTGCTTGCTTGTTTGGGTTTCTCAGTCTAAACCTTGACACTCGACTTACAGCCATTCATCTAGTGAATGTTCAAAGTTACAACAGCATTGAAAAAAGTGACTTACAACCAGTCCTCGTATTTACAACTATCGCAGCATCTCCACAGCCATGTGATCAAATTTTGCTTGGCAACTGGCATATATTTATGACAGTTGCAATGTCCCAGGGTCATATGATTGCTACTTGCAATCTTCCCAGGCTTATGACATAGAAAGTCAATGGGAGAAGCTCGAGTTACTTCATGACCATGTAATTTGCTCAACAACTGCACTGATTCGCTTAACATCTATGGCAAAAAAGGTCATAAAATCAGGCACTACTCACTAAACCGCCTTGCTTAGAGATGGAATATATGGCCTTGCTTGCAGTCGTAAGCCGAGGACTACCTATACATTAATTCATTTATTTGATCTTGTTTTTCATCATTTCTAAATAACCAGCAAATGTTCCCTGCATTCTCCCTATCAAGCATAACTATTTTGAATGTTGATATATTTATTTTCAGGTCAATATACCTTGTGGTTTCATACAATCTAAACATTTGTTGTAAATATGAATCCTTTATATTCTAGATTCAAACTTGGACCAATCACTTTCTCTCTCAACCCGATCCAAGAGTTGCTTTTATGGGAAAATTAGAAGGCAGGAGTATTAGATACGTTTCTCATCTTATTTATAAAAAATAATAAAGGCGGGATTAAAAAAAACTTTAAAAATATGTATAATAAACATGTACCCCAGTTTTCAAATTCAGGATTAAAACCTCAACGCCTAGGACGTTGCAAAAAGTTTCTCCTATTTTAAAATGGCTGCAATCAATATCATGAAATAAAATGTTCTACTTTGCAAAGGACATGAACTACAGGATCCTCATCCTTTCCCAGAAAGAAACATCAAACAAAATTGATAATATAATAGTATGATAAACTGGGCACGACCGTATCATTTCAGTCACTGAATAAGGATTTGTGGAGACAGAATATTTTAGAGAGGTAAATGGTAGGAGATTCAGGACTTCTCCATGCAGTGCATACCTAAAACTATGGAACTCACCAGCACAAGATCTACAAACTTGGAACAACTCTAAAGGGAAATTAGAGAAAAATCATGGCTACAAGTTGTTGTGGTTAGAAATTACATCAAAGTGGAGGCCAAGTACACTTCTGCTCCCAATTCCTAGTTAAGGAATTATGGCTTCGCAAAACTACCACGCTGGGCCAGAATAAAATACCTTCCTTCCTTCCTTCCTTCCTTCCTTCCTTCCTTCCTTCCTTCCTTCCTTCATTTTATATTTCATGTATCTGAATCACATACCTGCCTCAAAGAGGGATTCTTGCTAGAATAAAACATCAAAATATAAAACAATACATGAAAATTAAAATTTTAATAAATCTAATTTTAGAATTAATTTTTAAAAAAAACTATAAAAGTTTTTAAAGTGGAAAGAATAATTAAACCCTGTTAAAATTAGACGATAAAGGTGAAGAGAGGGCTTGCATGGCACCAACCCACCCCGTGTGCTTCTTTGGGCACCGCACGCACAGCCGCAGAGCCATGTTTTAACTCTCTTTCGGAAGGCTAGGAGAGCGGGGGCCTGCCTCACTTCTGGGGGGAAATTATTCAGCAGAAAAGGCTTTCTTCCTAGATCTCTGCTATATAGATCAATGCTTGTCAAACCTGGGTAAATTACCGAAAATTGGGAAAAAGTGGGTTTTTTTCTTTGGGTTAACGACCTATGAACAATTAGGCATCACAGAAGGGAAATTTACAATTGCCCTGTGTACTAAATATACATTTGAAAATCTCAAAAAGTATGAAGTACTCAAAATGAAGATGAAAATTGATGAAACTATCCAAGGTAACTTGTTAAAATGACATAAAGATGATTCCACAATATTATTTTCATAATGTAGGTGGTCCTCAAGTTAAAACCATTCCTTCAGCGGCCATTCAAAATTACAACCGTGTTCAAAAAGATGACGTTTACAAAGTTTGTTACGACTTCCTAATAAGCGGTTTTGTATAATGAAGGAAAAAAATTGGGTAAGTAACTGGTATAGGTTTTGGGTTGGATCCAGTACAGATCTTCTTGATCTAAATCTGTCATTGCCTGATGGATTCCACGTGTCTTGCCCAGAATGAAGAATTTAAGCCATGCTTGTTTAACTAGGAATAATTTGCACCAAGTCTGGGAAACTAAGAATGATACTTACATAATTTAATAATTAAGCCCTCATATCCCCCTCTAAGATATTGAGTCTGCTTATATGGTTATTGAAAATTAGATTCCGAACAGAGAACTCCCTTCAAGAAGATAGTGGTAATAATATAATTGCAACGGAAACAATATATTATATTCAAGGGTATGAAGGTTATATTGCCTATAGTTGAGGGAATCTGGTTTTTTGTAAAACTCATGAATTATTGATCACCAATAGGCATTATACTAATACAAGACTCTTAAATATACAGTATGATTTGAATTCAAGAAATCTCACTGAATTTGGCACGAGACTGAAAAAAAACAAACTGCCTATTGCTCAAAATCACTTCATATATCATAAACAGTCTTTAATGAACAAGTACAGTTAACTTGTATTAAGCTATTATTCCACACTGCAACTAATAGGGCTGGGAATCATTGTATATTGGCTTATTTATTAAATATATGCACTTCCGCACTGAGAAATTATCACAATTGTCATATTATTAGGGGACACTGGGAAAGATTCTGGTCTAACCAAATTATAGAGGCAATCATGCAACTTTTTTTGACTGGTTTTAGCAAAATGCCCGCTTTTTATTTTTTTATATTTCTGCTTTTATTGCATTTTAAGCCACACATTTCCAATAGTCATTTCCGATAATGAGATGAATGGCATATAAATTTTGTAAATAAATAAATATCAAACTTCTAGCATTCCTGATTTCTTGTTTTTTCCCCCCACTCATAATCCTTTCCTACTGGAACAATACATTTACCAGACACTGGTTATCTTTTTTTTTTTTAAATTAACCCTGTAGAAATGCTTATATTCATATTTATAGGATTTATATTTACAGAAGCTGGCCTTTTGCTGGTGAATAAAAATAAACTTTCCCGCACCGTTTTAAAGATCCACTCCTGAAGATTTATTTTCAGAGTCCCATCCAACAATAAATTCCCTGTTTGCATCGGATCCTAAACAAGACTGTCTTTGTAAAGATACTACTGAAACATTCTATAATATTTGACAGGCGTTTTATTGGAATGGTTTTTTTATCTTTTTATTTTTTGAACAGCATTCTCTTCCGTTTATCCTTTTTTCTCTCTCTCTGCTGCGCTGATATTTTTATCTTTCGGTAAGTCAGAAACCGTTATCCAATTCCGGGATCCCTTCCTTTTTTTTCCCATTGTGATGAACTTGTGGCTGACCAAAAACAGAGTAATCCACTTCTTTTTCTACCTCTTCAATAGTTACAAAAATTAGGAGGGGGGCAAGCAATGATAGGGAGGGGAACGTCAAGCTTTCAAACCCCCTTTCCCAAAGCAAATTCCCCTAACATGCCCCCCCCTAATTCTTTACGGATTATCCTCCCGGATGGTTTACCTTTTGCACACCTGCGCTCAGGTGAGTTGCTGCTCGCGTTTTCAGCACGAAACTCCCTCCTTCAGCAGCAAACGCTCTGCCCAAACCCCGTCGCCAGTGCCGGGTAGACTTCTCTTTTGACAAACAGCATTGCTAATTTTGCAAACTGTTAATTGCAGAGCGCTAAGAGAAAACGAAACAAAAAATATATTATATATTTTTGCAAAGCGCATTAAAAGCTCCTGCCCGGGCAATTCAGCGCCGGACTTGGGGGTTAAACAGTTCGGCCCGGACTGGAAAAGATGCTCTTTTGCATAGCGGCACCTCCTACTCCTTCCTCACTGGCTCTGCCGCGACGGGGATTAATTAATAGATTACATTGGGAAAATGAAGTTAGCTAGAGACTTTACGGACCGCCCCAAACAGGATGGCTTCTGGCCCCGCCCACAACGTGGTAGCTTTTTAATTTTTAATTTATTTTTTAAAGGCAAAACCATTTGTGGTCGGTTTGAAGCCTGGAGTTTCATTCTCACGTGCACGTATCGGAAATGAGGTGTTTCTAAAAGCTCTTTGATACTCTCTTCAGACTCTACATAAATGACCTCTGTGATCGTATTAAGAGCAAATGCATTCTTTTCGCTGATGATGTAAAGCTGTTCAATACCATAGACAATACTGCTACTCTTCAAAAAGATCTTGACTATGTATCAGAATGGTCAAACAAATGGCAACTTCAAATCTCAACAAATAAATGCTCTGTCCTACATATTGGGGGGGAAAAAGAAAACAGAAAATAAAATACAGGCTGAATAGTCAAAACCTTGTTGATTATCCAAACTCCGTCAAGGATCTTGGAGTACTCATCTCTAAGGATCTAAGTGCTAGAGCCCACTGTAACTACATAGACAAAAAGGCATTAAGAGTTGTTAACCTAATATTACATAGCTTTTTCTCTTATAATATCACACTACTAACTAGAGCATACAAAACATTTGCTAGACCAATACTCGAATACAGCTCATCAGTCTGGAACCCACATTATGTATCTGATATTAATACAGTTGAGAAAGTCCAGAAATATTTCACAAGAAGAGTTCTCTACTCCACTACTCGTTGCAGAATACCTTATGCCACCAGACTTGAAATTCTAGACCTAGAAAATCTAGAACTATGCCACCTTCGGTCCGATCTAAGTATAGTATATAAAATTATACATTGCAATGTCCTGTCAATGAATACTTCAGTTTCAATCATAACAATACAAGAGCACACAATAGATACAAACTCAAGATAAACTGCACCAAACTTGATTGCAGGAAATACGACTTCAGCAACAGAGTGGTCAATGTCTGGAATACTCTACCTGACCCTGTGGTTTCTTCCCCAAACCCCAAAAACTTTAACCTTAGACTGTCTACTATTGACCTCACCCCTTTCCTAAGAGGTCTGTAGGGGGCGTGCATAAGCGCACCAACGTGCCTACCGTCCCTGTCCTATTGTTTCTTTTTATTTTTCTTATATGTATCCATTTCATGTATTCATAACTATGTTTATACTTATACCTATTATCTTGTAAGCGATTGTCAAATCAAATAAATAAATGAATAAATAAAACAGCTCAAGCACAGCGCAATCTAAAGGTTAACATTTTATCTTGCATCGAAAGCTGCTGTAATGAAAAAAAAATGTGATAAAATTGCTAATGTAATGGAAGAGTACAATAATCCCTTGCATGTTATGGTGTTTATTTCATTAGATGCGTGTAGCGTTATTAAATTCATACCAGGGAATTCTCCTCTTATTTATTTGTTTGTCATTTTTAGAAATAATTCAAGGCCAAAAAAATGCCTTAATACCCCTTCGTCCTCCTATTTTTCCCCACAACCCTGTGAGGTGGGTTTGGCTAAGAGAGACTGACTTGCCCAGAGGTGGTATTCAGCAGATTCTGACCAGTTCTGGAGAACTGGTAGTGGAAATTTTGAGGAGTTTGGAGAACTGGCAAATACCACCTCTGACTGGCCCTGCCCCCATCTATTCTCTGCCTCCCAATGAGTCCCAACTGATCAGCTGGGTCTTCTTTGGTTGCCCTGCACAGGAGAATGGAGCTGGAAAGCAGGTTAGTGGGGTTGGGAGAGAATGGGGATTTTGCAGTAACTTTCCCCTGCCATGCTCACCAAGCCACGCCCACCAAGTCATGCCACACCTACCAAGCCACGCCCACAGAACCGGTAGTAAAAAAAATTGAATCCCACCACTGGACTCGCCCAAAGTCACCCAGCTGGCTTTCACATTTAAATTAGAACTAGAACTCACATTTTCTTGGTGATTGGCCCAAAATCACCCCAAGTTGGCTTTTGTGGCCAAGGTGGGACAAGAACTCGCTGTCTCCCAGTTCTAATCTGGTATCTTAACCATTATACCAAACGGGCTGTATTTTTCCTCCTAATAGCCCTGTAAGGTAGGTTGGACTAAGAGTCCCAAAGCTACTCCTGGGGCCTTCGAGAGACAACAGTGACACAGTTGAATTATATTTGCACAATGGGGTAAGCTTGTGTGGCTTGAAGTTACTTTTTGTGGCTGATTATGTTATCTGAATTGGGACCGCAGGATTAACGCCGGCTTGAGCACACAGCACAAATGCAGGAAATGGATTGATTCACTCATCTGTACGGGTAATCCTCAAGTTACGACTACAATTGAGCCCCACTTTTATGTTGCTAAGTGAGTTTGTGAGTTTACAACTTTTCTTGCCACAGTTGTTAAGTGAATCATTGCATTTGTTAAGTTAGTAACACGGTTGTTAAGTGAATCTGGTTTGGCCATTGATTTTGCTTGTCAGACGGTCCCAAAAGTTGATCACATGACCCCAGGACCCTGCAACCCTCATAAATATGAGCCAGTGTCCGAATTTTGATCATGTGACTGTGGGGATGTTGCAAGGGTCGTAAGTGTGAAAAATGGCCATCAGTCACTTTTTTTCAGTGCCGTTGCAACTTTGAATGGTCACTACATGACTGATTGTAACCCAAGAACTACCTGGATGACATCCTGTACGCGTAGAGGATGGGAGTGGTAACAAGCATCGGAAGACAGAGAAACATTTATTTTTTTAATGTTTTATTTATTTATTTATTTATTTTTGTCAAGTGATTATAAGATAACAGTTATAAGTATAAACATAGTTATGAATACATGAAATGGATACATGTAAGAAAAATAAAAAGAATCAATAGGACAGGGGGGGTAGGCACGTTGGTGGGGAAGAAACCACAGGGTCAGGTAGTGTATTCCAAATATTGACCACTCTGTTGCTGAAGTCGTATTTCCTGCAATCAAGTTTGGTGCAGTTTATCTTGAGTTTGTATCTATTGTGCGCTCTTGTATTGTTATGGTTGAAGCTGAAGTATTCATTGACAGGTAGGACATTGCAATGTATAATTTTATGTACTATACTTAGATCGGACCGAAGGCGACGTAGTTCTAGATTTTCTAGGTCTAAAATTTCAAGTCTGGTGGCATAAGGTATCTGCAATGAGTAGAGGAGTGGAGAACTCTTCTTGTGAAATATTTCTGGACTTTCTCAACTCTACTGGTATCAGATATGTAATGTGGGTTCCAGACTGATGAGCTGTATTCAAGTATTGGTCTAGCAAATATTTTGCATGCTCTAGTTAGTAGTGTGATATTATCAGAGAAGAAGCTATGTAGGATTAAGTTAACAACTCTTAATGCCTTTTTGGCTATGGAGTTACAGTGGGAAAAATGTTTAAAAGGAAAAGAAAGTTTTAAAAACCCAGCTTTGAAAATACAGATAATCCTCAATTTTATAACCATTGTTTTACTGACTCTTCAAAATTACGATGGCACTGAAAAAAACTGACTTACGACCAGTCCTTGGACTTACAACTATTGCAGCAGCCCTGCAGTCACAAAATTCAGGCTCCAGGCAGCCAGTATAGATATAGGATGGGTGCAGAGTCTCAGTGTCTCGTGATGCCATTTGCGATCTTCCTAACAAACTTCCAACAAGCAAAGTCAATGCAGAAAGCCGAGTTTGCTTAATGACTGCGTGCCATCACAGTAGTTTGCTTAGTGACCATGGCAAAGAAGGTTGTAAAACCGGACACAGTTTACTTAATAACTGCCTTGCTTAGCAATAAATGTTCCAGTCCAGATTGCGGCCATTAAGTTGATTACCTGTAATAATAATTTTAAAGAATATGAACATGTTTGTATATTATAAAACGTTGGGTACTTATATGGGATGGGAACAGAATATCCTGGAAAAGGGCATTTTTTTTGATGCCAGGCATGCTGATAAACCAAAATCAAATTCTAATTAACACCACCAATTTAAAAAAAAAAGTATGCTCAGAGCACAAGTTTTTGAGTGCGGCAGTCTCCTTGGGGTGTTTTCTGGCCAATTGTGCTTTATTTTATCCCATATTTAATGTAAACTTGCTAAAGTCTTTTACATTAATTTAAACAATCTTGGGCGGTTTAGTTTGCCATCAGTTATTTGAGTTATTTGTCTTCTAATTCTTTATTTGCTGTAAACTACATTGGAAATAACAGGTTAAAGCAGGGTATAAATTCACAGATTGTACCATCTCCATAGTCCTTTAAACAGTCATAAAGATAAAGAAACATACAGAGTGGAACTTACAGTCTAGGATATACAACTACAAGTATGTATTTAAATATCTTAGGGTAAAAATCAATGGGGGTAAAATTGCTTGATTATAGAGGGTGTTTCAGAAATGCTGAGTTTCTCTTGGTGTAGTATTCTATTATTAATGAACTCCTCTGATTCAAAAAAAACAATACCACCCTAATCCACGATTTCTAAAACTTGGCAATTTTAAGACACATGGATTTCTGGGAGTTAAATACTGAATGTTGAACTCTGTACGTCTTAAAGTTGTCAAGTTTGGGAAACACTGCCCTAATCCAACAATACCAGCTGTTCCATTTGCAATATAGGTAGTCCTTGATTTACAATTATAACAGAGCTCAGAATTTTACCTGAAAGTCATAACAGTTGTAAATTGGGGCACCCATGTGACCAGATGTGATTTTATGACTTTTTTGTGGTGATTATTAAGTAAACATGGAAGCCCTTAAGTAAATCCAGGTATCCCCTATGGGTGTTTTTTCATGGCAATCAGCCCAAAGGAAATTGCAAAAAAAATTATAAATTTCATTTATAAAATGAAATTTTTATAAATTTCATGGGACCATAGTATTCTGCAACCAGCTCTAAAAGTTAGCTAGCTGCCAAGTACACCAAATGCAGTCAGATGACCCATAAGGTATGTACAATTGTCTGAAATCTGGAACCAGATTGTAAGTAGCTTTTGGAAGGTCTGTCATAATTTCGAACAGTTGCTAAACGACCAGTTGTTAAACAAGAGCTACAGGTAAGTAGAATAGTAAAATAGAATAGAATAGAATAGAATAGAATAGAATAGAATAGAATAGAATAGAAT
>NW_020769318.1:23712610-23808715 GCF_900518735.1 Pseudonaja textilis | reverse complement strand
AATCCGGGCTGCCGGTTCCCGAGTATGTAAATGTTCGTACAGAACACACCTTGTACTCAATTCATAGCATAGCCAACTAGACATGAATAAGATTGCGGTCTTCAGCTAGCACTTTGGTTCTGAAAGTACTGGGTTTCAGTAGTATCTATATTTATCCTTTTTTCTTTCTGCTTTTCTGCTCAAAGTTTGACAAAGAAAGCAAAAAAGGACAATGTATTTTTGTCTGCTTCATTGCACAGAAATGAGGGGTGGGCACATTAGGAGAAAGGTGAAAATCACTCAGTTTAAGTGTGTGTGATAAAAGAGGAAGGCATAAGAATGAAGGGTGTGGCTTTGTGTACAAAGAAGCACTAGTCAAATGAAGTTCATTGGGTGGGTTGGATCATAAAGAGAGAATAATAAGATTCAAAGTGCAGCCTCAAAAGGAAGAATGAGCTGGTCGAGACCGAGAAAATTGTGGTTAGATGAACTGGCCAAGTTCCTCAGAAGAGAGGTGAGAAGAACAACAGGAAACGTACGGAAGCCTGGAGAGAAAGATCGGCAGAGAGTAAATGGTGGTGGTGTAAACTCGATTTAGCTAGATTTATCATTTCCCTGTTTTGCGATTGCTGTGCTTTGCATAACGATTGCATTCCAAGAAAGAAACGAATAAAACACTACCCCAAAAAAGAGAAGTGTGTGTGTGTGTGTATGTGATTGGGTGCGCAGTATTATCAACGGGCCCTTTGAAGTAGTTTATGACAATTTTTTTTCTCCTTAACAACTTTAAGATGTATGGACATGCCTGGGGAATTCTGGGAGTTGAAGTCCACACATCAAGATGTTGTGGAACCACAATATATGAGAGAGAGAGAGAGAGATAGTCAGCCTATATATATATTGTCAGCTTCTGGTGTTTACTTCTGATTCCCAGCAAAAGAAATCCAAGGGTGGGATTCAAAAATGAACCGGTTGCTGGGTAGGCATGCCATGGTGGGCATAGCCTACCAGAACTTCCTGTTTCCGGCCCACCATGGCCATGCCCTACCAGAACTTCCTGTTTCCGGCTTCCAGTGGGCCTCCAGAAAAGCCTCCTCCTGCCCTATTCACTTAACAACCATATGACTAACCATAAGACTAACCCAACAACTGCAGTGACTCACTTAACAACAGTGGCAAGAAAGGTTGTAAAATATGGCAAAACTCTCTTGTCTCACCGAGCCACAGAAATTGTGGGCTCGATTGGGGTTGTACGTTGAAGACTTACCAGGATATGAGCCATGGTGGTGGCACTGGTTAGAATGCGGTACTGCAGGGTATTTCTGCTGACTGCTGGATGCCTGCAACTTGGCAGTTCGAATCCCACCAGGCTCAAGGTTGACTCAGACCTCCATCCTCCCAAGGTGGATAAAATGAGGACCCAGATTGTTGGGGGCAAGAGGCTGACTCTGTAAACTGCTTAGAGAGGGCTGCAAAGCACTATAAAGTGGTATATAAGTCTAAGTGCTATTGCTATAAGCCCCAATTAGAAGCTTCCGTACATTGGTAGCATTAAAGGGCAGAAGTCCCCAAACTTGGCAACTTTAAGACTTGTGGACCTCACCTCCCAGAATTCTCCAGCTTGTCGACTTCAACTCCCAGAATTCTCCATTCAACTCCCAGAATTCTCCATTCAACTCCCAGAATTCTCCAGCCATTCTGGGAGTTGAATGGAGAATTCTGGGAGTTGAATGGAGAATTCTGGGAGTTGAAGTCCACAAGTCTTAAAGTTGCTAAGTTTGGAGACCCCTGGGCTAGAAGAATAAATCCCATCTTCTCCGGGCAGCACAAACTTAATGAAAGCTGAGCGGAGCTTTCATTGGGAACCGCAGCTCCAAGGCCTATTTTTGCATCGTTGTAGTCGCATCCCGGGGCTCGAAGCTCTCACCGACTCAAAGCAAGCCACGATCGGATTTGTTTCAGCGCGCTGCCGCCTTTGAGCGCTTCGACGCATTTAATAAACCGGATTTATAGCGGCGGAGCCGGAGGGTAGGGTTTTCCTGCCTAAAGCAGGGCGGGTTGGACTAGATGACCTCCAAGGTCCCTTCCGACTCTCGTTCTTCTGTATTCTGATGAAGCCAACGATAGGAACCAGCCAAAGGCTCAATTTGGACCGGGGCGGCCGGCGGCGAGAAGGAGAACACCCTCAGCCCCCTTCTAGGCGGGCAGTCGCTCACTTGGGCCGCGCCCCCTTCCCTCTCCAAAAGCGCCGCCTCGACGCAACTTTTGACGGAAGTTTTAAGCCCGGACTTTCCTTTCTTCTTTCTCATCCCGGAGCCGTCCCGGCCTCATGCTCTCCCAATACGGACATCGCGCCTTGGGCGCGCTGATGCTCTTGGGCACCGCCTCGGGTTTGGTAGCCGTGCTGGCCTCGATGCTGCTCTTCCAGATCCAAGGATCCGCCCACGTCAACTACCAGCTGCCCGGGAGGGTCTTCAATCGCCTGAACCAGAGCTCGGCCGCCCTGGCCTCGCTCAGCTTAGTGCTCAGCCTGAGCTGCCTGCTCCTGAGCCTCCTGCACGGCTACTGCGGCGCCGAGCGATGCGCGGCCTCGGGGGGCGCGCTGGGCAGCGAGAGGTGCGTATACCTGGGAGCGGGGTGGGGGTGGGGAGAGTGTGGGGAGCCTCGGACGGGGGTCCCGGCCTGCTCTCTTCTCCGACGGATCCCGCGAAGCGATGGAAGGTCCCCTATCAAAACGATGGGGGGGGGGGGTCGCGGAGGCTTTTCTCGAGAGTAGCACTTTCGAAACTGGGTTTGAACGGAGGGGCGGGGGAGGCACTTAGTTGGCGCTGAGGATGCAACCTGGGTTTAACTTCCTGCGCTGAGATGTATTGCTTTGCTGAGAGAGGAGTAGACCTTTGGATAGGCTGTCAATCAAGATACTAACGACCTTCGAATTCTACTTATTTATTTTTATTTATTTATTTATTTTGATTTGTCTTACGAGATTACAGGTATAAGTATAGACATAGTTATGGGTACATATAAGAAAGATAAAAAAGAAACAATAGGACAGGGATGGTAGGCACGATTGGTGCGCTTATGCACGACCCCTACAGACCTCTTAGGAAAGTGGGGTGAGATCAATAGTAGACAGTCTTAAGGTTAAAGTTTTTGGGGTTTGGGGAAGAAACCATTTTTTACTTGATACTTGATCAGATCTAACAAAGGCTTGGGAGTCACCCAGAGCTGGTTATCAAATGGGTGACTACAGCAATAGCACTTAGACTTATATACCACTTCACAGTGCTCTCTACGAGAGAACAATGTGGGTCCTCATTTTACCCACCTCGGAAGGATGGAAGGCTGAGTCAACCTTGAGCCTGGTAGGATTCGAACTGCCAAATTACAGGCAGCTGGCTGTCAGCAGAAGTAGTTTGCAGTACTGCACTCTAACCACTGCACCACCAAGGCTATATATAAATGTTTCAAATAAATACGTAACAAAGAGAAAGAACACAAGACAAGGGTGAAATCAAGATTTTTGGGGCATTAGTCCAATGGTGGAGAATATATCTAGTTTATGATTGTTCTGTGGGTTGACTTGGTCATTTTCTTGCACCTGTTTCTTTAGCTGCCTAGAGATACCGATTTTTCCATCTTGACAGCTTTAAGATGTGTGGACTCCAATTCCCAGAATTCTGCAGTGAACAAGCTGGTTGGGGAATTCTGGGAATTGAAGTCCACGCATCTTAAAATGGCTGAAGTTGAGAAACACCACTATAGGGAATCGATCCAAAGGTGAACCAAATTAAGCAGAGATCTTATTCTGTCGCCTTTTGGGCTTGACATAATTTTTTCTTTTGGCTTTGATTCTGATTTTGAGCTAAGTCACACAATAGTTGGGCTCATATCATATACCGATTCAGGGTTAAAAAAAAACCCAGAGCGTTTGTGTTTACATTAAATCCTGTACCTAAACAAAGGAACCTGAGTAGGGCTTACTATAATAGTCTGATTCACAAAACATGTTGAACTACAATCCAGGTTTGGCTAGTCTAACGTGTGCAAACCCATGAAGGTTCTGGGATGCTTGTAGCTCATATTTACATACTTCCAAGGTCGACAAAAATTTATTAAAACTGAAACAGAATCCTAGGGAAATAATTTTTGTACAAGCTTCCCATTCTAGAGTTTTGCTTCACATCAGTCTTGAGGCATTGATCACGTTATTGTGCAAAGTGCAATACACACCAACCACATGCATGTGTCAGCCTTTCTAAAGTGAAATTCCATTTTAATGAGCTATTTTGGAATCCAGCCTACTGGCATTTACTCTATTCATTATGCTTTCATCTCAGCTCCTCCATTTTTCCTAAGTTGCTGTGGTGATTCTGAATTAGCACTTCAGATGTTCTTTCTGGATTCCACTTCATTCCTCATCTCCCTTCCCTTCTCTCTCTGTTCTATAATCCACGTTAAATTTGTTTCCTTTCCCTCTTCTTCCTTCTCATTTTCCCTTTCCCCTTCCCTTCCTTTCCCTCCTTCCCATTTTCCATTTCCCCTTTCCGTCTTCCCTTCCTCCTTTTCCTTTCCTTTCCCTCTCCCTCCTTCTCATTTTCCCTTTCCTTTCCCTCTTCCTTCCTTTCCCCATTTTCCATTTCCCCTTTCCATTCCTTCCCTTACTCCTTCCCATTTTCCATTTCCCCTTTCCTTCCTCCTTTTCCCTTCCTTCCAATTTCCCCTTTCCTTTCCCCTTTCCCTTCCCTTCTTCCATTTCCCCTTCCCCGTCCCTTCTTCTTCTTTCCTTCCTTTTTTTTCTTTCCCTCCTCCCTTCCCATTTTCCCTTTTCCTCTTTCCTTTTTTTTCTTTCCCTCCTCCCTTCCCATTTTCCCTTTTCCTCTTTCCTTTTTTTTCCTTTCCCTCCCCCCTCCTCTCTTCCCATTTTCCCTTTCCTTCCCTTTCTCCCTTTCCTATTTCCTCCCTCTTTCTCTTTCCTTCCTTCCCATTTTTCCTTTCCTTTCCCTTCCCTCTTTCTATGCCTGCCAAGGAGGGCAACGGGATGGAAATCCTCCTGCAATTGACAAAACAAGACTCAATTATTTAGGACATAAAAATACAGGCAGTGACTCCATTTCCCCTCCCTCCCTCCCTCCCCATCCCTTGGACTCCCTGTGAAGATGAAGTTTTAACTCTGGTAACCACAACTGCTCCTTTCCCACCAAAAATCCACATTCTTGCTCCCCGGTAACTGCTTGAATTCCTGCATGTTGAAGAGAACGGCAACAAAACTCCAACCAAACAACAACTTGGCCTAAAGAAAGAGTTTAGAAGAGCCTTTTCATTAAAAGAAATGGGTCAGACATTAATAAAAAGTGATCTGTTTCTGGATTTGAGCTGAAGCCCCCTGCCCTTCCCAAAACAAAGGAGTTATTTCACCCATGGATAGTGTTGACGGCTTGGTTCCTCAAATCTTTGGCAGATTCAACACATTGCGTTATGCGCTGTTCACATTTTGCCGACGGCAATCGAATCTGCAGTACAAGGAGTCCTTGTTTTAAGACCTCAATTGGGACTGGAGCTTCTGTCGCTAAGCGAGGTGGTGGTTGTGTGAGTTGCACTCAATTTTACAACTTTTTCGCCATGGTCATTAACCAAATCATGGTTGCTAAGTGGATCACCCGGGTGTTAAGCAAATCTGACTCTTGACTTTGCTTGTTAAAAAGTCAGCTGGGAAGGTCATCAATATGGAACACATGACCCTTGGATGCTGCAACCATCGTAAATACAGGCCGGTTTCCAAGGGCGGACACTTTGATCACATGACCATGGCTTTCCTGCTGTTAAGGGTGAAAAAACAGTTGTAAGTCACTTTTTTCAGTGCTGTTAACTTTGAACAGTCCCTAATGAAAGTTGGTATATTGAGGACTCTCTGTGTTTTAGAGCAACCAGTGGGGTGGGGACCACTGGTGGTCTGCGAGAAAATTTTGCTGATCCACAGAGAAATGTCACCCCCAAAGCACCTCCCCAAAGCAATTAATCCAGGCTGCGCGGGAACACAAGGCTGCGCCACCCACATGGTCTGCGGGAACACAAGGTAGTGAGGGGAAGAGGGCGAGGGCAAGGAGGGAACTTGCCCCACTCGCCCCACACACCTTGCATGGCCACCAGGCTACTTCTTTCCGCTTCTTTCTTCTTTTGCTTTTGGCTGCACACAAGGAAAGCAGCAAAAGTCTTTCTTTCTCTCCCCCAAAGTCCACCAGAAATGAGTCTTTGGGACCCTGCACGGTATCCTGCTCCAAGAGGCTGCACCGGCAAAGACTCATTTCTGGCGGACTTTGGGGGAAAGAAAGAAAGATTTCTGCAGCTTCTGCTGCTTTCCTTGCATGAAGCCAAAAGTCTCTCTCTCTCTCTCTCCCCTGAAAACAGAGCTGGAGATGGTATCCTGCGATCCCACATAAAGAATGATCAATCGGTAGGAAAACGGGGTACGGAATTTTCCTGCAGCCACCATCAGTCAAAATTCATATTAGTGGTCTGTGGGATTTAAAATTATGAGTTTGGTGGTCCCTGAGGTCCAAAAGGTTGGCGACCACTGTTTTAGAGCAAAATGTAACTTCACCAGCATTACAGCAGGTTTGCACGTGAGGTGTTTGGATCGGGGATCTTTTTAGGAATATAAGTCACCTAACAGCTATTTGGGTTAGAAATATATAAACCAGGATAAACATTTTAGTACTATATCTTTAAGGGAATGCAAGAGCATGCAATTGGGTGTGGTTTCTCAAACAGCCATAAGATGGAGCCAGAAACCTGGGTTGTTTAGTCTGAGTCTCAGAAGAGTGTAAGTGTATCTTTGTTTCCTTCTGTTGTTTCCTTCCTTCTATTGCCGTTGCTCCATTTCTTCTAATTGACTGATAGTACTGGATTTAATGTAAGTCTGATACTGAACTGTTTTTTGACACTGGACTTTGATATTTGGATTATCCCTGGATTGAAAAAATGACTGATTTATCTGTGAATGACTTTTGGACTGCTTATCTTGCTTAAACCTTTCTGGAAGTAAAAACCTACATTTACTGTACAGTGTATCTGTGTACTGTGTGTGTATTATTCAAACACTACTCTCAAATACGTCTCCCTGTTTGCGCTCATTCTCCTAACGGGGAATTACCTCAACAGATCTGTCTACTTTGCAGACCAAAGTAATAAAAAATATATTGTTCTTATGTTACAGAGGTGACTGGTTCCTGCTGGAGAGTCGAAAAGTGAGACATGTAGCTGTTGGTGTGTTTTGCTGTGCGGTTTTAGCCTACCTAGCAGGTGAGTATTTTCTCCCTTCCCTTTCTGGCTTCCCTGGTTTATCTTTTCATAGAAGAAATGTTCAAAAAACGGTTCGAAAGTTATGTTTGGGTTAAGCAAATAAAATTTCCCATACCTATGACTCCTGAAATATTGAGAACCATCCTTTAAAAACAAATTAAGACACAAAGGAATAGTATGGAGAGAAGTTACAAAAACATCCAATCTATTTTATTTTGTAATTATCTATGGCAAGGGTCGGCAACCTATAGCTCTAGAGGTGCATGGGGCTCTTTCATCCCTCTGCTGCAGCTCCCTGTTACCGGTTGGCACTATAATTTGTGCATGCGCGCGTGATCCTCCCCCCCTGCCACTCCCTTACCTGCACTGCACCTCCCAGCTGATTTTTGGCCTGTTTGAGTCCTTTTTCAGCCTCCCAGAGGCTCGAGGGAAGCCTCTGCAGCATTTGTAGGTCAAAAAATGGGCCCGTTTCATTACTTCTGGTATTTCTGGAAATACAGTAAGTGACGAAATGGGCCTGGTTTTCGGCCTACAAAGGCTGCAGAGGCTTCCCTCGAGCTTCTGGGAGGCCGAAAAAGGACTCAAACCGGCCAAAAATCAGCTGGGAGGTGCGCGCATGCACAGTGAGGTAAGTTTGTCTGGGGCTCACATGCCCGCACAAATGGCTCTGCATACTACCTGTGGCATGCATGCCATAGGTTCGCCATCATGGGTATAGGCCAAGCCTTTTTCAGCATGCTAATGGAGGGTACAATTGTAAGTCAGTGTGTCAGTGTGTCATCTAGTTCTCAGCATCTTGCGTGAACACATGATACTTGTTTGATACCCAGAGGTGCTATTCAACCAGTTTGGACCAGTTCTGACAGACAGGTAGTAGAAATTTTGATCAGTTCAGAGAACTGGCAAATACTACCTCTGACTGGCTCCACCCCTCATCCCCCACCATTTCCTGTTCTATGTTCCATTGATTTTTAGCTCAGCTGATTCGCACGGCAGAGAGAATTGCCACACCTCAGCTGAGCTAAAAAACAGCTCACGTCATAGAGGGGGATCTTTGAGTTCTGCATGCACAAAGCAACGTTTCAGTGCTGCGTGCGCGAGAGAAGCGATTTTTGAGTGAAGCGTGCATGCGCAAAGCACACAGAACCAGTAGCGTGCAATTTGGAATCCCACCACTGTTGATACCCAATTCCTTTGTAGGCTGTTTTAAGCTTTGGTGGTTGTTAACATTTTCACCTTCTCTCTCTGCCGCCCTCCAGCCCTCTCCACCTACGTGACGATGGCATTTCAGAGAGAAACAGGAATTACCTGTGCTTGTATCTTCTCCTCTGGGGTCGTCGTCTTGATCATTACGGTGATCCATGTGCTCATCCGGGCTTCTAAAGCCACGCAGCGGAGCGTGTCGCACAATCTTTACGAGAACGACTCGGCCCAGAGCGGCGAAACGCCAACCGTCGTTCCTCCTAGCGATGCTCCAAAAATGGCCTCTTCGCAGTCACGTCTGGAAATCCACCCGGAGGTTTCATACTTGTCCTACATGGAACAGAAGTCCCACCAGACCACTCCAGCGAGCAGCACCAATGTCACATCCGTGGACGGCATTGCAGCGACCCTGGAGAAAGAGGGCTGTAGTAGCATCCCCAGGATGCACCGGACACTTTTGGCAGAGTCTGGCCTTCTGCTGAGCCACGGAATGAGGCAGGAAAAAGTCCTGTCTCGCAAACCAGCGGGATCAGGCAAAGATTCGACCTTAGTGTGAAATCTCAGAAAGGATCCCAGGGATCTTCAACCTCCAGATGACCCCTGCTTGGAAGGAACACTTATATAGCTTGATTGCTTCACATGCTTTCTCATTCACTCGTAAGTGGGGAACAATTGTATTGTCAACTCATAAAACATTCCTATGTGTCTCTCCACACACCCCAGGTGTTGGGGAGTGACTGGAGGGGCCGGGACCCAGGACCCCGGTAATATCGATTTATGATGAGAGTTGGCTTGCTATTTTCCATTCATCCCCCTCCCTGATTCTCAAACAAACTTCAAAGGATTTATTAGAGGCTTCATACAGGGCAGTGCCAGTATGTCGCCTCTAATAAATCCTTTGAAGTGTTTTGAAGTTTGGCTTGAGAATCATGATTTAATTAGGGCAATTGCTGGAATCTTGACATGTATTTAGATTCCCTTTTAAAAGGAGATTAGGGTCAGCCTCACTGGGTAGAGCAGACCAGAAAATCAGCTCCTCTTCTGACCAAGGCTTCCTGAGGCTGTAATTAAGCACAAGAGTCCAAACAACTCTTGTTTTATTTCAGCGCTGGGAATTATGCTCATTCCCAGCCTGTAATGAGTCCCAAACAGTCCCTCGAGACAAGCACCCACCTTTCTCTCCTTTGAATGGCTGCCAACAACTAAAGTGCTAAATTAACTGTAAAAAACCAACCGAAGTACAAAGTTCACAGAGCTTCAAGATTTAATCCGAACAGAGCAAACGACTTTGCTTCCTGCAAAGGTTTCTCTACCTTTGCACCTCCTTTATATCTTAGGGGAGGGGCAATCATCTTCAAGCCTTACTCCCAAGTCACCCCTTTTGTCTTAGCTGCTCTTGCTTCTAGCATCTCTGCGCACGCACACACTGGGAACAGGCTCCCCTTGTTCCTCTGCCTTGCTGCTGCCAGACTCTGGAGGCTCCAGAGGCAGCACCCCACTCCCAGATGGTCCTGGCCCCATCTTTGCATCGGATGCAGGACCCTAATCCGAGTACTCCCCAGACTCCTGGACTGGTCCCCGTTCTTCCCCACTGTCTGATTCCTCTGCCGTCTGCACAGGCTGCCAGCGAACCACAACTCCACCAGAAGACCTAAACTACATATTATTGAGATAGGCTACAATAATAAAATCTTGCAAGCCCTGATTTTGCTGTGCAGGTAGTCCTCGACTTACAACAGTTCTGTAAGAAATAAGATTTCTGTAAAAGACAGAGCAATCATAACTAGCTTTTATATAACCTAAGAATCTTTAATGAAATACTAAGCAAGATATTTTGTAAGAATGTTCTCTGTATTACAATAACAAGACTATTTTGCACATTCTAGTCAGATAGCTTGCAGGTCAAGGAAGATAGTTGGCGGGTCAAGTTGTCCAGTTGTCATGTTAACATTAATACTGTTGACAATAGTTGGATGTGCCAAGAGGATGGAGATTACTGGAAGTGAGTAGGTATTGGAATGGAATTGCTGGGAAAATTCAGATTCGGGATAATGTCAGCGTTCCAGAAAACTTCCACTCCAACAAATAACTCCGAAACAGACATCCTCTCCAGGGTTCTTTTTATTAGAGTAGTAAACGGGCACCTCTGGGAAATCCAGAATCTGAAAGTTCTGGGTTTCCTTGCAATGAGTAAAAAATTACAAATCCACCCCCTGCACCCATCATTGCTTCACATGCCCCATGGCAACTAAAAGACAATGGAGTGTCGGCTGGCTGTCAGGGCTCCAACAAATCCACCCCATTCAAATCATAAGTCTCTAACCACATCTCTCAGAGTAAAAAAAAGGGGGGGGATTTATCAGAAGTGGCCATGTTGGTGTTAGCTGGGTGCAGCCGACACCACAAAAACATCATTCATTTCCCCCTTGACCCTGGTCTTCCCCCCCACCAGATGTATATTCTCCAATGGGACACATCCCTAGTCAAGAGTCATCAATCATGCTCTCCAATAATATTCTTGCGTGCCAACAGCTTTGGACTGCCAAGGCAATTATCTGAGGCATTTGAGGAATGCACTGCTTTCCCCCACTCCCCTTCTGCTGGCAACCATTGAATGGGGTGGATTTGTTGGAGCCAATCACCATCCGTCCCAACTTGAGATGTCCCCTCACCCAGGTGCAGAATAACATGACCTTGACTTAGAAGAAGAATGCTATTATGCCTAACCACATACACTCCAAGAAATTTCCCCCCTCCAATTTTCCCAGGCTCAAGAATGTGGCAGTGTGGAAGCTTCTGGTGCTAATACGGCTTCCAAAGCTGACAGGAAAATTATACAATCAGAAGTCAACCAATGATAAGAACAGGCAGTAACGGGCTAGAGTCTTGAAACAGTATTTAACCATCGTTTATTCCTATGGAAGATGTCTTCTGTGGCTCCACCTACGAGCACAGAGGTCCCTTTTGCAAAAGCTAAATAATAAAGCTCTTTATTATTGTTCAAGAGTCTGCTGGTAATTTCACACTTAAAGGTTTAATTTGTTATAATTATTACAAGTTCATTTAGTGACCATTCAAAGTTATAATGGCACTGGAAAAAATGACTGACGACCGGTTTTCACATTACAACCATCGCAGCATCCCCGTGATCAAAATTCAGATGCTTGGCAATTTACTCATGTTTATGAGGTTGCAGTGCCCAGGGGTCACGCAATCACTTCTGTGACCATCTGACAAGCAAAGTCAATGGGGAAGCCAAATGTCAACTCATAAAACATTTTGTATACACGTTTTATAGTTGGCAACAGAAAGTGTGTGTGTGTGGGAGTTTCAAAGGCCAAGCGGCAGTGTGGAATCTAATGTACATTCCAGTCATATTTTCTTCAGAGACTGATTAGATGACTGAAGCTTCTGCCATGTAAAAATCTAATTGGAGAGCATGATTGATGACTCTTGGCTATGGATGTGTTTTGTTGGATGATACACCCAGAGGTGTGTGTGTGGGGGGGGAAGCAGAATCAAGGGTGACAGTGAATTACGTATCTCAGAGTTGGCTACGTCCAGGTTAATGCCGGATGTAGAATGTTACCTTCAAATAAATCTTTTTTAGTTTGGGGAGTGTGGCTCGAGGCTCATGATTTAATTGGAGTAACTGCCGGAATCCTGACACCAGAAACATTTAATAAACTGCAATATTTCACTTAACAACCTGTGGTAAGAAAGGCAGTAAAATGGGTCAAAACTCACGTAACAAGTGTCTCACTCAGCAACAGAAAATCTGAGCTCCATTTGTGGTGGTATGTCGAGGACTAACTGTATTTCCCCTCCTTGGATCAGGGAGGTGTTTGCATGAACCGTTTCCGAATATTATCTTGATTCCTAGGACCTAAAGAACATTTTTTACTTCTTTACCAAGGTTCTTGTATATTTCTATCTAGGGCACCCCACTTACTCTCAGCAATTAGAAAAATTCACATATTACAGATAGTTTGAGTCTCTACGTAGATCATCCACATTTGATGGCCGAAAGGAGATTTTTTATTTTAATAAGGGAAGAATTAATGGGAAAACAGCTATTGCTTTTAAACCCTGATGCAGCAGGAATGAATCTAAAGGGCTGGTTAAGTGTAAGAAAGGATATTTTACTAACCAACCCCCGTACTCTAATGCACGCTGCAAACCAGCACCAAGAAAGGCTGCTACTGAATATGGAGGCTTCCTTTAATGATCCTGTTACCTCCAACACAACTCTGTTCGACTAAGATTAGCTGCCATCCATTATTAGATACTGTACCAGTGGTGGTATTCTACCGGTTCAGCCCAGTTCTACTGAGCCGGTAGTGCCGATGAGCAGCGGAGACTCAACTGGTTCTCTGTGCTGCGCTGCTGTTGGGTCCACTTGCTTGGCCGGGCTCCCATACTGACCGTTATTCCCTGTTTTTGAAGCGCAGCTGCTTTGCGCAGCACAACCGAATGCTGCTTGGCAGGTCCTGAAGCGACAGGGAGAGTGCAGAAGGTGAGCTGGAACACCTCTGCGCCTGCGCAAACGCTTCTGTGCCTATGCAAAGTGCACATTTGGCACATGTGTGCACGTGTGCAAAGTGTGCCCACCAAGCCCTGCCCACTGAAACGGTGGTAAAAATCTTTGAATCCCACCACTGTACTACACTTAAATTGTTCATAGGGGCTACCAGAAAGAGGCCATTTGTCTGGATTCACACTAATAAGAGGAAGTGTTAAATTTAGGTTTTACTGGCAAAGGGAGACTAGCAGGGGTGGGATTCAAATTTTTTAACAACTGGTTCTGTGGGTGTGGCTTGGTTGGTGGGCATGGCCAACTCAACATCACTCACATCGAGGCACGCATCTCCTCTCCTGGCTTCTCTTGACTGAGGGGATGCTGCAACAGTTGTAAGTGTGAAAAATGGTCATAAGTCACTTTTTTCAGTGCCATTGTAACTTTGAATGGTCACTCCACACAAGAAAAGTGTGGAGGGGAAAATCACTCCAGAGAAGTTCCTGAGACAGGAAGTCTAGTCCTGCCAAGAATGTAATAAGGGGTTAACAGAGAGGCAGCTTCTGTAAGCAACACCAGAATGTTTCCTTCCTGCCTTCCTTACAGGATTAGGCCAATAATTTCTTCTAACAACCGGTTCTCCGAACTGCTTAGAATGTTAACAACCGGTTCTAGCGAATAGGGGAAAACCTATAGAATCCCACCCCTGGAGACTAGTATAGATCTATTTCAAGCTATTTAGCTCTCATTAGCTAGCTGTATCCTTGTAGGATTCGAACCCAGGCTGCTTGCATATTAGATGTATTGATCTCTAAGTGTCAAACTTGATTTCATTGAGGGCCACATCAGGGTTGTGTTTGACCTCAAGGGGGGGTGGGGGGTGAGCATGGCCAGGGTGGGCGTCACCAGCTCAAGGTCACTTGTGTCAGGAGTCCTGAGCACTCTGCCAGTGAAAACGGAGCTCGGGAGGGCCCCACATGGCTCTCCTGAGCTCCATTTTCACTGGCAGAGGGTTGCTGGAGGTCATCGCAGCTGATAATGGAGCTCGGGAAGGCAGCGCAGGGCTCTCCCAAACTCCGTTTTCACTGGCAGAGGCACTGCAGGCCGGTCCTTTGCTGTTTCCAAAATGGCCCCTCAGGCCAGATCTAAGCATTCCAAGGGCTGGATTCAGCCCCCAGGCCTTGAGTTTGACAGCCCTGCTCTAAGCCATGGGTTCTCCTCCCTTTGTCAGCTATATCAGGGCAGAGATTTTTTTTTCTCCGGTCTACCAGGGTAACCAGGCGAAAATGGAAGCTCTGTCCCATAATTGGGTAGACCAGGTTGCCCTAGTAGATCGGTCCCACCGGAGAAAAAACAGCAAAAGGAAGGTTAGTTGTATAGATCAGGAGTCCCCAATCGTACCGGGCTCCGGAATTGGTGGGTGAACATGCACGCATTAAGCTGCACTTGTGAATGTGGCAGATCCAAAACCATACCCTCTCCCCCACCCCCCTCTGCTGCCTCTGCCGGTGTGTCGAGCTGGAAAAGTTGGAGACCACCAGTATAGATAGTCCTCAACTTATGACTGCAATCGAGCCCAGAATTACGGTTGTAAGTTGAGGCACTACATGGCCAGACATGATTTTTTAAAATATGTTTGTAGTGGTGGTGTTCAAGAGAATCCATTTTACCCAATGGGCTTCCCCCCACTTTTTTTGCCAGAAACTGGAAGTCCTGGAAAGCAGCAAAATTTGTAAAAAATAAAATAAAAAATCATGATCACGTGAGAGTGGGATGCTGCAAAGGTGAGCTGGTTGCCAAGCGTACAAAATACGATCACATCACCACAAGGGTGTGTGTGGGTGAAGCTGTCCCTAATTTATTGCATCCTATGACTATCATTAAGTGTCGTACCTTATGATTCTTGACTCTTGACTAAAGTTATCTTTTATGTACACTGAGAGCATTTGCACCAAGACAAATTCCTTGTGTGTCCAATCACGCTTGGCCAATAAAAGAATTCTATTCTATTCTACTTCAAAACCAGGATACAAGTAGTTTCAGGGAGTCTGTTGTAGCTTTGAACTTGAGGATTATCTGTAACTGAATTGGATAAATTTTTGGATTACAGTGAAGATGGAACTCCAACATCAGATCAGGCGTGGAATTCAGCCAATTCGGGCTGGTTCAGGCGAACTAGATGTTAAATGTACATCCGGTTCACCGAACCACTAGTTGAACCAACCGGCTGGCCCCGCTCAATCCCACCCCGTGGGAGTCTGCACGTGGTCCATTTTGAATGCAGGTAAGTGTAGGGCCCATGTGGAGGCTCTGGAAGGGCGAAAAATGGCCCTCCTGAAAGTTCCAGAAGTCTGGAAACGGGCCTGTTTCCGGCTTCCAGAGGGCTTCTGGAGCCCAGGAGAGGCCATTTTCGCCCTCCCAGAAGCCTGAGGGAAGCCTCCGGACTCTGGGGAGGATGAAAAATGGTCCTCCCGGAAGTTCCGGTAGGCCACGCCCACCATGGCCATGCCCACTCAGCAACCAAGCAGAGACAACCGGTTGTTGGGATTTTTGAATCCCACCCCTGCATCGGATCATTTTGTGAATCCGTTCTGGTGCCATACCGAAAGCTGTAACGATTAGGATTCAGGAGAGCCAAAGTCTGTAACACAAACCTCACCTCAAGTCATGAATTACATGCCTTTAGTGATTTAGTCAGAACCATTACACATAAGCAAGAAACGGAATGTGGGCGTGTCCAAGGAGAGACACGGGCCGGCCTATGCAAACAACAGTCAAAAGTTCAACAGAAATTTCCACTTCAGGTGCAGCAAGAGAGAAAATTCAGCCTCGTAATAATGGCTGAAAAACATTATTTGGACTTACCCTGCAAAATTCCTAAAGGTAAAACGTCAGCAGAATATTTTGAAAAAAACTTTCCTTAACCCGAACCCTAAAAACCCCCAGCGAGTATGCGGTGTAAATAATGAGGACGTAAATGACGCTTTGCTCAAATTCTTTCGGCTGTTGCTGAAAAAGGAACATGATCTCACAATTCCAAGTCCTGGGAGGTCACCTGATCTAAATGGACACTTGTTCCTTGGCTATGGTTGGCATTTATACATTTTGAGGGGTGGGGAGGAAGGGTAAGAGCTGGGGTGGGTAGGAAGCTGTCACAAGTATTTTGGACATTTTCCCCTTAAGATTTGGGGGAGGGTTTTTCCTTTTAATTACATTCATCCAACTTCGGGGATTCCTACGCTTTCGCTGTGTTGTGATCCCCACTTTCAAAAGGGTGAGAGAGATTTTCATCCCTTGGAGGTCAGAGGGGGCTCTGGAGACCATGAAAAGTTGATGGAGGGCGGGGCGGAGGCCTTGATGCTGTCCTTGAGATAGCTGGGCTCTGACCAGAGACACAAGTAAGGTCTGGCAAACTCTCCCTTCATACAGAACCAGAAACCCACTGGAATCAGCGGGAGAAGAGTTGTGTGCTAAGGATCCAACTTGGGGTGAGGTTGGTCCCTGCAGCACAAGCGACTGGCTGCATTCCTAGTTAAAACATCGTCACCGTTCTGAAATCTATTATATGTATTTATCCGACAGGAAAAAAACTAAGCCTTAAGTTTTATTGAGCTTGAACTGGGAGGAGCTGAATTAGAATTAGATTGGTTATAAAACAGGGGGAAGCGTTCAAGGGTTTGTCTCTTTTAACCTTCCCTGAGTAGGGCAGGGTGGTAGAGGTCATCTTAAATCTTAAGATTGCCTGCAGGAGATGGCAAAAATCTACCTTGACTGTGAGAACAGAAGGAAAAGCACTTGGGAATCTGTGAAAAGGGAAAGAGAAGAGAAGATGGGAGCGGGTAGAACTGGGAGAAGAAGAGCCAGCTAGTAAGAAGGCACAACATTTGTTTTGCAAGTAGAAGTCGTCCTCGGTCCAAAATCTGAGATTTCCAAATAGAACTGGCACATCCATCCAACTGTTTAACTTGATATAATGGGATTCCATGTATTCTTTCCTCTACCCGTCTCACCCCAGATGACACAACAAGAAAGATCTTGCCTGCAGTGTTGGAAACTAAGTACTGCTAACATATGTTCTTTGCTTGTAGTATGCTTTGTTTAAATTAAAAATAATGTTAAAAAAAAAGATTAAACTTGAGAGACTGGTTAATATAAATGTGTCTTGGTTGCGTTGGTGTGTGGAGGGGCTTCCTCTTGGCATCCATAAATAGAGGGGAGGGCCATGAAGTTTTCCCAGATCAGGTTCTCCAGAGCTACCTCCGTGCAGAATTCAACCGATCTTTTACGGCAATGGCGTGTCTGAGGAGCCCTTCGATGTTCTTGAAATACATGCTACTGTCCTTCATATTCTTGATGGCACTGGAGAGGAGAGAAAGCACCTGGTTAGAAGTACAAGAGTTGGGGAAAGAGGGGATCAAGAGTGTCCCAGCCTCAGAAATCCAGGAATAGGGACAGAGAGAAGAGTATTTCTTGTAGGGCAGGGGTCCCCAATCACCGGTCCACGGACCGGTACCGGTCCGTGGAACAATTTCTACTGGGCCGCTGGTTTGCTGGGCACCGCCATCTTGTTTTGATGAAAAAGTGCTTCCGGTGAGCTTTTCCGGGTAGAAAGTGGCGTTTGGGTGCTGAAAGAATCCTCGCGCCTTAGCTTCATCGGGGGGGGGGGGCGGCTTCGAACAAAACTAAGGCGCGAGGATTCTTTCAGCATGCATGGCAAGGCAAGCCGAGCGACCGTCGTGAAGCCGTCGCGAAGCCCATCGACACAGGTACAAAGGAGGAGTTGAAGGTGGCGGGGAGAAGCGGGGGACGGCTGGCTGGCTGGTTGCTCGGCTTGCCTTGCCATGCGTGCTGATGCTGGTACCGGGCCGTGGATGATTTTGTGATGCTGGTACCAGGCCGCAGCACAAAAAAGGTTGGGGACCACTGTTGTAGGGGGTGCAACGGTTAAGTAAAGGTAAAGGCTTTCCCGCACGTGCGTGCTAGTCATTTCTGGCTCTGTTTCTAAGCTCAAGAGCCAGCACTGTCCAAAGACGTCTCTGTGGTCATGTGGCCAGCATGACTTAATGCCGAAGGTGCATGGAACGCTGTTGCCTTCCCACCAAAGGGGTCCCTATTTTTCTACTTGCATTTTCTAACCTGTTTTCGAACTGCCAGGTTGGCAGAAGCTGGGACAAGGAATGGGTGCTCACTCCGTTACACGGTGCTAGGGATTCGAACCGCTGAACTGCCGACCTTTCCGATCAACCAGCTCAGCGTCTTAGCCACTGAGCCACCACATCCCTATGTGCAATGGTTAGAATGGTGCAATGGTTAGAATGGTTAAAAACCAGTTTTTAAGGGCAGTCACCTGCAGGCATATTCCACGGTGTAAATGGCTCCTTGACTCTGCTCTTCCCAGCTCTGCATGTCAGCCTGCAAAGAGAAAGGACAGCTGATCTTTTGCCAGATAGAGAGAAGCACAAGAGCCCTGGTGTTAGAATGCAGTATTACAGGCCAATTCACTGCCAGGAGTTCGATCCTGACTGGCTCAAGGCTGACTCAGTCTTTCATCATTTCCACATCAGTCAAAAGAGGCCCCAGATTGTTGGGGGCAATATGCTGGCTCTGTAAAATCATTTAGAGAGGGCTGTAAAGTACTGTGAAGTGGTATCTAAGTCTGCTATATTATTTATAATATCTTTATTGCTATAAAACTTTCCTGCACTTTCTTTTTTTTTTAACTTTTGAGTTTTCACAAAGAGAAAAAAAATACAAATAAAACATCTTTTTTGAAAGTAGCGTAATCCCAGGTTACATTTCTTCATACAGACACAAATTCAGGTTCATGCTCATTTTTATATTCTATTCCATATCTTATTACTATTTTACATTTTCTGCATAGCTTCTCCCCTCTTTTAATTTTCTCAATTTTATTTTAATTATCTCAATTCAAATCATTGTATTTATATTTTTTGTCTGTCCTGTTGCAATTATCTATTATCTTTTCTCATTAAACAAATTTTTTCCTGTAGTTACTGATTGGAGTATGACGCCTTTATATCTTTCCCCTAAAGTTGTAACATTCAATATAATACATAACTTCCATTCGGATTCTGCTTGGTACATTCTTAAACTACACACTGTATTCTTAAAAAAAGAAAAAATATATAAATGTATATAATTAAAACAACATTCCATTCCAATTCAATTCTATCATTAATATTAATATTCATTAAAGTCTTAACATCTTTAACATTACTTTTCAATTAAATATCATACTTCTATGGGAACAATTATAAGCTTTCCATAGTTAATTCCTCCCCCTCTTCACTTATATTTTATAAAACATTAACTAATTAAAATATTCCCATTCCTTCCTAATTCAATTTTCTCATTTATTTTATTTCACTTATTTTATTCACAAACATTTCACTAAATTACACTAACTATTTTATCCCTCATTTTAATCATACGTTGTTTCCAATTTTCTAAAGTTATTTCTATTACTAATATAACAATACAATCTTATGTACCTTTACAGAATCCCTTTTTCAGTTAGATTTTCACCCATTATCTCTAAATAGGTCCTGTTTCTCTATATCTTGCTCTGGTCCTTTGTAACTTCTTTTCCTTTCCTTCTTCCCTCTCTTCTTCTCTCTCCCCTTTTTATCCCCTTGTCTCTGTACCTCTATTTCTCTCTTCTGTATTCCCCTTTTCTGTTGCTTTCCAGTATTATACTAATTTTTCGAAATATTTTTCTTTTCTTTGGTTGTTTTTTTAAGTCTTAAATTCCCCATTCTCTTTCCTCCCTTTCCTTTTTCTTCCCCACATAAAATTGCTTGTTCATTAAAGATGGCTTCTTCTTTGTCCCAGTCTTCTTGTTTTGCAGTCGTTTCTTGTTGTTTCTCATAGTTCCAAATCTCCATTTCTAAGAATTGAAAAACGAAGCCAAAAGAACCCTTCCCTTCTTGTGCATCTTCTTTGTACATTTTAAGTTCCATTTTCAATTCATCCAGAAGTGGTGCCATTGTATAAATTTTTAAACAACCACCCGATTGATTTTAGTCATTCAAATATAATAACCAAGAATCCAAAGATCACCAAATAATCCAAATACATGCAAGCTGTTTCTTTTTTGCTCTTTTTTTTCACTTTCTCTTCCTGGGGTTACTATTTAGTTGCAAAGTTTCAGTTAAAATGTATCTTTTAGAAGTCTTGTTGAAGTTTTACTGTAGATTCTTTTTAATTCCAGGCACTTCCGGTTTGAAGGGCTTCGGCGACAGACAGAAATCTGCGATCGTGCGTGGCTTCTGTCTGGGCTCGCTGCTGGAGTGCCCCGAGCTGGCTGGTTTCAGGGCTAAGCCACCCCGTAGAGGTGGTGAAGAGGGGGGAGACTGCCAGCAGGGTGAGGAGAGCCGCATCTCTCCTCCTCAGCTGGCCATTACTCCCTTTCCCGAAGGCGGTTGCAGCGGTGGTCAGAAATGGCCACCACAATGGAGAACTCGACCAGAAAAGAACGTGCAGGAGGAAGATAAGAAGTGAAAGTTTTGGCTGACCAGGTTAAATTGTAAAAGCAACAACTAAGGTACCCTGGAATTTAAACTTACAAAAAATAACATCGCTCCCAAAGAAGAGCTGGAAGCAGCGAAGGCAAGTGAAAAGGGAAAGGTTTGGCTTTTTTTTTTCTTCTCGCTCCTTCCCTATACTGACAGCTAAGAGACTTAAATAAGAAATCGGAAAAATCCGCTTTGACATCAATAGGCAATTAAGCTGAAAATAAAACAAAATGCCAAAGGGATAATAAAGATTTCTGGACTTTAAAATTTTTCTTTTTCAAAAGCAGGAAGGGAGAGAAAAAGAATAAGGGCAGGATCTGGAAGAGGGAGGAGATTTCCTGCACTTTCTGTTACCCTTTGTGTCCTGTGCAGACATGCAAAATGAAAAAAAAAGGGATTTACTTCTGATCATTTTTCTCTTAAGCTTTTGACTTTTATAGAATATGTACATATTTGTCACACTACAAGTAAACTTTGATTTACAACTATTTGTTTAGAGAGCATTCAAAATTACAACGGGGTGATTTATGACCAGTTCTTGCACTTACAACCTTCAGAGCATCTCCAAGATGACATGATTAAAATTCAAGCGCTTGGCAACCAGTATATATTTACCCTGGTGGGGGAAGCCGGATTGATTTGCTTAACAACCATGGGGAAAAGGTCATAAAATCAGGTGCGACTCACTTAAAAACCACCTTGTTTAGCCTCAGAAATCCTGGTCCCAATTATGGTTGTTGAGAACTACCTGTATACTCTTTTCAAGTCAACCACATTATGCAAAGCATGGAAGAAGAGCAGATATGATGGCTTTGGTCAAGCAAGGGATTCACTTTTTTTAAAAAAAAAAGAGTCACCTTTTCTCATGTTCTATTTACGTGCCATCCGTTTTCCACATTAGTTCACACAACCCTTTTCTCGTTGCTTTGAAGGATGGAAGAATACAGCTAAGTCCTTGACTTATAACAACAATTGAGCCCGACATTTCTGTTGCTAAGGGAGACATTTGTGAAGTGAATTTTGCCTTATTTTACGACCCTACTTGCCACAGTTATTAAGTGAGTCACTGCAGCTGATAACTAAGTAACCCATGGTTGTTAAGTGAATCTGGCTTCCCCATTGACTTTGCTTGTCAGAAGGTCAGAAAAGATGATCACATGACCCAGGATGCTGCAACCACCCTAAGTATGAATCAGGTGCCAAGCATCTGAATTTTGATCACGTGACCATGGAGATGCTGCTACAGTTGTAAGTGTGAACAATGGTCATAGGTCACTTTATTGCTGTTGTAACTCTGAATGGTCATTAAGTAAACTGTTGCAAGTTGAGGACTACCTGTAATTTCTTCCCATCACTGTTTAGTTAATGCTGAATAAGAGAATTAACAATGCAGTTAAGTAACAAGGACATATTCAAAAGAGAGCAAAGGGCAACCAAGAGGGCAAAGAGAAGTAGTGAAGATATAGCTTTCTCTAATATAATTATCCAGAAGGAAATTATTCCCTTCCCAAAATGCAGCTTCTTAAGGTAAGTAATTTTTGAGTTTCTCCCAAAGGAGGTCTTGAAACTGGACGATAAAGAAGCAGCACTTTATTGTCATTGTACAAATACAATGAAACTGTGGATGCACCCCAGCAACTGTTCGCAATACAATAAAACCAAAGCACTTAAAAATGAAGATAAGAAAAACAGAGTACCCACATCTCCATTTGCAATTTGAGAGTACAATATCTACGAAGATGTGAAATCTCAACACCCCATTCAGATGTGTAATAACATATTACAGTACAATCCATCTCTTGTGTATTATACTTGGCAAAGCGTCACAGTCAGTGTTGGATGTATATTTTGTGTATATTCGTAGATATTGAAACTGGATGGAGTCGATATATACAGTTGCATCCCAAACAATTCTGAAGTGATCCATAACTACTTAACCAATAGGGTGTGAAAGGATGAACTTAGAACTTAGAATAACTTTATTGTCACTTTGAATATATATTAATTGGCATACATTAAAATGAAATTTTATTGCATGCAGGTCTCAAAGGGTCACTACCTCCAATATGCAGCCCATGGTGACCTGTTGCTTCTCAATCTGGTGTAATCTATTTTTCAGGAGTACCCTAATTACTGACTCTTTCAAAGAAGATGGTAGTGTTCCCTCTCTCATAGGGGCACTTTACCACATTCTTCCTAGCAATGTAACAAACACAAACTGATAAAAGCCCAGATAGATATACTCAGGACTTAAAGACCAGTAATCCTCCATTACAGAAAATGCTCTGGAGACTTCAATTAGCAGATATGCATAAGCATACTCCTCATAGTTGCCTCTACATTAGCCTGATACTTTGCACACTGAAAACTAACGTATCATGGAAAAAGTGTCCAATTTCCCTTTTCCCAATATACTACTTTTCTGGCTGTGAGGAATTACAAATTATTAAACATCTGAGCTCCTAAGTTCTGTCTGTAGCAGAATTAGGTTTATTATAGACTATTTCTAGGAATGATACTACATCCATTCTCATTTACAGTTCAGATCACAGCTTACTTTGTGCTCAGCCAGTTCTGGGAGAGAGCGCCTGACATGTTCTTGAAGTCGATACAATGCAACAGAAGGTTCATTGGCCAGGACATACATGCTTTCTGTAAACTTGTCAGTCACTATAAGAAGAAAAGAAAGGATATTTTTTCCTCAGAGCTTTGCTTCCACACCAGGAGAAAAAATAAGGGTTCAAATAATACATGTCATAACTTCAAGCCACCAATACAAGAAAGGGATGTTTAGGCTTTGAGAAAATTCCAAAGTATAAAAACTAACCAGGAAAAAAGTTAAGGTAGTTGGCAGTCTAAAAAAAGACAACTGCTTCAAAATGATAGATGAACATTGGTGCAAAAGGAGAGAAATGAAACTGGAAAACAGACTAAGAATTCAGGAGGCTGATGATGAATGTGACTCTTTCCTACTTCAGTTTTTATGGTTTGTTGCACAGTCAGGCAGATATTCAGACTGGATTTGGCATTTTTGTTACCCTATTGAGTCCTTCCCAAGGACCTGGGATAGGCAGATGTGGATGTTTGATGGTCTTAGAGGTATCATTACAGCATATAAGCTGTATCATTATTACATTTATATCCTGATTTTTATATATAATTTAAAGTGACAAACATATTTAAAATTGTATTTTTATCTGCTTTTTAAAAATAAATAATGGAAGGCGGGAAACACAGCTAATGCTCCTGCCTCCTATTTTTCCCACAACAACCTTGTGAGGAAGGTTGGGCTGACAGAGAATAAATGGCCCAAACTCACCCAGTCACCAACCCAAATTTAGCTAGAATTCTCAATACTATTATGATTAAAATGTATCTTTAAGCTTAGGTCAAATTAATGTGGCCCAATCCCTTTATGCTCACAGTGAACCAGTGAGGAAGTTAGGCGCAGAGACTACAACTGAACAGTTGAGAACCGAGTTTCCAGCATGCTCTTTTCAAAGGTTAAAATACTAATTGGAGGAGTAAATCCGGCTCATTCTAGATGATTTTATTTCTGGAGAAACATGCAGTCTTTCAAGCTGCATCTTCAGTCTTAAAACAAAAGGTTTAGGTCAAGCTCAACTGCTGGGAACTTAGGACACAGAATAATACAGTGGGAAGGGACCTCAGAGGCTTCTAGTCCAACCCTCTGCTCAAGCAGGACACCCTATAGCATTTCACACACGGTTGTCTAATCTCTTTGAAAGCCTCCAGTGATGGAGCACCCCACAACTTCTGAAGTTATTCCATTGGTTGACTGCTTTCACCATCAGGAAATTTCTCCTTAGCTCTACTTGTTTCTTTCCTTCTTGGCCACAACAGCTTCTTGGCAACAACACAACAGTTAGCTTGCTATTGCCATTCTCCACTCTCAGGTCAGCCTACTTTTCTGGAATTACTGAGTGGTCTCCTATCCACGCCTTAGCCAGCTGCAACCCAGCATAGGTTGGATGAGAACGCATGCGCAGAGTCAGACCAGTAAAAATGAAAGCTCTCATTCAATGCAACAGAACTCCCCTGTCCTATTTCTAGCTTGGGGAGAAGATGCCTGATCTATACTGAAACGGAGCCATTTTTTTCAATATTAAAATTAAAAACTGTTGGTATTCCACCCGATTGGCAGAAATTGTCATGGCATGGATCCCGCAGGCCAGTTTTACTTTTGCTCCACTAATACCTAAAATCTTAACCCAGAGGGTCGCAGAGAGAATAAGCACCCTTTTCTCCATTCTTCCCCGGACTTATTTTAGTGTAACATAACCCGGAAGTAGCCGTCATTGTTACCCTTTTTCACTTTCAGCTGCATTTCAGCCTCCTCCATGATACCGAACAGAGCCCGACCCGGCGTGAGAAAAAGCGGACCGCAGAGCTGGGGCGGAATTCCAGCCGAGCAGCAACTTCCGGAAAGCTGGGTGCATCGTCAGAAACGTACCTGTGTGGAAACACCGCCCGAGGAGAAAGGTTCTTATTGGGTTTTTTTTTTTTAAATTAAAACGTTGCGGAAAATGTACCGTTTCTTTCATCCGTCAGGATTTGTTGATTTATTGGATGCCCGGATTTCCCGTGCCGGGGTTCAGGCCTAAAAAGATGACAAGGCTTATAAGAGAGCGTTTCCCTTTCCAGATGAATGGATGTCACCAATCCCTAAGTACTTAATGTACTCTTTTTTGCTTCTATTGTATTCAATGAGTCTCTCTACCATGGTCAGTGGATTCTGGAAATAAATCCCGCTGCGCTCAGTAGAGGAACGTCTTCCAGAAACCATGGAATGTTCTTCTAAAGATTTTATTTTTTTAAATGTTTGGTCTGTTCCTGTGTTTTCAGTTTTTGTATTTATTGTTTTTATGCTATATCGATTTTAGTGTGGTTTTATTTATGATATTTCTTATATGCCAGCTGAGGAATTCTTGCACTTGAAAGCCATATATTTTTAAAGTTGCTATGGCTGAGAAACACTGTTTTACTGTACAGAATTGGTTGTTTTGTCTGGGGCCTCCCAAAATGAGAACATTTATGCTGTGTTTGCACGTGCTGAGCATGGAAAATTGAAGACTTATTTAGGCTTCATTCTGTCTTAGGTTGGATTAGAAACACCCCTTGTTTGGTTAGTTTGACATTGGATTATCCATACTCAAAAAATGGATTAAAAATAGTAGCCAAACTTCTTGAACATGTTTTGTGAATGTAATCTTATAGAAAGTAATGGAACTGTTTTGCAAGCAAGGAATGGGCTTTGAAAGAAAAATATGGGCCAGTACGATCACTTTTATTTCAAATTTGTTAACTCTTTAAACAATTTTTTAAAAAATGATTGAAACGTGTCCCATGGTTTTAGGGGGTTAGTTTTAGATGAATTTTCTAAGCCAAAGGAAGAGAAGAGAGAAAAGGAAGGGAAAGAGGGAGGGAGGGAGGAAGGAAGGAAGGAAAAAAAAGAAGGGCATGGAAAAGAAAAAAAAGAGAAAAAAAATGCAATATCTTATTTTGTCCAACATTGTTTTGGGATCGTTTTTAGCTTCCTTAGCTATTCTTTAGCCAAGGAAATCAAGCCAGCCCCAGATATCTTATATTTATTTTTAATAGCTGCATCGCAATCTAAAATTTTACAAGCGAACATCGGGAGTTCCTGAAATTGCCAGGGAAGAATTCATTTTTTGCTTGATGAGAGTCGAGAGCCCTTTACTTTGGGTTTAAAAACCAACAAAAGAGCGGTCCCTTTAAGGCTCAACATTTGGGAGGAAAGCAGCTCCGCCCCCTTCTGGCACATAATAGGCGGAGTGTTCGGGTGGGTGGCGCCAATTCCGTCGGTTCATTCATAAAATTCCGTAAAGTCCCGGGAATCCCTTAAAGGGCCCACCAGGCAGATGTTTTTTTAAAAAACAACAACAACCAGAGATTCAGATGCATTGTGGGAAGAGAAAGTTATTTTCACTTTGCATCAGAGAGGGCTGCAGGGTTGTTTGTTAACGTTACTTCCTGTCGAAGCTGGGATCGCAGACGATCATGCTATGATCATTCGGTGTCTGTCCTTCTAAACCTGGTTCAAGAAGTCTCAGGAAAGGAAAGGTGAGTTAAGAATTGCATCTTCAAACCAAGTTGCTCCTGTTTGAAATTGCTTCACTGCTTCCACTTTGGCCATTGTTAATCCATAGCTGGTTATGTATTCATCCATTAGCTCAGGGTTTCTCAACCATGGCCACTTTAAGAGGGGTGGACTTCAACTCCCAGAATTCCCCTTGCTAGCTGGGGAATTCTGGGAGTTGAAGTCCACCCCTCTTAAAGTGTCCAAGATTGAGAAACACTGCATTAACTAATTGTGGTTCTATCCTACCAGGTATGCTGGTTCTATCCTGACAGGTATGCCCCTCCGAGCTTCCGAGCCAGCCCATGCCATTCAGTGTTATCACTTCACTTTCAGAGTGTGTCAACACACCTGCAGACACAAGAACAACGCTGCAATTCTAAAATGATCCAAGGCACCGGCCGGAGGGATCCTGAAGTTTCAGCTAGTGACAGAAAAGATGAAGATGACGATGACACGATAATAAATCTGCAGTTGTTTCCATATTCAGAAGCTGGGGATGATTCAAATGGTACGTTCAAGTCCGAATGGAGGGAATTCTGAGTGGAAGGTTAGATATGAGAGGATAACTGCAGCAGAAATCAGCTTCCAAAAATCTGTTGTTTTTTTTCAGAGTAAAAATGGAAGTTTCTCAGTCTTATGATCCAGGTAGTCCTCGACTTATGACCACAATCAAGCCCAAAATTTCTGTTGCTAAGCAAGACAGTCGTTAAGTGAATTTTGCCCCATTTTACAGTTAAGTGAATCACTAGTTTTTAAGTTAGTAACATGGTTGTTAAGCGAATCTGGCTTCCCCACTGATTTTGCTTGCCAAAAGGTCGCAAAAGGGGGTCATGTGACCCTGAGGCGCAACCGTCATAAATAGGGGCCAGTTGCCAAACAGCTGAATTTTGATCATGTGACCGCGGGGATGCTGCAAAAGTTGTAAGTGTGAAAAATGGCCATAAGTCATTTTTTTCAGTGCTGTTGTAACTTTGAATGGTCATTAAGTGAATATAACTCAAGGACTACCTGTATTCAAGTTAAATTAGGAATTATGAAAATGCTGAGTAGTGGAATACTGTCTTTAATTTAAACTGCAATCCTGTACACACTGAAAAATAAACCTCATTTAATAATAAAAAAATTAGCTTAATGTTAGAACTAAAGGAACGAGATACTTCAGAATTCTAAGAAATATGGAAAAAATTTATAATTGGAGGGATATGAAAGGAAGTAAAAAAATGTAAAATAGAAATTAAAGAGTTTATACTACAATAAAATTCCTAAGATCGGAATGAATATGAAGATCTACAATGCAAAGATGTATATAGATATGTGTGTGTGTGTATGTTATATTGTTTGATGATATTCTGATATAACAATGTAAAGACTGCTGATATATGTCAAAAGATCACTATGTTCAAATGTTTTTAAAATTTAATTTTCAATAAAAAAATAATAAAAAATAAATCCCATATAATTCAGTAAAGATTTTATAACTCTTGAGAGCATTTCAGTGCCTTATATATAAATATAAAGAGGAAAAATGCAGATGTCACCCAGATGGGAAGTTTCTGTGCTCTGTATTCGGCCAAAAGATCAAAGAATAGTTCATTTGTTGAATCTTTTCCGGCCCACGGAGTAAATGTGCCCAGTTTAAATTGTACATAAAAAGTGGAAGGCAGATCTGCAAAAATGGTGAATTCTTCACTATGAATCATTTTTATTTTTATTTTTATTATATAAAATACAAAGAAGAAAAGAAAATAAGAAATTAAGGGAGGGAAAGTAAACAGGGGGAAAGGGGGTGTGAGATACAAGAGATTTAAAAAAGCAAAAAGTTGAGGTTGGAGTGTGTTTATCTTGTACTAGGAAGAGTTGGAAGAAAAATTCTTTAATTTAAATTTTTTATTTAAAATTTTTGGTTAATTCTTAACCAGATTGGCATTAATTTAATGCCTTCTTTTTCTCCTATTTGTTTGTTACTTAGAGCAGGGCCATAGTCAAAAAAGGCAAGATGGCCACCACAGTAGCATGGCTGCCCACATAAACAGGCAAAGCTTCCATGGCTCTGTGGTAGCCATTTTGACTTTTTTGTGTGCACTCTGTGGATATTCCTGCCTTAGGGTTTATCTTGGAGGACCTCAACTGGACTTCTAAAGCAAGGCTACAACTCAGCGAGCCAAGGGAATCTTGCTGATGGTGGTGAATTCAATAGAGCTAAAGATTCATTGTTCTCTTCCTTTCATTTCTCAAAATGCAGATGGGATCCTGAAGCGTTCCAGCACTCTGACAAATCG
Source organism: Pseudonaja textilis (assembly GCF_900518735.1). The sequence goes on along the minus strand of NW_020769318.1, from coordinate 23,779,777 downwards.
CCAGCGTGGCAATGAAGTGTCTGCCTTGCCGGCCACTTTGGATAGTGAGTTTTTTTCAAAAGGAAAACCTTTTTAGGTTGTGTCAGTCCAGCACAGTCAGCTGTCAAAAATTAAGCACAGAGAGGGGAAAACCTGTTGAAGTGGAAGACCAATAGGCCAAAGGCATTCAAATGTTATTTTAAATATTGTATCTGAGAAAGAATGGGAGAAGTTGTATTTATTTATTACAAATGTTAGGGATTCATAGTTGTTCATAAACCTCAGGGCAGCCCACAGTCCATGCAAGTACGCATATATAAAGCAACACAGCTCATCAACATGAAACTCCAAAATCATAGAATGTAAGGCTTGGCAGGGATCTTGGAGGTCATCTAGCCTATCCCCTTGTCAGTGCAGGAGTGCACTGCAGTCACTCTAACCGAATACATTCAAAAATGAAAGATTGATTTCTAAAACTTTTTTTTCACTTTAAGTTGCAGCTTTCATCTTGCTGTTACACTACTGTTTATTTATTTCTGTTAAACACATAGTTTCTTGGAAGAAAGAAAAATGTCTTTTTTCCCTCTTGTTCTGAAAATCTGCTAGGCTTTTGCCAGTATTTGGTTCATTGAATTCATTAACTAATTCAAATAGGGGTGAATCACGCTGGGACAATTCATTTGTTGTTGTCTTTTGAACATTTCATGGTTCAAATCAGGTCTGATTTAGAGATTAGGTCCAAATCAATTGATATGAATTAATTTGAATGTTGCAAGAGAAATGGAGCCAATTTTAGTCTCTTAATAATAAAATATATGCTATATAAGTCACTGGATGAAAAATACAGTTTCCTTATAATCAAGCTTTTGTGTTCATTGTTCTTTGAGTCAAATTTTGGTCAAATGGGTTTGTCAAGGTAATGTAGGTAATATAGCACTTACTGTATTTTTTGGACTATAAGATGCACCCACCCACCCACCCCCCAAAAAAGTGGGTGGAAATGTCTGTGAGTCTTATAGAAGGAATACAGCTCTGTTTTTGGCCTCCTGAACCCTCTGTGTGTTCCGTTTGTGCTTTCTCCGACATCAGGGAGGTCGAAAAGTGGATGTGTGGTGGGTTTGGGAGGCCAAAAATGAGCTCCTTTTTGGCCTGCAGAGTATTTCTGGATGCCAGGGAGGGCAAAAACAGGACACACAGAGGATTTGGGAGGCCCAAAACAGGCCCATTTTGGGCCTGCAGAGTGCTTCTGTGGATGCCAGGGAGGGAAAAAACAGGACGCGCAGAGGCAAACATTTTTTTTTCTTGTTTTCCTCCTCTAAACCTAGGTGTGTCTTATAGTCAGAAGAATACGGTAGCGCCTTACTCACCCACTGAAATCCGTATAAAATTACATAATATATAAACTTACTTGAATTAGCAACTCTATGCCTCAGTAAATCTGAATTGTGCTTGATTGTTATAAAGATATATCAAGTTGCATTATGTGGAACGGCTCATTCATATTTATTAATTTATTAACATTTTAAACCACCCTTAAGCTGTCTTGATCGTCTTCCCTTTTCATTTTCCAGCTCTGTCCATTCACCAGCTTGCAGCTCAGGGTGAACTGAACCTGTTAAAGGAAAATCTCCGAAAAGGTGAGCCATGAAATTTCTCAGTTTCTCATTCTTCTGCCAGAAAGTCTTAGTTTGCTCATTCTTCTAAAGTTGCTTAGTTTGAACAACTTTTAAGAATTGTGGACTTCAATACCCTGAATTCCCCAGACAGACATGCTGGCTGAGGAATTCTAGGAGTTGAAGTCCACACCTCTTAAAGTCGCTCTGTTTGCAAAACACTATACTACAGCAGTGTTTCTTAAACTTTCTATCAGGACCCAGAAGGTTCCTGATAGTGAGAAGTGAGAAGCTCTTTTAAAAATTATGGAGGACCCCAAAAGAATTTTTATTTGTATGAGTTACATTCGCTGTATTAAAAATTAAAACCAACGCATTTGTTATTGCTACAGTCTCATGTTTGATCAATGGAATTTTAATATTTTGTTATTTTTATAATATAGGCTGGCAAATAATTTTGATTTTGAGCACTCCTTGAGGACCCCCTGACAGTTTTAGGGCCATACTTTTAGAAGCATCGTGCTAGAAAGAAATACAGCCTGGAGATTTTCCACTCAGTAAATTTTTCTCCAAAACATGGATTTCAGTCAGGCCCCACTGACCACTTCATCCCTTTTACAGGTGAGAACCTACTGAACAAGCCAGATGAGCGAGGATTTACCCCTCTGATGTGGGCCTCGGCTTTTGGAGAGATTGAAACCGTCCGCAGCATGCTAGAATGGGTATGAAAGCTTGCCTAGAGACAATGGCCTTAGAAAGCCAATATTTCTGGCATCAGTTTTGAGCGTTCTCTAAATCAGGGGTCTCCAAACGTGGCAACTTTAAGATTTGTGGACTTCAACTCCCAGAATTCCTCCTCCAGTCATGTTAGCTCAGGAATTCTGGGAGTTGAAGTCCACAAGTCTTAAAGTTGCCAAGGTTGGGCTGGCTGAGGAATTCTGGGAGTTGAAGTCCACAAGTCTTAAAGTTGCCAAGGTTGGAGGCCCTTGCTCTAAATCTTTCTTACTCTCCGTAGGGTGCAGATCCCCACATCCTCGCTAAGGAGCGAGAGAGTGCCTTGTCTCTCGCCAGCACAGGAGGATACACGGGCATTGTCACCTTGCTGTTGGAGAAGGCCGTGGACATCAACACCTATGATTGGGTAACTGTCTGTGGTACTGAGGGAGGAGAGCTGAAGTGATCCAGTAAGATAGAATGATTGATGGGTCAAAAGCCATGGAGACATCTGTAGGGCCAGCTCTGCTTGATCCAACCACGAATCATCCACAAAAGCCATTAGTGGCTTTGGTACCCTTCTCCAGGTTCGGACCTGGATGGAAGAACATTGAGAGGTTATCTGCTTCCTCTTCAGTTCTTTATGATTGCAAATCTGCCATCTTTTCAGCAACCTTCTCTAAAATGGGGAGATGGGAGATAGGATGTGGGTTGTCTAAATTTCTGCCTCTTTGTCTCTTTTCTCTTGGAAGATTAACTGGACAACAGTTTTGGACACCATCCCAGAGTTGGAATGTGTTTGGGGTCAGCGTAACATAATTTATGGGGACTTGTAATTTAACTCAGAATTGCCGTGATGTTATTTTGGATTAAAACTGCCCCTTTTCTCGCCCCAATCTGGACAGGTTCCTTAAATTGACTTGATCACCCAACCTCTTTTTTCCTAGCTCCTAAAATCCAAACAAGCTGAACATTCAGTCTCTCCTATATTCCTATTTTGTTAATTATTTTGATTCTAGTTGATTTTTCTCCCCAAAAACATTATATACCTGCCCTATTCATTATCACAACAATCCTGCAAGATAATAAGATGCTATAATTGAGATCAAAGGTGTGGCTGAAAGGGGATTTGAATTACAGTACAACCTAACTTTAAAATTTGAATCTTGCCTTGTTGAGCCCTATTATCTTCTGTAGAGGCTGGACTCCAAGTCCCATTGTCCCATTAGGCCATGGGGATTATGGGACCTGTTCCAACCCCTGTGGAGCAAACCAGGTGAAAGAATCTAAGTGCAGGTGCCCTCTTGATCAAAAGGCATTTAGAAAGGAGAGCTATGATTCTTAGACACGTTTCTCAGCTCTGGGAACTTGATGCATGGACTTCAATTTCTCAGAATGACTGGCTGGAGAATTCTGGGGATTCAAGTCCACTCATCTTAAAATCCCCAAGGTTGAGAAACACTGTCTTTATAGTTTTGGAGATGAGATGATGGACTGGGGGGTGGGAGAGAAATTACCGTGGCTAAGAGGGGAGTTCTCTTAACCCTAATAATTCTAAATCTCTCAATTTCCCTAGCCAACATGATTAAAAGTTCCATGATTAGATATTTTGAATATTGGCCCCCTCAACTGCATTGAAATGTGGCCCAGGGTAAGGATTGGTGAGGTAGAAATTTCCCTAGCCAAAAGTAGCACCAATCTTCTCACAACCACTCCCCCTCCAAATAAAAATAATCTGGACAACTGTGGCTTAACCTTATCAACCATCTTTACAGAATGGTGGGACTCCACTGCTTTACGCTGTACGGGGTAATCACGTGAAATGCGTTGAGGCCTTGTTAGGTAAGTCAAACATACCTGCTATGCTTGATCTTCTAAACCCTCCATGCCAGAATACTTTTTTCCAATGGGGGAGGAGGGGGAAGGCAACCTTTTGGTAGCTTTTAAATTATTCCCAGGTTTAAGCATTTTGTTTTTCATGTACACTACAGATTATAAAACATTGACTGTGATTCCATCCAAAGATGGCAGAACACCGGAGTATCAGTTTGGGGCAATTGGCTCCATCAAAATTTTATGACCCAGTCAGGAGGAATTCCAGGAGATAACAATAGTAATAGGTCCCTTGGGTGCAATCCCAAAAAGATCTGGAGCATCCCTTGAACATCATTGGCATTGACAAAATCATCATGAGTCAATTGCAAAAGGCAGCTTGGAATAGCTTCTATCCTGTGACGATGCCTTTAACACCATCAAAGAACACCTGTCTAGCCCAGATTCCTAGGAAGGACTCAAGCGAACTAAAATGCCAAATCCAGGCTAAACATCTGGCTGATTGTGCAACCAACTATAATAATAATACAGATAGTCCTCAACTTACAACAGTTCATTTAGTGATCGTTTGAAGTTACAGCATTGAAAAAAGTGACTTACAACTGTTTTTCCTGCTTACAACTGTTGCAGCATCCCCCATGGTCATGTGATCAAAATTTGGACACTTGGCAACTGACTTATATTTATGACTGTTGCCGTGTCCCAGGTCACCATTTGTAACCTTCTGACAAGAAAAGTCAATGGGGAAGCTAGGTTCACTTGATAACTGCAGTGATTCACTGCACTGTGGCAAGAAAAATGGTAAAATGGACAAAAGTCACTTAACCGATGTCTTGCTTAGCAACAGAAATTTTGGGCTAAATTGTGGTCGTTAAGTTGAGCACTACCTGTATTTGGGAACCTGCAAGTTACCCTTTCCTGGGTTAATGGAAGCAGATTTCAGTCCTTTTAAGCCTCAGCTACAATGTTTTTCCTAGTCTTTTAAGTTGCCACAAAATCCTTCCCAAACTTTGGCTGCAGGGAAGTCCACAATCTATGAGGGCTATCCACAAAATAGATTATGTTTTCGTCTGTAGCAAGAAGTGGCGGAGCTAGTGCGGCCATCTTTGGTCTGTGCGTCCGCCGCTCAGTCTGCATCTAGTCGTGCTAGTGGGAGGTTCGTATCATTGCCTGTTATTTCACAGCAAACGTTTGAAATGTGTGCTGCAATTGAAAATCCCGAGAGTTGTGAGGTACGATCAGTGATAAGGTTTCTGTTGGCAAAAAAACATAAACCGATTGAAATTTTTCGGCAACTGTGTGAAGTGTACGCGGACAACATCATCACTGAAGGTGGAGTGCACCAATGGCGCATTAAGTATAAAAATGGCCGAACTACAGCACTCGAGAAGTCCTGAATGCTTTCGCTTGGTGCAAGATCGGGGCTGTAGGGTGGATGAGGAAAAATCTCCCACTCGTATATGATCATTCATTGTAATTATTTCTGAGTTTTAGCTTGTTATGATGATGTGGGGACTCATAACCCATCCAATTTTTGCTCTGTGTTTTCAGCCCGCGGCGCAGACCTTACCACCGAAGCAGATTCTGGCTATACTCCAATGGACCTCGCGGTGGCTTTGGGTCATAAAAAGGGTAAGTTTGAGAGGGGGGAATTATTTCATAGTAGCCCCACTGTTCTGAACTAGGCCTAGACCATGAAGCAAACTCCTCGGCCTGATAAAAATCCCTTTTATTTAGATTAAAGGGAATTCCTCTCCAGCAAAGTCCCGGCAAACAGTCTTTCATGAGATTTCACAACTACATACCTTTATCGGGCTTGGAGAGTTACCAGGCCGATATCTTCCAAACGCCACACTGTAGCAGAAATTACTTAGCAAGAAGTCAGGAACAGATCTTCACCTAATGAATTGAACTGATTGTCTCCTGGAAACACCACTCCCCTTTCGCTCCTCTTTTATTCTCTATGGCCATTCACCGTCCATCTGAGCTTTTACTCCTGAGTCAACCCTTGTTCCTTAATTGTTCCCTTCTTCTGGCAGCTCTGTGCAAGCGCACATCAGGAACAGACTCCAACTGTTTTTTTGCCCCACTGATCTCCGACTCTGAAGGCAGCTGATAACTGTCGGATGGCCTTGGCCCCATTTCTGCCTCCAATGCAGAGCACTCATCAGAGCCTTCCCCAGACTCCAGGACTGGCCTGTGTTCCTCCACAACCTCCTCACTGTCCGAGTCACAACACCCAACTTCCCAGACAGGCAAACCAAGCCACAGTTTTTTCTTGGCAGACTTATTACCTTGTAGCACATTCACATCCCATTTTGATAAAAACACAAAAGATAAAAAATACAAAATATGAAACAAACTCTAAAATATGATCAACGTATGTCTAGATAACGATCTTTGGCCTTGTTTATCACAGCCAGGAAATCAGCGAAGTCTCCATTACAAGCTGACTTTGCTTGGCAGAATTATAGCCTCTTGTTATCTTGCAGGATTGTTGTGATAATGAATACAGGCAAGTATATAATGCTTTTGAGGAGAAAAGTCAACTAGAATCGAAATAATTAACAAAATAGGAATATAGGAGAGGCTGGATGTTCAGCTCTTTTGGATTTTAGGAGCTAGGAAAAAAAAGAAGTTAGGCTCATACAACACACCTGATCAAATCAATTTAAGGAACCTGTCAGGATTGGAGCAAGAAAAGGGGCAGTTTTAATGCAAAATAACTAGGTAACATAATCAGCCAGATTTTCTTGTACTATTCTTCTTAGTTTATGAATGTCTTGTGTGCCAGTGTGGTTGTGTGATTGGTTGTTTGTTTTGAGTTGTTTGTGTGATTGGTTGGTTGTTTGGAGTTATATTTAAATTCTGAGCAGTTGATTGGTTCTCTTGTTGATTGGCCATTCGAATGGCTAAGGAGAATAGGACAAAAACGTACTTGCTGATGATGTAACCTAGTCTGGTAAGGAGACGTTCAGAAATTAAGCTGAAACAAGCTTTTGAAAACAAATCACTGCCAAAAGTGATGACTACTTTTCCCAACAGTAAAAAATTCTTTGCTTTCCAGTCCAGCAAGTGATTGAAAAACACATTCTCAAGTTATTGCGGAACAAGGAAAGAAATGACAAAAGAGAAGAGTCCAAGTGATGAATAGCTCCGTTTTCTCCTCCGGAATCGAAGAAGTGGATGGAAGTGGGTCTTTGAGACAGGCACCTTCCATGCCAGCCTACAGAGATGGTGCAGAACTGGGCATTTTCAGACAACAGGGTACAGAAAGAAGCACCTGAGTTTTTCCAAAAGAAACTCTGCCTTCTTGAACAGTGGGTTACAGGATCCCGATATCAAGCCTACTTTCTTCTCAAGGAATTGCTAATTTACCTGCTCCTGCAGATTTATGGAAACTTCTCCCGAATGCCATACCAGACATTTTTGGGGCTTGGGGGTGGGGGAGGAAACTGTGTTGAGCAGAACCTTCCTTTAGGTCAGGAGCCTCCAAACTTAGCAACTTTTTAAAGAATTGTCCTCCCAGAATTCCTCAGCCAGCGTGGTCAAGCTGAGGAATTCTGGGAATTGAAGTCCACAAGTCTTAAAGTTGCTAAGTTTGGAGACCCCTGTTTTTAAGTTATACAAAAATCTTCTTTTGTTCTAACATGTGTTGCAGAAGAGGTGGGGGGGGGAGTAATGCTGTTTCCTCAGTTGCTGGGTGTGAATCAGGGTTGGGTCAAGAGACGCTGACTGAAAAACTTTCACAAGACCGAAGAGAATATTTTTGTTTAACAGAAATAAATATTTATATATATATATCTATGTATATGTAACAGGCTTGTTCAGTGATTTTCATTTTCAAATCGGCTGCTTCGGATCTGGTTTTTAACATTTTACTCCTGGTCTTTCTCATCTCCACGAACGCATCCGATTTAGGCTTGCATGTAAAGGTAGCCTTCGAATTGCAACAACGGGGACCAGAATTTCTAAGCACTTTTTAATTGTTCTCTTCTTAAAGACCTCCAGTGATGGAGCACCCACAACTTCGGAAGGCAAGCAGTTTCACTGGTTGATTGTTCTCACGGTCAGGAAATTCCCAAGTTGCAGGTTGCTTCTCTCCTTGAGTAGTTTCCATCCATTGCTTCCTGTCCTGCTTTCAGGTGCTTTAGAAAATAGGTTCACCCTCTCTTCTTTGTGGCAGCCCCTGAGATACTGGAGCATTGCTAACACGTCCCCCCAGGTCCCTCTTTTCTACACAAATTTAACAGATAATCAGAGTTGGAAGGGACCTTGTAGGTCATCTAGTCCAACCCTCCGCCCTACACCATTTCTGACAGGGGTTCAGGCCAGTCCACCGGCTTCACAAATCCTTCAGCTTCTCGCTCCTTCTCTATCAAAGTTTCTGCCCAAGGATGTCAAGGTGGTAGACGATAATTCGTCCAAAGAAATCCGAGCTGTTTTGAAAAGTTATTTTCAGTTTATCCAGCGGTTCTGCTTTGAACGGGAAGCTGTAGAAGAAGCAGGAGTTAAGGAACAGGAGGTGTCTAATAGAAATAGAGTAGAAATAGAACCCCCCAAAATAATAACACAACTGGGGATGAAGATCTTTTATGGGGGGGGTTACACAATGTACCTAAAATTATTTATTACGGCAATGCATCTATAATGTGCACAGCAATAGCATTTAGACTTATATGCCGCTTCATAGTGCTTTACAGCCTTCTCTAAGCAGTTTACAGAGTTGGCATCTTGTCCCCAACCAGGGATGGGATTCAAAAAAGTTTACTACCAGTTCTGTGGACGTGGCTTAGTGGGTGTGAGCTTGGTGGGTGTGGCAGGGGAAGGATACTGCAAAATCCCCATTCCCTCCCCACCCCACTAACCTGCTTTCCAGCTCTGTTCTCCTGTGCAGGGCAACCAAAGGAGACCCAGCCAATTCAGCTGAGATTCAGGAGGCAGCGAATAGATGGGGGCAGGGCCAGTCAGAGGTGATATTTGCTGGTTCTCCAAACTACTCAAAATTTCCGTTATCGGTTCTCCAGAACTGGTTGGAATCTGCTGAATACCACCTCTGCCCCCAACCATCTGGGTCCTCATTTACTGACCTCGTAAGGATGGCAGGCTGAGTCAACCTTGAGCTGGTGAGGATCAAACTGCTGGCAGTGAGCAGAGTCAGCCTGCAATACTGCATTCTAACCACAGGGTGGCAAAGGCTTAATTTACTGAATAACTCATCTACAGGGCAGGGAGGAACGTTCACACATTGGGTAAACTAGCATGTGGATAGAAAAGGTTGTGTGAACGCAGGGAGAGATGCCGGAAGAACAAAATAGGAAACAAAGCGGCAATCAAACCAGAAAACCCTGCAGAGTTGTATATGAGCCATAGATCCACACATTTTGTTATTTCAGTTCTTGGCGTTCTGAATTAGTTGGTAAAGGATATCTGGAGAGAATTGTTATCTTCAGGGTAGAATTCAGCAACAGTCGAGAGAGCAGCTCCTTTCCGGCCACCTTTGGAAGTTTGAATGCAGAAAAAGATTTGCAGTTGGGAAAATATTCGGGAAGTGTTTCTCACTGGTATTATCAGGCACCTCACATTTCACAATGAAAAGAAATTGGAAAGAGAAAGTACTGAGGAAGAGATGGTACAGGCAGCCCTCCATTCACAACTGGTTGTTTCGTGACTGTTCCGAGTTATGACAGATCTCCCTGGGGTTACTTACGACAGTTCAGACGTTCTAACAGCCGAGTCTCCATAATGTGACCAGTGTTTATAGCCACTTGCAGCATCCCATAGTTATCTAACTGGATTTTATTTCCGGTTTTGCTAAAAACTCATTTACTTCCAGTTTTCGGCAAAATTGGCTAACAGCAAACCATTGGTTTGCTTGAGAACTGGAGGGTTCACTTAATAACCACTGGAAAAGTAATAATCCTGAAAGTTTGGTCACATGGATGACTTGATTTGTGACCATCAGGCTTACAACCATGATAGATAAGCTCCATTATGGTTGCTGAGCACTTCTTGTATTGCAAGATGACTTCTAGCCACTGCCTGGTTCCAGCCAATCACCCTATACCTGTTAGATGTAATAAGCTACGATCGGCAAGCCAACTAGTTGGCTGAATTCATCAAAATAGTATGTCTATTTCATTGGTGTTTAAAAAATCAAACTCACCTAAACAAATCTGATCAGATTGAGCCATGGATGTGTCATGACCCTTTCGGAATCTGATTCGGAGGGGGAAGCCAAGCAGCTGACAGGGAGTGGGAATGTGGCTCCATTGGCTGTGGAAGAAACTGGGGAAGGGCAAAGTCCAGCTGGGCAGAGCAGGGGAGAGGTAGAGCAAGGGAGAGGGAATTCGGAGGAAAACCCAGGCCCACCTCCTCTTCATCCTAGGGCACGCAGGGAGGAATGGAGAAGGGAGCAACGTGAGTTGCGTGGCTTATGGGGGAGGAAAGGGCCTTAATTCCCTTCGTTTAGCTGCAGCTGGGAACACAGTGTTTAAAAAGGGAAGCTGCGCACAGCAATTTGTTGAGAGCAAATTGTGAATTATCTGGTATTGTCGAGGCTTATCTGTGTTCCTGGCGTCTTCCTAACTGTCTGTGTTTTCCTGGCCTTTCAAGTCTGCAATTCCTTCTCCTGCCCCGTCAAGTTAATTACTGCAGCATGGTTTGTTTGGATTTTTAGTTACAGTTTGTATGTACTTTGTTTACGGACTGAAATTCCTCCATTTAAAGGCTGTTCCTGAGAGAGTTTTTCTCCAGCCAAAGGTAACCTGGACATTGGGGGCAAAGTTGGAGATAATAAAGGGACTCTTCTTGCTTATTTGACTGTGTTGCCTTTGTGCCACACCCCGGGTCATCACAGGATGCTTCTACAGACTGGACTACAGAATTTAAGCCATCGCCAGTTTAAGAGATATCATGGTCTAAGTCAGGGGTGTCAAACTTAATTTCACTGAGGGCCACATCAGGGCTGGGCATCGGGGGCATCGGGAGGGTGAGTGGGTGTGGCTGGCGTGGGCATGGCCAGCTCAACTTCACTCGTTTTCGGCTGCAATGCCTCCTGCAGCCCTCTGCCAGTGAAAATGGAGCCCGGGGAAGCCTGCAAGCTCCATTTTCGCTGGTAGAGGGCTGCAGGAGGCATTGTGGCCAAAAATGAGTGGTGTTGAGCTGGCACTGTGGGCTGTTCCTTCTGTCAGCTTGGAAGCCATTTTTTTCTTTGAGGCTTCTGGGCTGCCACATTCAGTGCCTGGGAATTTGGGAGGGGGGATTTCAAGGAGCGGTGGAAGATTACCCACAACAACATTCCTTTCTCAGAAAGTCAAGGCCATGTTACCTTGCACCGGGGAGTGACTGGGCGTAGTCTCCAGTTGGAACGAAGTGAGGATTGGACAATGTGATGGACAGTTGGTTGCAGGGGTTGGATTTTGGGTTTTCCTTGGGGTTAGGGAAAACCCAGAACTCTCAGATTTGGGTTTTCCCCAGATGTGCCAATATGACATCTCTAATAAAGTGGATCTTTGGGAAGACGATATTCTCGGAGCCTCGTTCCTTGGAGGTTGTTACTTGGAATCCTGACACCTTCGGGGTTTCCATAGAAGCCCCGTGGGCCAGATCTAAGCACCGGCCCGCATGCCTTGAGTTTGATACCTCTGATTTAAGTGAACATAAACAAGGTACCAAGGGACCTCTCTGGTCTCCAACCTGGCCAATATCTTAAGGCCCTGATGGAGAACCTATGGCATGCGTGCCACAGATCGCACGCAGATCCATTTGTGTGGGCACGTGAGCCCCAGCCAAGCTTACCTGCATTGCGCATGCACGCACCTCACAGCTGATTTTCAGCCCAGTTGAGGCCTTTTTCACCCTCCTGGAGGCTCAAGGGAAGCCAGAAATACCAGAAGTGCCCGTTTTCAGCCTCCGGAGAGCCTCTGGAGCCTGAGGTCGTTTTCCCCCTTCCAGGGGCTCAAGAGAAGCCTCTGCAGCCCTTGGAGGCCAAAAAACAGGCCCATTTTGGCACTTCCGATAAGCTGGGAAGTGCGCGCATGCACAGTGCAGGTAAGGGGGGGGGTTGTGCGCACATGCACAGGGGGGAGCGGGGCTCATTGCATTGTGGGTGCCGACATGCACGCGCTATCTTCCCACAGAAGTGGTACCTATTTATCTACTCGCATTTGCATGCTTTCAAATTGCAAGGAGCTGAGGGAAGTAATAGGAGCTCACCCCGTTGTGCAGCGCTCAGGTCTCAAACCCAGCCTCAGTTTTGCTGCTTAACGCCATCACGTTAAATGCATTTAAATATTTAAAATACACACACACACACCTCTGTTTCTCAGATAGAAAAAGACTGAGCAAGGGCATGCATTTTTAACTGCGGGTGAGTTTTTTTTTACCTTGCAGAATTAATTTTTGGCTTGCAAAGCCCCCCTGGAACTGAATCTGAATTTGAGACGCCTGGACAGTCTGAGGAAATTCCATTGTCAGCCACTGGATGGCACCCTAATATAGCAAAAAGAGGAGATCACCAGCTTAAGATAAATTCAAATAAATAGAAAAATACAGAAGGGCAAATATTATGAAAATAAAAAGATTTCTGTCCAAGATTTCTCTCTCTCTCTCTCTCCCTCCCTCCCTCCTCCCTCTCTCTTACCCCCTCCCTCCCACACAATGGCAGCTGCACCAGTCTAATGTACTGTTTTTCACCCTTGGCAACCTTTAAGGTGTGTGGACTCCAACTCCCAGAATTCCCCAGTTTTTCCCCCCTCCAGCAATTCCCCAATTGGGGCCAGCCATTCACTCACACATTAGCCCATCTCACAGGAGGGTTGTTGTAGGGAAAATGAGAGGCGAGGAATATTAGGTATGTTTACCACCTTGAGTAACTTATACAAAATAATAAAGGTGGGATAAAAAAAAATCTAATAAACAAACATTGGCCCAGCTCGCAAATGAGTTGTAAGGTTCACAAGAAGTGTTGGTGAATGCTCCAGGCAAAAGTAGGATGTTACTTATCGGACGTCACCTGGTCTGAGTTCCAACTAGTTTCCTCATTTCTGTCAAACATGTACTTCTTTCCAAATTGCTTCACCTCTCGGTTGAGAACAGAGCTCACCCTAATAAGAATGCAGAAAATAACAAGGAAGAGTGAAGGAGTGAAGTTTCTTTTCCAAATTTCAGCGTAAAAGCTAACCAGTAGCAGAGAAATTTTGCACTTTTAATTACAGAATAAGAGAACTGGAAGGGACCCTGAAGGTCTTCTAGTCCAACACCCTGCTCAAGCAGGAAACCCTATTCTCGTGATGGCATGCCACAGGTGGCACGCACAGCCATTTGTGCTGCCATGCAAGCTGCAGGAAAACTTAACTCGCTGCACACGTGCGTGCCTCACAGCCGATTTTCTGCTGGTTTGAGGCCTTTTTCAGCCTCCCAGAGGCTTGAGAAAGGCTTCTGCAGGCTTCTGCGAGTTTTGTAGGCCGAAAACTAGCTCCGTTTCGTCATTTGCGGTATTTTCAGAGAAACAGGAAGTGACAAAACAGGGCTAGATTTTGGCCTACAAAGCTTGTAGAAGCCTGCAGAAGCCTTCCCCAAGCCTTTGGGAGGCCGAAAAAGGCCTCAAACTGGCCGAAAATCAGCTGTGAGGCACAGTGCAGATAAGGGGACAGTGGGGATTGCGCGCGCATGCATAGGGGATGTAGGGGGGCGTGCATTGCCTTCTGGGTGCTGGCATGTGAGCGCAAGCGTGCAAGCGTGTGCACAATTTTTGGCACAGGAGCCCAAAAAGGTTAGCCGCCACTACCCTATATCATTTCAGACAAATGGTTGTCCAATCTCTTCTTGAAAACCTCCAGCAATGCAGCACCCAAAACTTCTAGAGGCAAGCCATTCTGCTGATTAATAGTACTGAGAGGGAATTTCTCCATACAGATAGTCCTCGACTTACAACAGTTTGTTTAGTGACCATTTGCAGTTCCAACAGCACCGAAAAAATGACCATTATGACCATTTTTACACACTTGGATGACTGCTACAGCATAGTCACATGATCAGATGCTTGGCAACTGGTTCTCATTTATGGCGGCTGCAGTGTCCCAGGGTCATGTGATCAGCTTTTGCGACCTTCTGATTGGCAAAGTCAATGGGAAAGCCAGGTTGACTGAACAACTGTGTTACTCAACTTAATAACTGCGGCAGGAAAGGTTGTAAAATGGGGCAAAACTCACTTAACAACTGTTTTGCTTAGCAACAGGATTTTGGGGTCCAATTGTGGTTGTAAGTCAAGGACTACTAGGTTCGATCTCTCTCTGATAAGATTTCATCTGTTGTTCTTGGTCCTTTCAAAAATGAAAATCCAAAGATACACTCACCTGCTTATGGTTTCAGGGCAAATTAGGGAAGCCACGGCCATGTCTTTTGTTTCCGGTCAGATAAAACAGAGGTCAGACGATGCCAAATAGAACAGTATGCGTGCACATTCGTGTGTTCTTCCAATGACTATAGTCGATTACTTTGATTAAAGAAGAATCAGAACAGAATGAATTAGGGATCAGTCTTTTCAGAGGATTCTTAGAACTAACACACATTCAGATCTTCAGCACTGTAGATCTATGCTCCTCACCTTTGGCAGCTTTGAAGATGAGTGGACTTCAATTCCCAGAATTCCCCAGCTGGCTGTGGAATTCTGGGAGCTGAAGTCAACCCATCTTCAAGTTGCCATGGTTGAGTAACATTGCTCTAGACCAGGGGTGTAAAACTCGCAGCATCAAGCCGGCACCACGTGACATATTGCGTCTTTTTTCCCTTTCGCTAAACCAGAGGTGGGCGTGGCCAGCATGACACATCTGCCCAGCGGGCCGTGAGTTTGACACCCCTACTCTAGACTACTTATATAGCTCCTCTCTTTTCTGGCCTTCCAAATTAAGTCCAAATCCTGCCTGTTGGTTTTGATTGGTCATACTATGAATTTATAATCCATTGACTCCACATTTGAACTGACTATGGTTTATCTTTTATTGACTTTTAACTTTGTTAGCTGCCCAGGGTTGCTGTAGTGAAATGAACCGAAATGGATCAAAATAAAGATAAAAATAAAGTTACACTCAAACAGGGAACCACAATTAAGTGAACAATGGTTTTAAGGTAGAAACTGGACTAAGGATGAGTTATCGTGTAATTATTAGAACCATAGTTTAAACATGGTGACTTCTTTCAAGATTTAACA
Organism: Pseudonaja textilis; assembly: GCF_900518735.1. Next base: position 23,764,426 of record NW_020769318.1, on the reverse strand, counting down.
ACAAACCCTCAATGAGTTCAAACCTATAACTGGTTGTTTATTCAAGCAATAAAGGATTAGAATCGAGTTGGAAGAGACCTTGGAGGTCTTCTAGTCCAACCCTCTGCTCAGGCTGGAAAACCCTATACAATTTCAGAAAAATGGCTGTCCAATCTTTTCTTAAAAACTTTCAGTGTTGGAGCATCCACAACTTTTGGAGGCAAGTTGTTCTACTGATTGACTGTTCTGTCAGAAATTTCTCCTTAGTTCTAGGTTGCTCCTCTCCTTGACTAGTTTCCATCCGTTGCTTCTTGTCCTGCCTTCAGGTGCTCTGGAAAATAGCTTGACTCCCTCTTCTTGTGACAATCCCTGAGATATTGGAAGACTGCTATCATGTCATCCCAGTCCTTCTTTTCATCAGACTAGATATACCCAGTTCCAGCAACCGTTCCTTATATATTTTAGCCTTCAGTCCCCTAATCATCTCTGTTGCTCTTCTCTGCACTTTTTCTAAAGTTTCAACATATTTTTTTACATTGTGGCAACCGAAACTGGATGTAGTATTCCAAGTATGGCCTTACCATTAAGCAGATTTTAATGGGATAATTGCCATTTTATAGATGTATTAACTGTAATTCTAGACCTACTATGTGATCTAGTAATTAAGGCACCAAGACAGAAACTGGGAGATTGTGAGTTCTAGTTCTGCCTTTGGCATAAAAGCTGACTGGGTGACTTTGGACTAGGCACTCTCAGCCCAATCCACCTCACAGGGTTGTTGTTGTGGGGAAAACAGAAAGATGAAGGAATATTAGCTTAATAGGCTGCCTTGAGTTTTTATAAAAATAATAAAGGCAAGACACAATAAGTAAATAAATACATGAATAAAATTAATTGAAGCCATTAGAAAGCAATAGAAAGAAGGATCCATGCTGGGCTCACTGAAGGATGAACTATTCAAAATATAGCGCAAACAGAACTATCAACAGTAACAATAAAAACGACTTGATTTTATCTGTAGAATTATATCAGGTTTTTATTTTAACTGCTGGTTTCCCCATTTTCTCTCAGTTCTATTTTTTTTAAAGTCACCCTACTTAAAGATTATTTGCAACACAATGTGTCCTAGAATATTGTTACAGTAATTCAAAGAGTATTTTAATTAAAGTAGTTAAAAAGAGTCAAATTCCACAGGGTCTCAGATAACAGATAATCAGAGTTGGAAGGGTCATCTAGTCCAACCCCCTGCCCAAGCAGGAGACCCTACACCATTTCTGACAAATGGCAGTCCAATCTCTTCTGGAAAGTCTCAAGTGATGACATGTGAACTCACATGTGGTTATAGATAGTTTACTGAATTAAATCAAAAGTAACTGGGTTTATACATCCTGGTAAGCTCTAAACCATGGTGTACAAAGCTGCAGCAGCTGCTCTTATACAACACACTAACGCCAGCATCAAACTAATCATACTGTGGATTAGAAGAATCTCTGGGCCTCACCAATAATGCAGGCTCTTCATTTTCTATAGTTTCTGTTCTCTATATGTCTGAACTTCAGTTCCCAGAATTCCCCATCTAACTCTCTGCTAAGGATTCTGGGAATTGAAGTCCACACAAATGCCTAGAATGCCCAGGTCAGGGGTCTTCAAACTTGACAGCTTTAAGACTTATGGATTTCAACTCCCAGAATTCCTCCTCCAGTCATGTTAGCTCAGGAATTCTGGGAGTTGAAGTCCACAAATCTTAAACTTGCCAAGTTTAAAGAGCATTGGTCTAGGTAGAGAAAGACTTATTTTAAATCTCTTGATTTCTGAAGCCATCCACCTATTATATTTAGCCTTACAATTAAGCTATGGTTAAAAACATTGATTTTTAATTAGGCTTTAAACTGAATTAACATTTTAATTAAAAGATTAACACTTTAATGGCTAAACATCTATAAACATTAGGTTTTAACATTAGTACAATCTCATTGTACACGTTGTGCATTGACAATAAAGGATTATTAGTATTAGTGTTATTAAGTATGAAGAGTCACAATCTTTACCAAATTTTACTCCCAGGAAATCTTTTTCCCCTCTGCCAAGCTCTGTTTTCCAGGAGACCTGCTTTAACTTACTTAATTGGTTTCTAAGCTATCTTTGAAGATAAAAAAATCGTCCTAGTACAGTTAGTCCTGAACTTACAACCACAACTGAACTCAAAATTTATGTTGTTCAGTGAGAAATTTGTTAAATGAGTTTTACCCCATTTTACGACTTTTCTCACATTTGTTAAGTGCAGGGGGTCTTCAAACTTGACAGCTTTAAGACTTGCGGACTTCAACTCCCAGAATTCCTCCTCCAGTCATGTTAGCGCAGGAATTCTGGGAGTTGAAGTCCGCAAGTCTTAAACTTGCCAAGTTTGGAGACCTCTGGCTAAGCAATTGCATGCACAAAAGGCAAAAGAGCAGGGGCCAGGGAAAACGTTGGCAACCGGCTTTTCCTACTGACCTGCAAATTTGGCAGAGCGGAGCAGACAACGATACACCCCTTTTTCTATGTATATTTCTTATTCTCTCCCATCCAGGCAGAAGAAAAAAGCCACAGAAGCAGGAACAGAAGCAAAGAGCAGCAGAAATTCGCTTCGTGCCACTCACACTTCCGGTTTCCTGCAGCCCTGGAAAATCTTAAAGAGACACGACCGAAAAAGACCTGCCAATAAATAAAAAAATTGTAATCCACTAGGTGGAGGTAGCAGCGCAGCGGAGAGAAAATCAGGACAGGATATTTAAAACGGACTTAACAGAGTTGGAAGGGATCTTGTAGGCCATCTAGTCCAACCCGCTTCCCAAGCAAAGAGATCCTGACAGAGGGCAGTCAAGCCTCTTCTTAGGTAGCAGTTAACAACCATGCAAAATTGCAGAATAAATTTCCAGGAGGTTTAAAGGAAAAGCTCAACCTTGTTAGGCAGTGAGATTCTTTTTTTTTTTTTGCAAAAGGAGAAAAATTACACAAAGTAACAGTAATAGTACAGGTAGTCCTCAACTTATGACCATGATTAAACCCCAAGTTTTTGTTGCTAAGGGAGACATTTGTTAAATGACTTTTACCTCACATTACAACCTTTCTTGCCACAGTTTTTAAGTGAATCACTGGTGCTGTTAAGTTAGTAACACACCTGTGCAGTGAATCTGGCTTCCTTGTTGACTTTGCTTGTCAGAAGGTCGCAAAAGGGGATTGCATGACCCCAAGACATGTCATAAATATGAGTCAGTTCCCAAAAGCATCTGATTTTTGATCACGTGAGCATGGGGATTGTTAGGAATGTAAGTCACCTAACAGGTATTTGGGTTGAAAATATATAAACCAGGATAAACATTTTAAAACTGTATCTTTAAGAGAATCCTAAAATTGTAATTGGGTGTGGTTTCTCAAACAGCCATAAGATGGAGCCAGAAACCTGGGTCGTTTTAGTCTTAGTCTCAGAAGAAGTCTCAGTGAGTCTCTGTTTCCTTCTGTTGGAGAATATTGCCGTTCCTTCTAATTGACTGATATTTCTGGATTCGATGTAAGTCCGATACTGAATGTTTTTGATACTGGATGAAAATTGACTGATTTTACCTGTGAACGACTTTGGACTGCTTGTTTTTGAACTTTGCTTAAACCTTTCTGGAAGTAAAAACCTACATTTACTGTACGTGTATCTGTGTGCTGTGTGTGTATTATTCAAACACTGCTCTCAATACGTCTCCCTGTATGTGCTCATTCTCCTAATGGGGAATTACCTCAACAGGGATAATGCAACAATTGCAAGTGTCAAAAATGGTCATAAGTCACTTTTTCAGGGTCATTTTAATTTTGAATGGACACTAAGTGAACTGTTGTAAGCCGGGGACCCGTCTATATAATAAATGATAAATATAATTATATCTTACCTGAATAACTTTTATCCATCCCTCAAGCTATCTTTGGTCTCTTTTAGCAGCCCCATCCAACAGGAATGAAAAACTGCTGGTGACCTTCTACCGCTGCACCATAGAGAGTATCTTAACTTACTGTACCTCTGTATGGTTTGCCAATTGCACAGTGGCTGATAGGAAAGCAGTCCAGAGGGTTAATGTCATTGCCCAGAAGATCATTGGTTGCCTCCTGCTACCTTAAGAAAGTTCAAAACATTCTCAAAGATCCATCTCATCCTAGTCACCCTCTTTTTTTTTTGAACTATTACCATCTGGCAGACAGTACAGGATAATAAAAACAAGGACAAATAGGCTGAAAACAGTTTCTATCCCAGGGCAGTAACTCTATTGAATTCTACTGTATAGTGCAATATTAATGCAACATCAGGGGTTTTCAATTCAATGTATAGAATGTGAAGGATGTGTGTTTCTGTTTATTTTCAGTCATAATGTACACTGAAGATGGTATTTAATTTCGTTGTATGAGGTGCAATGGCAATGTAGGAAGTTATCACCCACCGCTCTCCTAGAAAAATGAAATATCCTAGGAAATATTAAAAAGGCAGAATATTTCCCCTAAAAAGAGTAGAAACTCAGAAGCAAAAACTCACTTCAGAAGCAGAAACTCAGCCTGCCCACCTTTGCTAACGGGCCATTACTCTGGCCTAGCCTAGCCTATTTTACATAACAAAGATCTCCAAAGCCCTTTCATTACATCATCACCCAGCAAGGCTCAACCAAGCCTGGGACTCAGGACAGCCCCTGCATGGCCCCATGGGAGTCTGACAACCAATCAGAATACAAGCTCAAATTCAAATCCCAACAGAGGGTATAAAACCCAGGCACACTCAGCATCTCAGCCCTTCCTTCTTTTCCTTCATCTTGAAGCATGTGATCATCCTTTTCACTTTGGAGCTCCAAGCCACATGATCCTGCCCACCATTAAACCATCTTTCCAAAAAGCCTCCCTGTTTCCAGTCTCTTCCTCCCCACTTGGAACTGAACCCAGAAGGATATTTCTTCCAATAACAATAAAGTAGACTAAACTAAATTTCTGACTCATATCTGGTTTGTGTACAAACTCCTGTTCCAAAATTGCTTTTTACTAGAACGATTGTCAGGTCAGAGATCCTCCCATCATACACCTGCATATTTAATTTCGGCTTCCTTCATGGAGAAATCGCATTTGCAAATTGCACGCTGTGAGTTCTGCAGCCCATTTTTACCGAAAGGCAGGAGGGGCTGTTTGGAATGTGTATTTCAAGCCTGCAGCTTTGAGAAGCGTTTCCTCTGCCTCTTCAATTCGAGCAATTAAAAAAAAACCAGATAGGGCAAGAAAAAAGAGGCTACAGAATTGAACCTCGGGGCACCCCCATATCACTCTCCTCCCTGGTTTGATGAGGAATTGCTGAAGAGCCCTCGGATACCATTTTCAAGCTAGCCCTGGGTCTCCTTAATTGTCATGCCATCCAACCCCACTTGCAAATTGAACTCCGTCATATCTGAAAAGAGCCACATTATTCCATTTCGTGCTCAAGTATTTCTCATTAGAGAATTCACAACATGAACGCAGGACATATCTTGTCTAATTATTTTTTTAAAAATATGCCCTTCCGGACCAAATAGTCCCCTTGTATCTCTACTTAGGCATGGCTCATCTCTAGCTCAGGAAATTAGCTTTGTGACTTTCCTAAATCCTACATTGACTTAGAGGGGAGGGAGTACAAACCCCACATTTTGGGGAGCTTCCTGCTTTTTGTGATGTGAACAGTTTTCCTGCAGAGATTTATTTATCTTTCTTTATCGAGCAAATGTAAACATGTCTATTAACATGTATGAATATCTTAAGTTTATATTTATTGAGCAAATCTGCATGTTACTATTAATACGTATTAATACCTTAAATGTATATTTATTAAGCAAATTTACATGTTTCTATTAATATGTATTAATTCCTTAAATGGATACCTCTTCAGCAAATTTGCATATTTCTATTGAGATGTATTAATATTTTAAATTTATATTTATTGAGCAAATTGATATATCTTTATAGAGATCAGGCTGGCTCCCTCTTTGCAGTTCTTTTAGAAACTTTTGAAGACTAAGCTATTTCAGAGGCTGGAATAGAATAAAATGGAATAGAACAGTTCTACAGTCCCGCCTTAAGCATGGAAGCTGATTGGATGACTTTGGGTCAATCTCCAGGAAACTGTGAGTTCTAGTCCAACCTTAGATATGAAAACCAACTGGGTGACTTTGGGCCAGTCACCAGGAGACTGTGAGTTCTTATCCCTCTTTAGGCACAAAGCCAGCTGGTTGATTTGGGGACATTCCCTTTCTCTCTGCCCCCAGACCTGGGAAGGAGGCAATGGCAAACCACTTTTGAAAAGCCTTGCCAAAGAAAAATGTAAAGATTTGCCCAAATAGTTGCCAGGAGCCAACACTGACTCAAAGACATAATCCCCTCTACACACACACATACCTGCTGTCAGGATTCCAGAGTTACCCCAATTAAATCATGAGTCTCAAGCCAGACTTCCAAAACTTCAAAAGGATTTATTGGGAGTTAACATGTCCGGCACTGCCTGGGTGTAGCCAACTCTGAGACACAGAATTCATTGTCACCCTTGACCCTGGTTTTCCCTCACCCCCTGGGTGTATTTTAATTCATATTCTCCAATTGGACACATCCATAGCCAAGAATCACCAGTCATGCTCTCCAGTTAGAATTTTGCGCGGCAGCATCTTCAGTCACCTAGTTACTATCTTTGAAAACTATTTATGGAATGCACTTTTGGTCTCCAAACTGCTGCACTGCTCCCCCTTCCTTTCTGTTGGCAACTCTAAAAAGACCATAGAAATATTTTATGAGTTGACACCTGCACACAAATCCAGAACGATCCTGCCTGTTCAATTCTTGGCTCAACTAAACTGATGTAGCTCAAAGCTGACCAAACCACCTGACTTCCATGGAGAGGCTGCACTTTTAGAGTGTCTGCATGTGACAGGTGTGTCGCCAAATGGTGACTGACAGGACACCAGTGACTCCCACACCTTCCTTTGCAACGGCCAGAAATCTTACTGGGCCAACTTTAAGTAGCCCTCACATCATAGCGTCAAATGCTTCAGCAGGTCCTTTCTTAAAAACAAGCAGTAAAAAAAAAAAGATGTTAAGCATCAAAAAGAGCCAATGTACCGATTTTATTTTATTTTTTGTAGTGACATGGAACAAGGGACCGAACACCTAACACTCTGACCCTCTGTGGTTGCAACCATGTCCCTCTGTCATCATCAAGGCCCCTGCATTCTTTCTTTGCCTGCTGAAAATACGGGAAAATACAATTTCTTTTCCTCCCTGCTGCAAAAAGCTAGCCCTTGGCATAGAGTCTTTCTCGATTTGCGTGAAATGTTTTGTGCAACCTTCATTTGCATTCTTCTTTTGCACTCTGTGTTGATATGCAACATAATCAATTTGCAAAATTCTAAAAAGATTAAAGAGAGTTCACAAAAATAGATGCTCTATTTACACATTCCCCTCCCTTGTGGGCTGGGGACGAGGCTAATAAGGGTGATGTTGGATGAATTCTAACTCCCTCAATTCCAGAACCGTACAGTGGAGCCTCGGGTTGCAACCGTAATCCGTTCCTGGACTTCTGGTTGTGACCCGATTTGGTCGTGCCCGGAAGCGCGACCGATTGCGCATGCGTGCAGTCAAAAAAGTTGGCGCCGAAGGGGAAAATAGGCGTGGAAAGGGAATCTTTCTGCAATGACTTTGTTCGCCACCCAATTTTTGAAACATGACCCCATTCAAAAATTGGGTGGATTTTTTGTTCGCCACCCGATTTGGTTGTGAACAGGAGTGTTTGCGACAGAGGTGATATTCAACAGGTTCTGACCAGTTCTGGAGAACCGGTAGTGGAAATTTTGAATAGTTCGGAGAACCAGCAAATCCCACTTCTGACTGGCCCCGCCAACCCCCTCTCTTCTCTGCCTCCCATTGAGTCCCAGCTGATCGGCTGGGTCTTCTTTGGTTGCCCTGCACAGGAGAACGGAACTGGAAAGCAGGTTAGTGGGGTGGGGAGGGTATGGGGATTTTTCAGTATCCTTCCCCTGCCACGCCCACCAAGCCACACTCACAGAACTGGTAGTAAAATTTTTTGAATCCCACCACTGGTTCGCGACCTGAGGTTCTGCTGTATTACAATTAGGAATACAAGCTCCCAGGGAGTCCTCGATTTAGAAATGTCCCTTTAACGACCATTTGAAGTTACAGTGGTACTGAAAAATGTTATTTACGACTGGTCCTCCTCATACTTACAACTATCTCAGCATCCCCCATGGTCATGCAATCAAAATTTGGTTATGACAGATACAGATAGTCCTCGACTTACAACAGTTTCTCTGGTGACCGCTCAAAGTTACAATAGCACAGAAAAAAGTGACTTATGACCATTTTTCACCCTTCGACCACTGCAGCATCCCCGTGGTCATGTGATTTACATTCAAATGCTTGACAACTGACTCACCTTTATGACGGTTGCAGCTGTCCTGGAGTCGCGTGATTCCCCTATGCGACCGTCTGACAAACAAAGCCAACGGGGAAACCAGATTCACGTAACAACCGTGTTGCTCATTTAAGAACTGCAGTGATTCACTTAACAACGGTGGTGAGAAAATGGGGCAAACTCATTTAACAAATTTCTCACCTTAACAAGATACGTTTTGGGCTCAGTTGTGGTCATGAGTTGAGGACTACCTGTATTTACAAGGGTTGCAGCCTCCCAAATGGTCATTTAATCACTATTTGAAACCTTCCCAGCCAGCTTCCACCAGGCATAGTCAAGTGGGGAAGCTGGATTTGCTTAACAATGGCTTGATTCACTGAATAACTGCAGTGATCACTTAACAACCATAGCAAAAAAAAAAAAGGTTGTAATATTGGAAGCAACTCATTTAATACCACCACTAGTAGACAATCACTTAAATATGAGCCAGCCATATTCGGCAGCAGCCAAAAGAGCTAATGCAATTCTAGGTTGCATTAACAGAGGGATACAATCGAGATCAAGTGAGGTACTAATACTACTCTATAAAGCCTTATTAAGACCACACTTAGAATACTGCATCCAGTTTTGTTCACCACACTATAAAAAAGACTCTAGAAAAAAGACTCTAGAAAAAATACAGAGAAGAGCAACCAGGATGATTAGGGGACTGGAGACTAAAACATATGAAGAACGGTTACAGGAACCGGGCCTGGCTAGTCTAGAGAAGAGAAGGACCAGGGGAGACATGAGAGGAGTCTTCCAATATTTGAGGGGCTGCCACAGAGAGGAAGAGATCAAGCTATTTTGCAAAGCATCCAAAGGCCAGACAAGGAGCAATGGATGGAAACTGAACAAGGAGAGATTCAACCTGGAAATAAGGAGAATTTTTTCTGACAGTGAGAACAATCAACCCATGGAACAGAAGTTGCCTTCGGAAGTTGTGGGAGCTTCGTCCCTGGAGGCTTTCAAGAAGAGACTTGTCAGAAATGGTAGAGGGTCTCCAGCTTGAGCAAGGGGTTGGACTAGATGACCTGCAAGGTCCCTTCCAACTCTTTTATTCTGTGTTCTAAACCACGCTCAGCAACAAAACCATTCCAACTTATGACTATAAGTTGGCTGGTTTCATTCTAGTCATATGTCAAAGACTATTGCAATTCTTCCACAAAAACAAAACAAAGAAAGCACTCCTGTTGCGATAAACCTGCAATTGAAAGCCTCCAACAACAACAACAACCACCAAAAAAACCACATGCATCAGAGACTGAAAGCATGGTAGCTTCCATTACAATTTTTTTGCAACTTTTTGGAATGAAACCTGGAGCCGAGGAAGGGCAGCTATGGTGAACTTTCAGGGGAAACACCTGCTTTGTGTAGAGAAGGACTCCAGGCCTTGGTATCCCCTGCAGGGTTGCAAACTTGGACCCTGAAATACCCGTTGTTCATCCATCCTGGATATATTTGGCTGAATGGACCAATGATCCGTTCACTTATAGCCGCTTCCTGGGTTCTCCTCATTCTTTAACACACCCATTTTGGTTAAACAAAACAAGAAAGGAGAGATTGTCCAAATCCAGCAGGATCCATTGCAAATGGCCCTTTTCTCTCTACCGTAAAGGGCTAATAGCTATTTCTTCAAAGAACGCTGCCTTTTCTTCCCTGTCTTTAATAGTGGTAATTAAAGATGGTGGTGTTATTTTTGCTTGCGTTGTCTGTCGTTCTTCATTGTCTGTGTTGGCTTGACCCTCCTTGAAAACAGCTTTTTCCATCAGCAAGTAGGGACAGTGGCAAACAGGAAGAAAAATGACAGTATAACACAACAGGGTAAGAATCTGCTGAGCATAAATCAAAAATAAAATTGAAAACGGATGGGTTTTTTTCCCCCTCATTGTTCATATTCAATCATCTGGCAACTTTCACAGACAGCTCAGATAAATTAAAATTTCCCATTATTGTATTGGTTTTTTGGCATCTTTTCAACTGAATCTTGAAGCTTCTTGCTTTCTCTTTGATATTCTGGTTTACTTTGTATTCTTTTCCTGCTTTGAAAGTTTAATAACTTCATGATTTATACAGACAAGTTAGGGTTTGCTGGGCAGATTGGAAAAAAAAATACAAACGATATTACTACTAGTACTAAAAATATCTAAGAAGACCAGACTATGTATATCAATCCTTCCAGTTTAAGACAAGCCCCCCCTGTAGATTCTGAGCTCTAAAAAACGATGGAAGAAAACATTTCCTTTTATTTTTGGAAATAAGCAGAAGGTCTTTTCTTCAATCCAATCCAATTATCAACCCCTATGAAGAAAAAAAATGAGAAGAGATGACTAACATTAGGTTCCAATCAAGGTTTCTACGTGAGTCAGTTTTCCTTTCTTCGAAAGAGTGGCCTTTGTCTTTTAAGTGTATTCGATCACATTGGGCCAATAAAAGGATTCTATTCTAAACGCAGATGGACAGTTGAATCCACCCCAAGGATAAAACACCCAGACACAAACTGAGCAACATGGTATGTGCAGTACAATGGAGTGAGCCATGTGCAGGTCTGTATATTGGGGAAACAAAACAACCACTTCAATAAATGCCTGGCACAACATAGGAGAACAAACCCATAAGGACAAGATTCAGCAGTCCATCTGCATTTAAAAGACACAGGCCACTCTTACCGCTGGTTTGAAAGAGGGGTCAAAGAGGCCATCCTAGATCAAAACTGAACAGCCCTGTCTCAACCGAGGGAGAGGGATACTATATCACCTGTCTCAAGTCTACAACGCAATCCTTTCAGCTCCACACCCGTTTGTACCACTCAGGTGACCCTGAGGACACAGACAAACCTGCAAGTCACCATGATGACTCTTTAAAAGAATGCAAATGACCAGCTGTCTGCAAGGAGTATAAATCCTTTCATTCCCCATCATTCAATCAGAGCTGAAGAAGATTCTTGGATGAGAAGTGAAATGTCTTCAAAGAAAAACCAGAAAGTCCAGTTGCCTCTTGAAAAAGCACCTTTGGGACATCTAATGCGCTGGGTCCTTCCTGTTAAATAAGATCATCCAACGGAATCCAGCAATCCTTGGTTATGGTACCTGCCTTAGATATAGGCGTTTCTGTAAGGCAGGCATCCACAACAGAGGAGATGCAATTGCTGGATTCCATTAGAAGCCTCCTCCGGCACTGATGTCTTCATTTGGAATACATGTGAATCTGGTAATAGTTGGTCTTCAATAGGTTTATTTCTCTTGTCTATGAAGATTCTCAGTCATCCAGGTCATGGTTGTTCCAAAGGTGCTGTTGGAATTTAAAATCTACCTCTCGCCTAGAAAATTGAAATATCCTAGGAAATATTAAAAAGGCAGAATATTTCCCCTAAAAAGAGTAGAAACTCAGAAGCAGAAACTCAGCCCCCCCCCCACCCGTCTTTGCTAACGGGCCATTACTCTGGCCTAGGCCAGCCTATTTTACATAACAAAGATCTCCAGATAGAGCTATAATAGGAATTGCCCAAAGCCCTTTCATTACATCATCACCCAGCAAAGCTCAACCAAGCCTGGGACTCAGGACAGCCTAGAGTTGCCCCTGCATGGCCTTATGGGAGTCTGACAACCAATCAGAATACAAGCTCAAATTCAAATCCCAACAGAGTGCATAAAACCTAGGCGCTTTCAGCACCTCTGTCCTTCCTTCTTTGGAGCTCCAAGCCATGTGGTCCTGTCCACCATTAAACCATCTTTCCAAACAGCCTCCATGTTTCCAATGTCTTTTCTGCCACTTGGAACTGAACCCAGAAGGATATTTCTTCCAACAGAGCTTTTTCAAGAGGCAACTAGACTTCCTTTGTTTTTCTTTGAAGACATTTTGCTTCTCATCCAAGAAGATCAGAGCTGAAGCTTCTTGGATGAGAAGCGAAACATCTTCAAAGAACAACAAGAAAGCCCAGTTACCTCTTGAAAAAAGCACCTTTGAGACATTATTTCTATTGTTTGTTATTCTATGAGTTATTTTGTTTAGACTTTGTTTTAAACCATCCAGGATTGCCTTTTATAAGTTGGGCAGCTGTGTAAATCAATTAAAGGAGAGGAAGGGAGAGAGGGAAAAGAAAAACAGGAAGGAAGGAAGGAGGAAAGGAAGGAAGGAAGGAAGGAAGGAAGGAAGGAAGGAAGGAAGGAAGGAAGGAAGGAAGGAAGGACTACAGAGAGTTTTAGTATTATTCCTTTCTGTTTTCTATTTGTTTTATTGTTTACCTAAGTTGTATGCCACCTCGACTTTCTTTGACAGTCGAGTCAGCTGATTCATTGGAAGCATCTGTTACAAAAATATTTCAATAAAGAGAAAAAGGAAACAGCAATAAAAAAACAATTCTTACTTTAAGATTTAGAGGTTTATTTCATGAGCAATTTGGAACATGAATAGCCATCATAACACAACTTGTATAAATAACTCTTTGCAATGAGGTCCACTGACATGGCTGAGTCCAGCAAGGAGTAGCCATGGCTAACCAACAAATAAATAAAATTAAAAATGAGGGAACCTTTTGTCCCTCTTAAGTAATCTAATCTTCTCCTTTAGCCACCTGCCCGGGTTCGTTTTCCATTTATTTTCCTTATTATGGAGTTGAAATATCCTTCTGGGTTCAGTTCCAAGTGGGGGGAAAAGACACTAGAAACATGGAGACTGTTTGGAAAAATTGTTTAATGGTGGACTGGACCAAGTGGCTTGGAGCTCCAAAGTGAAAAGGACGATCACATCCTTCAAGATGTTGGGTGAAGGAAAAGAAGAAGGGGTAAGATGCTGACAAACCCTTAGTTATATACCCTCTGTTGGGCCCACCTTAGTGTTTCCTGTTCCTGTGCAACAAATGTATCCCAATTGGCTGTCAGACTCCCAGGGGTGGGGGTCTTAGCTAACTTTGTGGGCTTTGTCTGGACCAGGGGCCTCCAACCTTTTGGACCTCAAGGACCACCAAACTCATAATTTTTAATCCCAGGGACCACTAACTGGTTCTGTGGGCGTGGCCTAATTTGTGGGTGTGGCTTGGTGGTCATGTGACTGGCTGGGCATGACTTGTATGTAAATATTATAAATATTTATATAAATATTGAATATTTTATAAAAAAGAGCAACCTTTACCCCAAATCGGGCAAAACAGGCAGGCAGATTGAGTTGCTCACAGAATCACAGATTCATTCAGAGATCTACCTATCTGCCTTTGGCTAGCTCAGTCTGTCACATAAAATTTGCTCGCAAGCAAACTCATAAAATTTGTTTGCAAGCAAACTCACAAAATTAACTCACAACACACCATGTATGTAAATATTGATTTTTTTTACAAAAAAGAGCAATTTTTACCCAAAATCAGGCAAAGCAGGCAGATTGAGTTGCTCACAGAATCATTCAGTGATCTATCTATCAGCCATCGGCTAGCTCAGTCTCTCAAGTTTGCTTGCTGTGAGTCTGCACTGACTTTGCTTGCAACCAGACCTTCAGTCCTAAGGGAGGTTCTGCAGAACCGAAGATCTAAAGATTAGCTAGAAAGCAAGAAATCCAACCATTTCCTGCTTCCTAGCTAATCTAAATCTCCCGGCACAGCAGAACAGATGATGGTCGGAAAAAGGAAAAATAGCAATTTTAGCAGGCAAGTTTGCCAGGTAAGGAGTGAGTGGGTGAGGAGCGTTCCTGCGGGCCATGTGGATGGCGCAGCCTTGTGTTTCTGCGCAGCCTGGATTAATTGCTTTGGGGGTGCGTGTGCTCTGGGGTTGAGATTTCTCTGCGGACCCCCAAAATTTTCTCAAGGCCTACCAGTGGGCCGTGGCCCACCGGTTGGCGACCGCTGTCCTAGGATATTACATTTTTCTAGGAGAGGGGTGGGTGCTAACTTCCTACGATGGATTTGCCAATTTTCCCCTTCCTAAGTCCCTGTCCTCCGTGTTCAATTTGAATGCCAACTTCCTCCCCCCTTGCCCCCAGAGCCCTCGGATGGCAGACCTTCTGATCACTCTCTTCTGCCAGCCCTGAAAACAGCTGTTGGCCTTCTGCACCAACGCATCAGTTCACAAGGACAATATAACACAGAGACCTTGTAAAAAAACAGCGACGGTGCAATTGTTCGGCATCTAACCTCAACCTAACTCGTGAATCCCTTTGAGATTTCCTTCTTCTCCGGCTTGCTGTGATCCCAGCCAAAACTGCCTCTAGCTAGCAGGCAGCCAAGGCTGATTTTTTGGGGGGGTGGAGTGGGGGGAAGATGCTGAAGAGAACAACAGATTTCATCCGCGGGGACAACAGATCCAAGGGAGCTGAAAGCCCACGGAGAAAAAAAAAGCAAAAATAGCCCGAAGCTGTAGCTTTTTTGAACCTACAGGCAGTGACTTTTCCTGCCACCCTTGCTCAGAAATTTACAATTTCATTCTAAGGAAGGAAAGCTGATTTCATCACTTCCAAATAAAGAAGGCAGTTCTTGACCAAAAGTGATTACCTTAAAGCGGTCCTCGACTTACAACCAGGACAGGACCACATGGCTTGGAGCTCCAAAGTGAAAAGGATGATCACATGCTTCAAGATGTTAGGTGGAGGAAAAGAAGGGGCAAGATAGCAATAGCACTTAGACTTATATACTGCTTTTATAGTACTTTACAGCCTTCTGGGTCCTCATTTTACTCACCTCGGAAGGTTGGAAGGCCGACTCAACCTTGAGCCTGGTGGGATTCGATCTGCCAAATTGCAGTAGGAGTAGCTTGCAGTACTGCACTCTAACCACTGCGCCACCGAGGCTCCTTATGATGCTGAGAGACCCTTAGTTTTATACGCTCTGTTGGGCCCCACTTTAGCGTTTCCTGTTCCTGTGCAAGAAATGCATCCCATTGGCTGTCAGACTCCCAGGGGCGGGGGTTTAGCTAACTTTGTAGGCTTTGTCTGGACCACATGGCTTCACCTGAATGCTGGTTGAGGCAATCTTCCCAGGCCTTTGAGATAGGTAGAGGCCTTTGTTATGTAGAATACTCTGGCCCGGGCCTTAGTGGCCCGCCCATTAACAAAGTTGCGGGGTGGGGGGGTGAGCTTATGTCTCTCTGAGTTTCTACTTTTAGGAGAAATATTCTGCCTTTTAAATATTTCCTAGGATATTTCATTTTTCTAGGAGAGGGGTGGGTGCTAACTTCCTACAGTTTGCAGATGCGGCTCCACATCTGGAAAGGGTCACCTTTTTTTCTGACTAGTCTGATCGTTGAACAACTCAAGGATCAGACACTGAGAATGCAGAGGGGCTGGGGGTGGGTGGGTAGGCAGAGCCCAGATCCTGGCACGGCTACCCCAACTGAATGGCCTCCACCGCGACAAGCCCACCTCTGTCTTACGCCCAGCCTCCCTCAGCCTCCCTGCCCGGATATGGGAAATCAATTGACATAGCTAATTAACTCTGAGGAAGCATTGAGCATTGTTCCTCGTAAGGCAGCATCTTGGCACAGCGGCCGGTGCAATGGCTGCATTCAGAAGACATAATGCAACCCAGTGTTCTTGCTGCCAGGGGAATAAATGGGCTCATCAACTCATGCTTATTGAAAGGGCCTTCAGTCTTTCCTTTCCTTGTCCGTAATCACCAGCTTGCCTGGAGGGGTGGGGTGGGGGTGGGTGGGAAGATAAGGAAACTGGGATGGAGCCATGGGAAAGGGAAGATGGGCGCATGCTTCTTAAAAGTGGGAATCTTTGGGGGCCAAGAGGTGTTAGTTTCGGGCGGAGTATAATATCTAAAATCAAAAGGTGCATTAACAGAGGGATACGGTCAAGATCAAGTGAGGTACTAATAATACCACTCTATGAAGCTTTAGTAAGACCACATCTAGAGTACTACATCCAGTTTTTGGTCACCACACTATAAAAAGATGTTGAGAATCTAAGTGCAGAGAAGAGCAACCAGGATGATGAGGGGACTGGAGGCTAAAACATACAATGAACGGTTCTAGGAACTGGGCTTGGCTAGTCTAGGGAAAAGAAGGACCAGGGGAGACATGATAACAGTCTTCCAATATTTGAGGGGCTGCCATAGAGATGAAGGGGTCAAGCTATTTCCCAAGGCACCTGAAGGACAGACAAGGAACAATGGATGGAAACTAAACAAGGAGAGTGTTATGTCCTGAGGACTCTAGGAGTTCTCACTCAGGTCCACTCACTTTGTGTGGGCGTTCTTCCCCCTTTCCTCATTGGTTGACCCTCTCCAGCAGCCAGCTATAAAAGCAGGCTGCGGGGTCCAACCAGTTGCTGATTGCTGCGAGCCAGTTCCAGGCGTGGCAAGCACGGTCAGCCCTTTATTGTTATAATAAAGTATTGTTGCACTCATGCTCTGGTTCAGCCTCTCATTGCTCAAACTTAACAGAGAGATTCAACCTAGAAATAAGGAGAAATTTTCTGACAGTGAGAACAATCAACCAATGGAACAGATGTTGCCTTCGGACGTTGTGGGAGCTTCATCACAGGAAGCTTTCAAAAAGAGACTGGGCTGCCATTTGTCAGAAATGGTGTAGTGTAGGGTCTCCTGCTTGGGTGGAGGGGTTGGACTAGATGACCTACAAGGTCCCTTCCAACTCTGTTATTCTGTATGTGTCATCTTTACCTTGCAATAACGACAAATAACTGTAACTCTGGTATGAGGTAGAGGTTCATTCTCCAAGCTTGTGGATTGGTTTCTGAACATTTGATTACCAGGCTGGGTAACAATTCCACTAAAGACACTACTTAGCCTGCTAACAAAATGTTTGGAAACCAACCCACAAGCTCAGGGAATGGACTTCTACCTACATCTTTATCTTGTACTTTGCATTGTACGAAGGGTCACTCTATTGGGTGATCCACGGTTTATTGGGAACGGGGCCATGCAAGCGGCGGGCCAGCATGCAAGTGTGCAAAGCTCCATTTGTGCCATTTGTGGGCACGCACATGAAACCATTAGGGACTGCTGTTCTAAATTCAACAGACAAATAGTAATAGAATAGAATAGAATTGTATTTCAGTGTGGAGAAAAGCAAAATTTTACATTTAGGAAGGAGAAATCAAAGGTCTAAGTACAGGTTAGGTGAGACCTGGCTCAATATGAGCCAGTCGTGTGCAGCAGCAGCCCAAAAAGCTAATACAATTCTGGGTTGTATAAACAGAGGCATAGAATCCACATCAGGTGAAATATTTAGTACAGCTTTATAAAACCCTAGTAAGACCATACCTGGAATATGCAACCAATTTTGGTCACCATGCTACAAAAAGAGATGTTGAGACCTTGGAAAAAGATCAGAGAAGAGCAACTAAGATGATCAAAGACCTGGAGACGAAAACATATGAAGAACAACTGCAGGATTCGGACTTGGCTAGTCTAAAGAAAAGAAGAGTTAGGGGTATCATGATAGCAGCATTCCAGTATTTGATGGGCTGCCACAAAGAAGAGGGGGTCAAATTATTCTACAAATCACCAGAGGGTGGGAGAAAGAAACAATGGTTGGAAACTAATAAAAAAGAGAAGCAATATGGAATTAAGGAGAAACTTACTTAACGGTGAGGACAATTAACCAGTGGAACAGCTTGCTTTCAGAAGCTATGGGTGCTCCAACACTGGAGGTTTTTAAGGGGACACTAGACAACTACTTATCTGAAATGCTATAGGTTCTCCTGCTTGAGCAGAGGGCTGGACTAGAAGACCTCCAAGGTCCCTTCCAGCTCTATTCTATTTTAGAACAGAATAGAGTAGAGTAGAGTAGAGTAGAATCGAATCGAATCGAATTGAATAGATCTTGGTAATGGGAAGAGGCACTTTCAACTCTCACTGAGTTTATTAAAGCAGAGTCTTTTTGAATGTTTTCAAATGATTCTTCCCAGATTTTTTGCCACCTGGGCTGAGTTGCTCTTTACAAGATCAATTACCTGCAAATTCCTCTTCCCTTTCTCAGTTGTTTACATCTAATCAGCCTTCCTTCCTATCTCTTGTGTCCCTGTGGAACAGCCAACAACAGGTTGCACACATTCATTCTCAAGAGGTAGGTTTTCTGGCAGAATTCTTTTTAACCTAAGGTAAAATCACGGCGCGTTAAAAATTTATTCCATTGAAGTCTGCGTTCTCTGCACAATGAAAATATTGTATCTTTGACCAGAAATTCATTCATTTGGCTGGCTGAGGAATTGTGAGAGTTGAAGTCCACAAGTCTTAAAGTTGCCAAGGTTAGAGACCATCGCACGTAGCCCTCAATTTACTATCATAATTGAGCCAGCAATTATGGTCATAGGACATTGCATTTGTTAAGCGGGTCACCATGCTTGTGACTGTTTTTGCAGCGGTTGTTAATCAAATGTAATGGTCATTAAGTGAATCTGTTTCATCCAATGGGTTAGGGAAGTAAAACGCCAGCAGCTAGCAGAAAAACATCACGGCCACATGATCTGGGGACACCGCAAACAGCCATAAAGGTTGTCACGTGACCCTGTGTGTGTGAGGGCTGTTGTAACTTTGAAATCAGGTCATAAATACCTTTGGGAGGTCCATCATAACTTTGGGCGGTCGCTAAGTGACTGGTCATTAAGTGAGGACGGCTTGTACTTTGGCTGAGTTGCCAGCTTGTGAGAAAACAGGGATAATTGACTTCCCTGGTATCTTTTTCCTTCTCCTTCATTAGCAAGGTCAGCGAGATGTTTTTCAAATAGACCAGAGTGGACCTCTTGGGAAATGGATGGGATTCTGTGAAATGCCGAGAAAAAAATCCAGTTCGCTCCAATTTTTTTTTTTAGCTCTGGAGCTTTGCCTCTTGATCAGGGGGTCTGGTAATTAAAAAAAACAACAACAACTGATAGATTCTATGGCTGTAAAGTTTGAGAACTCAAGATCACATGATGTGATAGTAACACTTTATAATGCCTTGGTCAGACCACACTTGGAATATGCATCCCGTTTTGGTTGTCAAGATATAAAAAACGTGTTGAGACTGTAGAAAGAGTGCAGAGAAGAGCCACAAGGATGATTAGGGGAGCGAAAGCTAAAACATTTAAAGAAAGGTTGCTGGAATTGGGTATGTCTAGTAGTTTAATGAAAAGGAGGACTAGGGATGACATGACAGCAGTGTTCCAATATCTCAGGGGTTGTCACAAAGAGCCTGTTCTCCACAGCACCTGAAGGCAGGACAAGAAGTAATGGATGGAAACTAATAAGGGGGAGAACCAATCTAGAACTAAGGAGAGATTTCCTGACAATGAGATGGCTTGCCTCCAGAAACTGTCCATACTGCAACACTGGAGGTTTTTAAGAAGAGACTGGGCAACCATTTCTCTAAAATAATATAGAATCTCCTGTTTGAGTAGGGGGTTGGACTAGAAGACCTCCAAGGTCCCGTCCAACCAAGGGTGGGATTCAACCGGTTTGGACCAGTTAGGGTGGACCGGATGTTAAGTTTTCACCTGGTTGGCCAAACCGGTAATTCAACCGAACGGCTGGCCCTGCCCCCCCACCCTCAGGAGTCTCCACGCAGCCCATTTTCAATGCAGATGAGTGGAGGGTCCGCGCAGAGGCTCTGGGAAGGGTAAAAACGGGCCTTCCCGAAGTCTGGAAACAGACCTGTTTCTGGACTCCAGAGCCTGGGGGAGGCCATTTTTGCCCTCCCAGAGGCCAAGGAAAAGCCTCCAAACCCTTGGGAGGGTGAAAAACAGCCCTCCCGGAAGTACTGGAAGTCCAGAAATGGGCCTCTTTACAGCCTCCAGAGCCTGGAGGAGGCCATTTTCCCCCTCCCAAAGGCCCGGGGGAAGCCTCTGGACTCTTGTGAGGGTGAAAAATGGCCCTCCCAGAAGTTCCAGTAGGCCACACCCACCCGGCAACCGGGCAACGAACCGGTTGCTGGCAGGGGTGGGATTCAAATTTTTTTAACAACTGGTTCTGTGGGCGTGGCTTAGGTGGTAGGCGTGGCTTGGTGGTCATGTGACTGGGTGGGCATGGCTTGTGGTCATGTGACTGGGTGGGTGTGGCCAACTCAATATCACTCACATGGAGCCACGCATCTCCTCTCCTGGCCTCTCATGACTGGGGATGCTGCAACAGTCGTAACTTTGAAAAAAGGTCATAAGTCACTTTTTTCAGTGCCATTGTAACTTTGAATGGTCACTCCACACAAGCAAAGTACCAGCAAAGGAGGGGAAAAAAACTCCAGAGAAGTTTCTGAGACAGGAAGTCTAGTCCTGCCAAGAATGTAACAAGGGTTAACGGAGAGGCAGTTTCTGTAAGCAACACCAGAATGTTTCCTTCCCGCCTTCCTTACAGGATTAGGCCAGTAATTTCTTCTAACAACTGGTTCTCCGAACTGCTTAGAATGTTAACAACCGGTTCTAGCGAATCGGTGTGAACTGGTAGAATCCCACCCCTGGTTGCTGGGATTTTTGAATCCCACCCCTGCTTCCAACTCTTATTTTGTTTGTTTCTGTACTGTTGATTTAAATTATTTCTGAACCAGCAGGTCTTTGCATTCATAAGCACATGGTCATTGTACCACACAGATTGCCATTGTGAGTCTTGTGTAGAAATCCAGTTTCGGTAGATTTGGCGTCTCGCCCTCCGACTGGATGATCTGGATTTCATGGCTTCAGTCCTAGGCTGAACTCCTGGCAGACTTTGCTGAAGTTAAAGCTTCAAGTTTTGGACATGCCAAAGAGTCTGTGGGCGATAAAAATAAATGAATGATTTATTATTTTGGAAAATCTTTTTCCCCCCGAAGCATATGATCCAATCAGAGGAATTATGTAAATTATTTACAACAGTTGTCTCTTTTGTGCGGATGTGCTTTCATGGAGAAAGCCCTGATTAAAATCCAATTAAATGATTTCCTTTTAAACCTGCAACTCAATTTAATTGTCTTATTAAGCAATTAATAAATGTCTCTGGACTTATTTCTGTACAAAATTCCCCATCCTCTATTTTTCCACTTCATAATATTAATGATATACACTTATTAATACCAACTCCTTGGAAGTCTCACCATGCAGACTCTTAACCACTGAAGGATAGATTTACTCACAGCTCTTAAACTGTGAGTTAAAAAGAACCTGGATATTTGGTGGTAGTTTACCTGTAAATGCCACATGCCCAGAGGAAAGAAACTTTGACTGGGAGCCACCCAGTGTTGGTTAAAAGATAAGCAGCTATATCAAGGGTCTTCAAACTTGGCAAGTTTAAGACTTGTGGACTTCAATTCCCAGAATTCCTGAGCTAACATGACTGGTGGAGGAATTCTGGGAGTTGAAGTCCACAAGACTTAAAGCTGTCAAGTTTGAAGACCCTTGAGCTATATAAATGTTTTAAATAAATAAATAAAACACCGTATTCAAGCACTTCACCCAGGCTTGATACAGGAAAAAATATCTGGAAAAGACCAAATTTGGGGTGCTTTATAAACGTAGATGAGTATTTCTCAACTTCATACACTTTTAAGATGTGAACTACAACTCCCAGAATTCCCAAGACCACAGGCTAGGGATTTCTGGGAATGGAAGTTCACACATCTTAAAGTCTGATCATTTTTGCCACTATGATTCTCCTGCCAATTAGTTCTAATATTGCCCACTGTCCATTTTACTCCATGTTATTTCATATGCCCTATCTTCTACGATCAGCAAGCCCTGAGGGTGTTTAACAAATACCAAATAACTGATAAAATTCGGATTAAAATTAAAAAACAAAGTAACTACCATATTAAAATATTCTAATGGTGCCTTTCTTGAAACAATAGGCCTTGCTTATGATCACTCACTCCTTGGCCCTGTTTGGATTACTGCAATGTGCTCTATATGGGGCTGCCCTTGAAGACTATCTGGAAATGTCAACCAGTCCAGAATGCAGCAGCATGGACAGCAATGGGGGAATCCTAGGTTTGTCAGTGTAACACCTGTGTTGTGTGGACTGCACTGACTTTCAGTTCCTTTGTGGGTACTGGAAGAAATACCCTTCTGGGTTCAGTTTCAAGCGAGGAAAAAGACACTGGAAACATGGAAGCCGTTTGGGAAGATGGTTTATTGATGAGTAGGATGGGTTCCTGGGCAGAAAAAGGAAAAGTTGCTGGAAGTCCTGGGTTTTATACCCTCTCTGGCTTTGAACTTCCTGGGGCACAGGAAATTGCTGGTTGCTGTCAGAGGTCACAGCTAGCTTTATAGGTCATCTGTGTGCTAAGTTTGGTTGAAACTTGCTGGTTGGTGCAATGAAGGGCAATGAAATGGCTCTGCCTGAAGTAGGTAGATCTTTGTTATGTAGAATAGACTGGCCCAGGCCTTAATGGCCTATTAGCAAAGGTAGAGGGGCTAAGTTCCTGCCTCTCTTGAGTTTCTACTTCTCTTTTAGGGGAAACATTCTGCCTTTTTAATATATCCTAAAATATTTCATTTTTTTCTAGGAGAGGGGTGGGTTTTAACTTCCAACAGTACGATTCAACGGTGGCCATCACTTTTAAAGCCCTATAGGGCACAAGGCTAAGCTATCTGCAGGACTGCCCATCCCTTCCTGGCAAATAGGAAGGGGAGAAATGGCCGTAGTGACCTATTTTATTTTCTTGGGCTTTAAGATCACTGCAGACTGCAGCCGTGAGATCAAAAGTCGCTTGCTCCTTGGCAGGAAAGCTATGACAAACCTAGACAGCATATTAAAAAGCAGAGATATCACCTTGCCGTGAAGTCAAAGCCGTGGTTTCCCTAGTAGTAATGCATGGCTGTGAGAATTGGACCATAAGGAAAGCTGAGCACTGAAGAATTGATGCTTTTGAACTGTGGTGCTGGAGAAGACGCTTGTCTTCAAGAGTCCCTTGGACTGCAAGGAGATCACATCAGTCAATCCTAAAGGAAACCAACCCTGACTGTCCTTTGGAAGGACAGGTACTGAAGCTGAAGCTCAGATAACTTTGGCTACCAAATGAGAAGAGAGGGATCATTGGAAAGAGACCCTAATGTTGGGAAAGAAGGAAGGCTAAAGGAGAAGGGGATAGCAGAGGAGGAGATGGTTAGATACAGGGTGGGCTTCAAAAAATTTTAGCAACGGTTTTCAAAATTTGGTTGGAAGAAATGACAAAAGAGCAGATCGAATATAAACCAGAGTCCTTTTTGTTAGGGATCTTTGACAAATAAATATTTAAAAAAAGCAAAATACATAACAATACACATTTTAACGGCGGCCAGATTAGCCTTCGCCCAATGTTGGAAGCAGCCTCAGTTTCCATCAGAGGAAACGATCATTCAAAAAATCTCAAGTTGTGCAGAAATGGACAAACTAACTTTGGCACTAAAAAACAAAGACACCTCAATATATTACAATAGCTGGAACTGCTGGTACAAATGGATTGTCCAAAGACAGATTTTACACTATAAGGCAAAAGAAGATAGCAGCAAGATATATAGCAGTGATATACAGATACATGTAAAGATTAGGTGTGTGTATATGGCATAAATTAAGGGTTATGGAGAAAAAAAAGATTTACAAATTGTTGAAGATGAGAATGTTTTAAATTGCTTTCTATTTTTTCTTTCTATTTTCTTCTCTTTCTTTTCTTTTCTTTCATTTGTGTATGTGTTGTTGCTTTGTTCTAATTGTAAAATTAATAAAATTTATTTATTAATTTTTTCTTTTAGCAATGGGTTCTCTGCCCGGTTGCTGGGTGGGTGTGGCTTAGTTGGCCTCCTGCACCACAGCGGGTGGGCTGTTTTTGCCCTCCACGGGCTTTGAGCTAACGGGAGGGCGAAAGCGGCCTCCCCTGGGCTCCAGAGGCCTTCTGGAGGCCGGAAACAGGCCCGTTTCTGGCCTTCCGGAACTTCCAGAATGCCCGTTTTTCGCCCTCCCCAAGCCTCCGCCCAGGACCTGGCATCCAAAATGGGCCACGTGGGGACTCCTGGGAGGGGCACGGTGGGGTGGATGGGGCGAGCCAGGGGTGGGATTTGCAGGTTCGCCGGCCTGCGCAGAATCTTAGCTAGAGGATCGCCTGAGCCCCGTGCAAACCCGCAGTAGCCCACCCGTGATTAGATCCATCCATGGAATGAAAATGAATTTGGGGAGATTCCAGGAGACGGTGGAGGACTGTGGGGTGGGCTGCTGTGCTATAGTCCTGGGGTCACCAACCTTTTGGACCTCAGGGACCACCAAACTCATAATTTTAAATCCTGTGAACCAGAGACCCTGGGAAAATCCCCCCAAAAGTCTGCAGGAAAATTCCCCGCCCCGTTTTCCTACCGATTGATCATTCTTTATTTGGGATTGCAGGATAATGTCTCCAGCTCCGTTCTCAGGGGGAGAAAGAAAGAGACTTTTGGCTTCATGCAAGGAAAGCAGCAGAAGCAGCAGAAGAAGTCTGTATTTCTCTCCCCCAAAACTTCTCCAGAAATGAGTCTTTGTGAGACTTGTCATGCTGGTGCAGCCTCTTGGAGCAGGATGCCTTGCAGGGTCCCAAAGTCTCATTTTTGGTGGAGTTTGGGGGAGAAAAAGAAAGACTTTTGTTGCTTTCCTTGCATGTAGCCAAAAGCAGAAGAAGAAAAAAGCGGAAAGAAGCAGTCCAGTGGCCAGGCCAGGTGCGTAGGGTGAGTGGGGCAAGTTCCCCCCCTCTGCCCTTTCCCCCTCCCCTCACTACCTCGTGTTGTTCGCAATGCAAGCGACACAAGCACAGCCATGTGGGCGGCCCAGCCTTGTGTTCCTGCGCAGCCTGGATTAATTGCTTTGGGGGTAACATTTCTCTGCGGACCAGCAAAATTTTCTTGTGGACCACCAGTAGTCTCCGGCCCATTGGTTGGCGACCACTGCTATAGCCCATGGGATTGCAAAGAGTCGGATATGGCTTAGCCACTGAACAACAATACGGACAAGGGCCTAATGAAGACGGAAGACAAGGGGCCTGACCTTTCCACTGTTGGGGGTTCTCATGTCCTCAGGTGACTATCAGTGAACTTCACAGTTCAGCCTTCCCCAATTCAAAAGGGCAGAAGAGACTCTTAGAAAGTTGTTAAATCTTCCCTCCAGGGCTGCCAAGGGCTGAGCATTAAAGCAGGCTTTGGAGAAGCCCCAACAGGATTTAAGTTGAGGTAAGTGGTTTTAAGGGCTTTTCTTCACTACAGCCTTAAGCTCTTTGAGTCATGTTCCTGAACTGGAGGGAACGAAGACCGTTAGAAATCCTTCTTCGGATTTCAGCCCCTCTCGCAATTTTGCCCACAGGGATGGTTTGGTGTTTTGCCGGGGACGCCGCTTTCCCACGGCTCCTGCTTGGGGGAATCCTCTGGTTTTTGCCCCTCCCTACCGGCTCTCGGAAAGTGAGCACCAATCGCTTTTCGTTTGGGGGAGGGGGACTTTGAGGATGCCTGGTTTTCATTGATAGACTTTTTTTTAAAGTTTTTATTGGTTTTTAAAAACAAACTTAAACAAACAGAACATAAAAACATCAAGCCATCTTCCATATGTATACATACAGTGTGCCGGTTTGGTTTACAAATTGTTTTGCGCTTCCATTTTGTAGTCTTCAATTACAATTACATTGCATATAATCTCGTATTTTCAATAAAAAATTAAACACCTTAGTATTATTATTGATCAATCATTTGACTATACTTTTACTCATTCATGTTTTTCAAGATAATCATAATTTACTTAGTTTGTTTTATAACAGTTCATACTATCATCTCAAATCTATCCTAAAATCATTTTGTAGATATAATAAGAAGTACATCTTTATATATTTATTATTTTCTAAAAGTCTACATATTTCATTACTGTATTTTATTGTCTAACCATTGATAGAATAGATCCCAAATTTTATAAAATTGTTTATCCTCTTGTTCTCTAATTTCAAATGTCAATCTACTCATTTCAGCACATTCCAAGATTTTCTTAATGATTTCCTCCTGTGGTGGTGTTTTCTCGTTTTTCCAGTTTTTGGCAAGTACTTCATCATTGATGGACTTTTTGAATAAGCTTCTCTTTGGGGAACATCTCATAGTTGACACCCATCTCTTCTGATGCCTCCTTTTGTGGGAAGGACTTCTGTCAATGTCACTTGGGAAGGTTGGGAGGGAGGGAAGGAAAGGAGGGAGGGAATGAATGAATAAAGGAAGGGATGGAGCGAGAGGGAGGGAGAAAGGAAGGAAGGAAAGGAGGGAGAGAGAGGGAGGGGAGGAAGGAAAGGAGGGAGGGAATGAATGAATAAAGGAAGGGATGGAGCGAGAAGGAGGGAGGGAAGGAAGGAAAGGAGGGAGGGAGGGAATGAATGAACAAAGGAAGGGATGGAGCGAGAGGGAGGGAGAAAGGAAGGAAAGGAGGGAGGGAGAAAGAGAGGAGGAAGGAGGGAGGAAGGGAATGAAGAGAGAAAAGGAGGGGGAGGGAATGAAGAGGGGAGGGAGGAAAGGAGGGAGAGAAGGAGGGAGGAAGGGAATGAATGTGAATGTATGTATGAATGAATGAATGAATGAAGAAAGGAGGGAGTGAAAGGAATGAAGACAGAAGGGAGGAAGGAAGGGAGAGAGGGAAGGGAAGGGAAGGGAAGGTGGGAGGCAGGCAGGATTAGTCCTGCAACGTAGACCAGAGGAGAAGCACCACCAGGAGTTCTAGCTCCACTTTTATGGTAAGTTTACATTAACAGAATCTTTCAAGTTGGAAAGTATTTCTCCCCTACTTTCCTTTTGCTTTCTGCAGAAGGGGTGTGTGCGTTCCCCTCTGAAGCATTCCCCACACCCTCCCTCCTTCTGTGGGCTGAGATACCTTTTGCGTGTCAGGGGTCTGTGTTGCAGCTCTCCCTCCTGTCTTTCAAAGCTATTCCTATATATCATTAAAGAAAGGAAGGAAAGAAAGAAAGAAAAAAAAGGAAGGAAACAAGGCAGGAAGGAAACAATTTTTTACATTTTTTTCTGTGATTTTGTATATACAGGTAGTCCTCGACTGACAACCATTCATTTAGTGACCGTTCAAAGTTACAAAAACAATAGCAATAGCAACAGCACTTAGACTTATATACTGCTTCATAGTGCTTTATAGCCCTCTCTAAGCGACTTTACATAGTCAGCCTACTGCCCTCAACAACCTGGGTTCTCATTTTACCAATCTCAGAAGGACGGAAGGCTGAGTCAACCTTGAGCCTGGTGAGGTTCGAACTGCCAAATTGCAGTCAGCCGGCAGTCAGCAGAAGTAGCCTGCAGTACTGCACTCTAACCACTGCGCCACCACAGCTCAACAGCACTGAAAACAATGACTTATGACTGGTCCTTGTACTCAAATCATCCCAGCATCCCCATGGTCACATAATCAAAGTTTAAGTGCTTGGCCACTGGCTTATATTTATGATGACTGAAGTGGTTAGAATGCTGTATTGCAGGCTGACTCTGCCCACAGCCAGGAATTCGAACCTGACCACCTTCCTTCCTTCTGAGGCCAGTAAAAAGAGGACCCAGATTGTAGAGGGCAATATGCTGACAGTTGTAAACCGCTCAGAGAGTGCTGTAAAGCTTTGCTGGCTGGGGAATTCTGGGAGTTGAAGTCCACCAGGTTTTAAGTTGCCAAGGTTGGAGACCCCTGCTGTAAAGCGCTATAAAGCGCTATATAAGTCTAAGTGCTAAGTGCAATATCCCGGGGTCACTATTTGTAAGCTTACTAGCTGGCCTCCAACAGGCAAAGTCAAAGGGTGAAGCCGTATTTGCTTAACAACCGTGTGGCTCATTTAACAATTGCAGCAGTGCTCTTAACAAAGGTACCCCACCCCCGCCCCTAAAAGGTCCTAAAATCAGGCGCTACTAATTTAACCATCATCTTGCTTAAGGACAAAAATTGAGGTCCCAATGGTGGTCGTTATTTTAGGACTGCCTGTAAAAGGCAACCAGCAGCCCTCTTGTGAACTTCACACACACACACAAACACAAACACAACAAAAAAAGCCACACAGATGAGCCCAAATACAATTTCAACATAATGTCGTGGACTTTTTCTAATCCCTGGAGGTTTGGCTGATTTTACATTCTTACATCCTCAATCTGTTGTTTGTTTTATTTAGTTAGACAATTTCTAGAGCGGCTCACTTGCCAACAACAAATTACAACAGGTAAAAATATTTTTTTTAAAAAACAAACCCTAACATTCTTTAATGACTTCCTGAGCTTCGTGCAAGCGACAATTTAGCAGGTATTCAGGGAACTGCTGGTAAGTGTGAAATTTATTTATAATATTTTCCCCGTATGAATCAGTGCCTTCTGATGCTATTATTGGGAACGATCCTGCTGTTGCCAAACTGAGCCTCAGCCAAGGAACTTGCCTTGGCTTTCCCAACAATGCCGTCTGTTCTGGGGCAGACTGGCTTTTTAATCTCAATGCCGTGCATCTAAGCGTTTGGAGTGGGGGTTTCTTAAAGGACTTTCTGTATTTTTCATAAGCAGTGAAATTGGAAAAGGGACTTAATTGGATCCCATACAGAGCTGAGCCACTGTTTGGGCAGCCAGTTAAATTAAATGCATCTAGAAAATGGCTCTCACCCAGTATTCAGCAGGTTCTGACCAATTCTAGAGAACTGGTGATGGAAATTTTGGGTAATTCAGAGCAGTGGTCTCCAACCAGTGGGCCGAGGACCACTGGTGGCCCACGATAAAATTTTGGTGGTCCACAGAGAAATATCACCCCCCCAAAGCAATTAATCCAGGCTGTGCAGGAACACAAGGCTGCACCGCCCACATGGCCCACGGGAACACAAGGCTTGCGTCACTTGCATTGTGAACAACATGAGGTAATGAGGGGAGGGGGGAAAGGGCAGAAAGGGGGGAAACTTGCCCCATGCACCTGGCCTGGCCACCGGGCTGCTTCTTTCCACTTCTTTCATCTGCTTTGGGCTGCATGCAAGGAAACATGGATAGATTTTGCTTCCTTCATCTCGCTCAAATTGCCAAAGAGGCTCGACAATAGAAGACACACCCACTGAAACCCGAGCCAAGGCTCAGAATGGCTGGTGTTGAGATGGGTAGCACATATATTTAATAAATAAACAAGGCCCCTCTTTACAACTGTTCAGGAAAGGGATCCACAGGTATTTGTTTTCACGCACCTTTCATCCTTCTCTACTGTTTTTGTGTTTACGCTTCATGTCCATCCCGTTCTCAGGTTCTTTCGATTAAGGTGTAATATTTCACAAGAAGAGTTCTCCACTCCTCTACTCGTTGCAGAATACCTTATGCCACCAGGCTCGAAATACTAGACCTAGAAAATCTAGAACTACGCTGCCTTCGGTCCGATCTAAGTACAGTATATAAAATCATACATTGCAATGTCCTACCTGTCAATGAATACTTCAGCTTCAACCATAACAATACAAGAGCAACACAATGGATACAAACTCAAGGTTAATCGCACCAAACTTGATTGCAGGAAATACGACTTCAGCAACAGAGCGGTCAATGTCTGGAATACTCTACCTGACTCTGTGGTTTCTTTCCCAAACCCCAAAAACTTTAACCTTAGACTGTCTACTATTGACCTCACCCCTTTCCTAAGAGGCCTGTAGGAGGCGTGCATAAGCGCACCAACGTGCCTACGGTCCCTGTCCTATTGTTTCTTTTATTTTTCTTATATGTATCCATGTATTCATAACTATGTTTTTACTTATACCTATTATCTTGTAAGCAATTGACAAAAATAAATAAATAAATAAGTAAGTAAATAAAATAAATAAACATCAGCAACGGCTTCTCTTGACAACTGCCCGGAACTGGGAAGCGGGGGGCACAGCAGATCTAGCTTTTTAAATAAATAATAATAATGAGCCAGGGTACTGCTCTCTTTGAGGACAGTAAGGGGGGATGCTGCAGATCTTTGGCTTGTCACCTGTGGTGGCTTTGATGGAGCAGCTGGCTGCGGGTGATCACAGATCCGTCCTCAGGAAAGGTCCTTTTTGGCTCCTTTTAGGATGGATCTCTGAGCAGAATGGAAGAGCCGGGGTTAGGGGCTGGAGGGGACAAGAAGTGGGGGATGAATTGATTTTTCCTTCCTCTCTCCATCGCCATGGCAACTTGGCTTTTCTCTGGCAGGAAGTATTTCACTATTTTACTGTAAGAGTTGGAGGCCTTTAGCTAAGGTTGGATTCCTCCCTTGTCAGGTTTAAGCATACCTAATCTGGTGATGTCTAGATACCTGAGTGGCAACTTTTATCCAGTCAAGGACCAGCAAGTTTTACAAAATAGGCACCCCAGGAATCGAATCAAACTGATAGAGTACAATGCCAGCCTGGCAAAGAGTCTCTGTATTCAAAGGGTAACATAAACTACAGTATTAGGATAATGTGTATTATGTAAACTATCCAAGAATAAGTTCAAATGACCACCGTTTGTGGAAAAAAAATGGACAGCACCTGAAACAGAGAAATGAAACAGAATTTGTATAATGAAACTGGAGAATAAATCAGAAATTGGTTCTTGGGATCAGTTAACACCTGATTTTTATTGTGCCAATGTAAGATTTGGCTATTTGGGAAAGAATGAAGGGTTTCAAATCTATCAATTTGTAAGTTTGGTTGAGTGGTTAAGGCTAGAAACCAGGAGACTGTGAGTTCTAGTTCTGCTTTAGGTATGAAAGTCAGCTGACTGACTTTGGGCCAATCACCAGGAGACTGTGAGTTCTAGTCCCGTCTTAGGCATGAAAGCCAGCTGGCTGACTTTGGGCCGATAGCCAGGAGACTGTGAGTTCTAGTCCCGCCTTAGACATGAAAGCCAGCTGGCTTTCTTTGGGCCAATCAACAGCAGATTGTAATTTCTACTCCTGCTTGACTCCTTCTGACTGTCACAGTTTCACTCTGACAAATGGGTATCTGAATAAACAGCCCTCCATTATTTGATTAATAAAGTCTATTTATTCCTATCCATTGTCCCCCATTCTCCAGACACAGGTAAGACCTTCTACCACATCTCTGCTCAGCTCAGGGTTGAGAGATGTATAATTAGGTATCATCAGGTACTGATGTTATTTCATCCCAAACTGATGCATGATGTCCACTAGGAGTTTCTTTGCAGATGTTAAAGAGAAGTAATATAGATCGTTTTTTATCTATATAGGAAATATAGATTACTTTTTTTTTTTTTGCAATGTTTCATCTGGGCAAGAATGATTGATGCATCAGTCATCTAAAGAGCAAGAAGGTGTCCCTTTATAGAAAGGTCTGAATCTTTTGCAGCATGAAGTTCTGGAACGAATGGCTGAATTTCTCCTCCTGAAACAGCAATATGGGAGACTGGAATGCAGGGAAAAACCAAAGCTGAGAAGTAATAAAAGAAATGGACATAGCCTTTTATAACGGATAGCAATGTTTTTCAACTTGATCAACTTTAAGATGCGTGGACTTTCAACTCCCAGAATCCCGCTGCTGATAATAACGTTGATCAAGTTGGGAAACAAGGATCTATAGTCTGCAGAGAGTGTTTGGGGGATAATTCCCCTCACTCTTAATTAAACAATAATACAGATCGTCCTTAACTTACAACCGTTTATTTTGGGACTGATGTTATGCTGTAAAAAATGAGATATGATAGGTTCTGTGGAGGTTTGATTAACAACCGTGGCAAAAAGGTTGTTAAATCGGACATGATTCGCTTGATAAGGGCCTTAGCAACCAAAATTCTGGCCTCTGATTGTGGTTATAAGTTGAGGACTACTTGGAGCGCAACTGGGGAAAAGGTGGAATAGAGGAAACACAGAGGGAGCTGAAAGAAATAGCTGGAAAGTGATCCTTGAAAGTTTATGCAGATTCTCAATCATCCAGGCCATGGCTGTCCCAAAAGTTCTTTTCCAGAAGGCCACTGGACATTCTTGATTTTTAACTTGAAAACAATTAGCTTCTCATCCAAGAAGTGAAGAAGCTTCTGGGATGAGAAGTGAAATGTTTTCAAGGGGAAAAAAAACAGAGTTTTTTTAGAGTTGTCAACAGAAAGGGAGGGAGAAAGGGGTTTGAAAGAGCAGTGTGGCAGCTTGGAAATCGAAAGTGCATTCCATAAATAGTTTTTCAAAGATAGTAACCAGGTGACTGAAGTTTCTCCTGGGCAAACATCTCACTGGCGAACATGATTGATGACTCCTGGCTATGGATGTGTCCCATTGGAGAATATGATTTATGATACACCCAGAGGGCGGGGGAAAAACCAGGGTCAAGGGTGACAATGAATTATGTGTCTCAGAGTTGGCTACACCCAGGCAGTGCCGGACATGTTAACTCCCAATAAATCTTTTTGAAGTTTTGGAAGTCTGGCTTGAGACTCATGATTTAATTGGGGTAACTGCCGGAATCTTGAAAAATATCAGATAGTCCAGTTGTCTTTTGAACACACCTTCACGCTGGTCCTTGAAAGGTATGCAGTTGAGAAAGGCATAAAAGTGGCCCCGAGCATGTAGCAAAACGTAATTTTCCGAACTACAGGTGGTCCTCGGCTTACAACCCCAATTCAGCCCAAAATTTATGTTGCTAAATGAAACATTTATTTAAGTGAGTTTTGCCTCATTTTAAGACCTTTCGTGCCACAGCGAACCACTGCAGCTGTTAATTTAGTAACGAGGTTGTGAAGTGAATCTGGCTTCCCCATTTACTAGTCAGAAAGTCACAAAAGGATATCCCATGACCCCCCTGGGACACAGCAACGATTGTAAAGATGAAGCCGTTGCCAAGCCTCTGAATTTGGATCACATGACTACAGGGAGGCTGCAACAGTCGTTAAGTGTCGAAAAATGGTCATAAGTCCCTTTTTTCAGCACCATTGTAACTTTGAACAGTCACTAAATGAACTGTTGTAAGTCGAGGACTAGCTATATGGCCACCAATCCTTTGGGTTTCACCAGTCACTGATAGGATTTCAATGAGAGACCTAAGCGGGAGGTGGGGTGGGAATCAAACATAGCCAAGTTTCTATTAATAGAGCAGGGGTCTCCAGCCTTGGCAGCTTTAAGACTTGCGGACTTCAACTCCCAGAATTCCTCAGCCAGCAAAACGGGCCCATTTCCAGCCTTCTGGAGCCTCTGGGAGGCCCATTTTTCGCCCTCCCTGAGCCTCCATGTGGGCCCTGCACTTTATCTGGCATCCAAACAGGCCATGTGGGGACTCCTGGGAGAGGTGGAGCGGGGTAGACAGGGCCAGTCAGGAATGGGATTTGCCGGCTCACTGAACTGGCCATAAAACTAGCTAAGGATTCGCCTAAACCGGGGCAAACTGCCTGGGAAGGAGAGCTCCAAATTAGAAACAAGGAGAAATTTCCTGTCAGTGAGAATCCCAAAAGTGCTTTTTTTTTTTTCCCCAAAAGGCCACTGAACTTAGTTATTTTCTTGGAAATGTTTTGCTTCTCATCCAAGAAGCTTCTTCAGTTCTGACTGAATGGTGAGGATCTACCTCAGAATTGAAGAAGCTTCTTGGAGGACAAGCGAAACATTTTCAACAAAAGAAAAAAACCCCCCAAAAGTCCAGTTCCTTTTGAAAGGAACTGGATCTTTGGGACAATCATGATCTAAATGATTGAGAATTTCCATGGACAGTGAGAACAATTTATCAGTGGAACAACTTGCCTCCAGAAGTTGTGGAGGTTTTTAAGAAGAGATTGGACAGCCATTTGTCTGGAATGGTTTAGGGTTCCTGCTTGAGCCAGGGGGTGGACTAGAAGACCTCCAAGGTCCCTTCCAACTCCATTAATCTATTCTAAGAGTAAGTCCACTGTAACTTCTAATGGATATTAAGTGAGCAGTCATAAGTCGAGGATTAGCTGTATCACTTCAGTGGAAATATATAGGGCTAACTGACACCAAACCCTAAATTCTGACCATAACTTATTCCCTACTTTTAATTTAATCTCTAATTGTAGCCATAAATTTAACCCGCAATTTGCTGCTCTTATCTGAACATCTGTGCCCTGTTCTACCTGGCAGTTCCCTGTTACTGTTCTTTGCAGCAGGGTTAGCTCTTTTGAGTTTTATGGCCCCAGAATCAAACCAACCATGTTTGCTGTTCTGTTCTTTTATTCTTCTGGAAATGCACTGTGTTCTGTTTTCACTCCTTTTAATAGTAAACCCAGCTAGCTCACGCTAACATGTCTGGGGTAATCAGAAATCTGTCTGCGGAAAAACAAGTTATTGACATGCTCCAGGAAAGCCTACGATTTGCAGAAATATTATAATAATAGAAACGTAATAATAGTAATAAGAATAACACCCGTCTCCGAACAACAGTAAGAATAGAGAATGCTCATTAGTGACAGAATGCTGAATGTCAGCCAGGCAAGAAAAACTAAAAATAAGAGACGCGAGGAAGCAGTGGCTGGCTGGATAGCTGGGAGGAATGCGATTACAGAGGCTATAATGCGATACAGATAGTCCTTGGTTGGAAATTGGAAATTACACTGTGAAAAAAAATGACTTACGACTGGTCCTCACTCTTATGACCATTGCAGCATCCTCAGTCACATGATCAAAATCCAAGCACTTGGCATTTGTTATTTATATAGGTAGTGGCAGATGTTTCCCTCTCTGGACTCACTGAGAATATATCTGCTAATCAAAACTCCACATTGGTGACAGGAAGGGCATCCGGCCATGAGAATACTCTCTTAGCTCCATTCAGTTGCCCAGACTCCTCCCTGCAAGAGATTATGGGGTCATTAAATGAAGATGATGATGTTATTTATTAAGGTTCCAGCCAATGTCCTGGGGTCAAGTGATCACCACTTGTGACCTCACACCCAATGGGCTTCCGACAAGCAAAATCAAAACAGAAAATTGGATTCGCTTAATGATCACATGATTTATTTATTTGCTAAATTTATATTGCTGCCTATTTGCCCATGGCAACTCGAGGCGGCTTACAGAATGTAAAATCGTATTTAAAATAAAAAAAAAACAATAAAAACTAATAAAAAGAATCAAATAAATTAATAATATACAATAGAACAAAATCTGAAAAAAAAATAAAAAATCACCACCAATTCCCACCTCCTGCTCCAAGGACAGCAGATCACAGAAGCCATTTTATGGGCTCCATCCCACTCTGGGTTCCCCAGGCCCGCTGGCAGAACCAGGTCTTCAGTGTCTTCTGGAAGAATATCAAGAGAGGAAGCCATTCTAATCTCTGGGGGGATGCTGTTCCAGAAAAGGGAGCCACCACGGAGAAGGCCCTTCTTCTGGGTCCCACCAGGTGTATCTCCCTCAGGGATGGGACCCGCAGCATTCCCTGCCTTCCTGCCAGTGGTGGGATTCAAAAAGTTTTACCACTGGTTCAGTGGGTGTGGCTTGGTGGGCGCACTTTGTGCTCATGCACACACTTTCGTATGTGTGTGACAAATACACACTACACGCATGCACAGAGGTGTTCCAACTCACTTCCTGCAAGCCTGCACGATCCCGGGCGCTTCAGCAGCTGCCGCGCAGCACTCTTCTGTGCCATGCAAAACAGCTGCACTTCAAAAGCAGAGGATAAAGGTCGGAGGTAGGATTCTACCAGTTCGCCCCTATTCGCTAGAACCGGTTGTTAACATTCTAAGCAGTTCAGAGAACCGTTTGTTAGAAGAAATTCCTGGCCTAATCCTGTAAGGAAGGCAGGAAGGAAACATTCTGGTGTTGCTTACAGAAACTGCCTCTCCATTAACCCTTATTACCGTATTTCCCCATGTATAAGCACCCCCTTTGTATAAGCCACCCCCCCAATTTTTGGACTGTGAAGTTTTGAAAAAAATATTTTATTAGAGAAACAAGTTATGAAGAAAGAAAATTTACAAAGAAACAAAATTCGACGTCTAGATCTACAACTTCGGTCATGACGCCGAAAGCGGTGCGGGCGACGCTAGCAATCTACGCATCGGAACGAGAGTAGGAACGAAGCATTCAGGCCGATGCCTAGCGTATGCATTTCTATCGCGTACTCGCACTCGTAATCGTATCGTTTTTCACGTATAAAAAGTGTACCTGCTTTGTATATGCCACCCCCCTACTTTTTGGGCTTGAAAATTTTGGAAAAAAGGGGTGGCTTATACATGGGGAAATACGGTACATCCTCTGTTTCAGGAACTTCTCTGGAGTTTTTTTTTTCCTCCTTTGCTGGTACTTTGCTTGTGTAGAGTGAGCATTCAAAGTTACAATGGCACTGAAAAAAGTGACTTGTGACCATTTTTCACACTTAACGACTGTTGCAGCATCCCCACAGTCATGAGACGCCAGAGGAGGAGATGCGTGCCTCAATGTGAGTGATATTGAGTTGGCCACACCCAGCCAATAACATGACCACCAAGTCACGTCCACCAATTAAGCCACACCCACAGAACCGGTTGTTAAAAAATTTGAAACCCACCCCTGATAAAGGTGAGTATGGGAGCCTAGGCAGGTGGTGGGCCCAACAACAGAGCAGTGGAGAGAACTGGTTTGGTGTCCGCTGCTCATTGCCGCTACCGCCTCGACAGAACCGGGCAGAACCGGTAGGATACCCGACTGCTCCCCACTCTAATGAGTTGATAGATGTGACCAGCTAGAAACGTTCCCTCAGTTAACCTGATCCCAAGCCATTTACTTAACAACTGCAATGATTTGCTTAACAACTGCCAAAAAAGTTGGGTGCAATTCCCTTAACAATGTTGTATGTTGGTGCAGGTCCGCTTGTGCCTGAATATTAATTTTGGAATTAGAGCAGCAGGTATCATTTGTAATCCTTTAAAGTTCTTTCCATGTATAAGAGACCAACTATTGGGAGAAGAGAGATTACGAAGAAAATAATCCTGGGCTCTGGCTGACAAGGTTTGACATAGCATTTTGGTTTTGTCTTCTTTATCGAAGAGATGAGGGAGAAGGGAGAGGTTTATGTTTTATTTAGAGATGGTGATTAGCTATTAAAACTGGGTTTTTTTTCTTGCTGGGGTGAAGAGAGAGGTTACGTTCCCCCTACCCTTTCTCTTTTCCTTTTTTTATTCCTTCCCCTTTTTCTTTTTGTACCTTTTTCTCTTTGCATTTTTTTTGCAGTTTGCATTGGTTTTTATCCTGATGCATAATTCTGCATAAAATTATGAAACAAAAATTAGTTCCATGTACTAGGCCAGTGGTGGCTAACCTTTTCGTCATTGTGTGCCAAAAGTGCGCACACACGTGCCTGTACCCATAATGCAATGCGCCAAAAGGCAAAAGTCATAACATCAGGTGCGACTTGCTTAACAAACAGCTTGCTTAACAAGGATCCCAACTTCAACCTTTAAAATGAAGTTATAGAGCAGCGATGCTAACTTTTTCAGCACCAAATGCCCAAAGCGCAAGCGTGCGCATCCCCAAAATGCAGGGGTGGGATTCAAATTTTTTAACAACCGGTTCTGTGGGCGTGGCTTGGTGGTCATGTGACTGGGTGGATGTGGTCACT
This sequence comes from Pseudonaja textilis, assembly GCF_900518735.1. Next base: position 23,726,617 of record NW_020769318.1, on the reverse strand, counting down.
CCACACAAGCAAAGTACCAGCAAAGGAGGGGGAAAAAATTCCTGAGACAGGAAGTCTAGTCCTGCCAAGAATGTTATAAGGGTTAACAGAGAGGCAGTTTCTGTAAGCAACACCAGAATGTTTCCTTCCTGCCTTCCTTACAGGATTAGGCCAGTAATTTCTTCTAACAACCGGTTCTCTGAACTGCTTAGAATGTTAACAACCGGTTCTAGTGAATAGGTGTGAACCAGTAGAATCCCACCCCTGCCAAAATGCAATGAGACCCAAAGACCAGCTGACTGGCAGAACGTGCGCACGCATGCATGGCAGAGCTCAGCTGGGGCGACAGCTCACATGCCCACAGAGAAAGGTCTGTGTGCCACTTGTGGCATACGTGCCATAGGTTCGCCATCATAGTTATAGAGCACTGCACACCAACACAACTAGATGCAAGGACAGGTTTTTCCCGCATGCCATCGCTCTGCTTAAACAACTATCAACACTGTCAAACTATTTACTAAGATTGTATTACTGTTATTCTTCTCATCCTTCCTATTACCTATCTCCTTTCTACTTATGACTATAATCTTGTTGCTTGTATCTTTACGATTTATATTATTTTATTTAGTTCCCTAGTATGATTTTGATTGATTTAGTATCCTACAACTATCACAAAGTGTTCTGTCTTGTGATTCATGATTTCTATTTATGGTGACTATGATCTTGATTTATCCCTTATATCTTTTATGTACACTGAAAGTTTATGCACCAAAGACACATTCCAATCACACTTGGCCAATAAAGAATTCTATTCTATTCCAATTGTGGTTGTAGGTTGAACAGTACCTATTGTAGGAAAATGCCCCCATCTCCAGAATAAAATATTCTGTATTCTTAATATTAAAAAGAGGCAGAATAGAATATTTCCCCTAAAGGAGAAGAAGAAGAAGAGAGGCATCTTCTCAAAGGCAAAAAGCAACCCCAGCCTTTCTGCTATAGGAAAACAGCCTCAATCAGAAGAATGAAGCCAATCTTTAGGAATAGAGATTTTGTATCCCATTCAGAAAGACTGAGCCAATCTATTCATAAGCAAAGAGCAGCCAGAAACTCCAAACAAGTAACACAATAGGCAAGGAGCCAAAGCTGACCAGATTAGCTCAGACAAACAAAACACCTAGGATTTGCATTTCTCCCTTTGCCTGTAGAGCCGGCCATGACCCCTACATGACCCCAGACGAATCTGGCAACAGCCATTAAAATATTAAAGGACATATTCTTGCACAGGAACAGGAATCTCAATCACAAAGCTCCAAAGAATGTATAAAAGCCCACCTATTCTCAACCCTATTTTGTCAGCCACCCCAGCAACATGCTGTTGTTCCCTGTAGTTTCTGGTTCCCACATAAACAGAGACTTCCTTTCCCAAAAAACGTAGCTTGCCTCCAGTTCATTTCTACAACATCCTTCTCCCAGCTTGGAACAGGACCAGATTTTTCTTCCAACTCTATCACGGGAAACACCAATGGCCTTCCTCATTTCCTGGTGGACAGGAGGCTGACATGGATGGTGTGATCTGGATGGCTCATCTGGTGTTGTTCAAAACAATAGGTTTCAAACGGGTGAAATCTTCCACACCATTTATGGGATGGGGCGGATATACCAAGGTAGGAGGCTGGGGAACTCCTTCCAGATGGCTGAGAAGCGATGGTTGATTTGCAGAGGCCAAAGGGCACCCGGTTGTGCGACTCTTCTCATCTGTCAACTCCGATAATTGTTCCTTGGTTTGCATCCAGAAGGGAAGGTGAGCCTTGTGATATGACAGCTCCAGATTCAGAAATTAACTCCAGGAGAGAAAAGGTGATGGGCTGAGGGAGAAGACAGTCCAATTAAAAGTTTTCACGTTCTTCTAAGGGAAAGCAGGAGTCACATATGTGCATGTCGGGGTGAAATCTGAAAGCAGTCAGTCAGTCGGAAAAGAAACTCCGTGTGTAACAGGAATTGTGTGTTTTCAGCCAAGGGTTGTTGAGAATCTAGTGTGATTTTTTTTTCTTTTGCTGTAGTTGAGGAATACAAGAAGGTCTTGACTTACGACCACAACTGAGCCCAAAATTTCCAGTGCTAAGCGAGACAGTTGTTAAATGACTTTTGCCCAGTTTTACAATTATTCTTGCCACTGTTGTTAAGTGAATCACTTCCATTGTTAAGTTAGTAACACGGCTGTTAAGTGAATCTGGCTTCCCCTTTGACTTTGATTGTCAGAAGGTCACAAAAGGGGATCCAGCCCAGGACACTTGCAAACGTCATAAATATGCCAAGTGCCTGAATTTTGATCATGTGACCAAGGAGATGCTGAAATGGTCGTAAAGTGTGAAAAACAGACATAAGTCACTTTTTTCAGTGCCGTCGTAACTTTGAATGGCCACTACAATGAACTGTTGTAAGCTGAGGACTACCTGTAGTACACACAGGCCAAACAGGTTTCAAGGTCATGGACAAGGTTTTACCAGGGGAGCGTGGCAAAGAGGGTATTAAAAAATTAAGGCAATTGCAACTCCGTGATTGAGTTATGGCACAGTGGTTAGAATGCAGTACTGCAGGCTACTTCTGCTGACTGCTGGCTGCCAGCAGTTTGACAGCAGTTTGACTCAGCCTCCCATCCTTCCGAAGTGGGTAAAATGAGGACCCAGATTGTTGGGGGCAAGAGGCTGACTCTGTAAACTGCTTAGGGAGGGCTGTGAAGCACTGTGAAGCGGTATATAAGTCTAAATGCTATTGTTAAGAAAAGGATTGGGGGACAAAAGCCGTGGTGGCGCAGTGGTTAGAATGCAGTATTGCAAGGCTAATTCTGCCAGCAGTTCTATTCTCACCAGCTCAAGGTAGACTCAGCCTTCCATCCTTGCGAGGTTGGTGTTCTGACCCAGGCTTCGTCAAACTTAATAAAACACAAACTGAATTTAAAAGTAAAACCCTTTTTAATGCGACGCTGGGAATTACTTGCACTCCCAGCCAAAACTCATGAGACACAGTTCCTTCAGATAAGAGCACGCTTTTCAGTGCTGTCGAATGCTGCCAAGAAACAGAAGGTTAACATTAACCAACCCAAAAACCTAGAAAAAAAAATGACCAGAGTACAGAGCTTCACGAAGGACTTGGAGATTACTGAACTGCTTTGCTTCCTGCAGAGCTCTTCGTCATTGAGGTCTGACTTTTATCCCTTATGGGAGGGGCAATCATCTCCCAGCCTTACTCCTGAGTCACCCCTTCTGCTTCAGCTGCTCTCGCCTTCTAGCAGCTCTGCACACACGCACACTGGGAACAGGCTCCCCTGTGTCATCTGCCTTGCTGCTGCCAGACTCCAGAGGCTCCAAAGGCAGCATCCCACTCTCAGGTGGTCCTGGCCCCATCCCTGCATTGGATGGAGGACCCTCATACAAGTCCTTGCTAGACTCCCTGACTGGTTTCCTTTTGTCCTCACTGTCCAATACCTCTGCCACCTGCACCAGCTGCTGGCGAACCACAACACTTGGTAGAATGAGGACCCAAAATTGCTAGGGGCAATATGCTGACTCTATAAACCGCTTAGAGAGGGCTGTTAAGCACTGTGAAGCAGTACATAAGTGAAACAGGGGTGGGATTCAAATTTTTTAACAACCGGTTCTGTGGGTGTGGCTTAGTTGGTGGGCGTGCCTTGGTGGTCATGTGACCAGCTGGACATGGTTTGGTGGTCATGCTATTGGCCAACTCAATATCACTCACATCCATGCACACATCTCCTCGCCTGGCCTCTCAGGACTGTGGGGATGCTGCAACAGTCGCAAGTGTGAAAAATGGTCATAGGTCACTTTTTTCAGTGCCATTGTAACTTTGAATGGTCCCTCCACACAAGCAAAGTACCAGCAAAGGAGGGGAAAAAAAAACTCCAGAGAAGTTCCTGAGACAGGAAGTCCAGTCCTGCCAAGAATGTAATAAGGGTCAACAGAGAGGCAGCTTCTGTAAGGAACACCAGAATGTTTCCTTCCTGCCTTCCTTACAGGATTAGTCCAGTAATTTCTTCTAACAACCAGTTATCCAAACTGCTTAGAATGTTAACAACCAGTTCTAGCGAATAGGTGCAAACTGGTAGAATCGCACCCCTGAAGTGAAAGCGCTATTGCTATTGCAGCTTCTTGGGAAAGTTCTGCGCTTCCAAGAATCCCACCACTGCCTTCACAGCAGGTACACATTCCATCACACAATCTGCTGCTCCCCCCATCCCAAGGCCTGACACAGGTAGTCCTTGACTTACACAATTGAGGTCAAACATTTCCATTGCTAGTAAGCATGACAGTTGTGAAGTGAATTGCATCACGTTTTACGACCTTTTTTGGCCACAGTAGCTAAGTGAATCCCTGCAGGTCGCTAAGTGAATCACATCGTTGTTAAGCGCACCCGTTTTCCCCCATTGACTTGGCTTGTCAGAAGCCAACTGAGAAGGTTACAAATGGTGATCACATGACTCTGAAACAGCGGAACTGTCTAAATACATGCCAGTTGCCAAGTGCCCAAATTTTGATTGTGTGACCGTAGGGACTCATAGGTGTGAAAACGGGTCATAAGTCACTTTTTTCAATGTCCTTGTAACTTCAAATGGTCACTAAGCGAATGGTTGTAAGTTGAGGACTTCCTTTGTCTCCCCTTGTATTGAATGAAAGTAAGGAAAGCCAGAGAGGCTGCAAACCACTGAAAATCAGAATATCCATCTACAAAGCCTGGTCACATCATCACTAAATAAGCACAGGAATATCTGGGTAGCCATCTATTAGATTCTGTAAAGTTCTCTTTTCTTTTAATAGCCGTTTGGAAAACAAGCCTCTTTCATCAAATTGAATGAGAATGGAGAAGGAGAAAAAGGAGGAGGAGAAGGTGAAGAAGAAGGAAGGAAGGGAAAAGGAAAAGAAGAAAGAAGGAAAAGGAGAAGGGGAATAGAATAGAATACTTTATTGACCAAGTGTAGTTGGACACACAAGAAATTTGTCTTGGTGCAAATACTCTCAGTGTACATAAAAGAAACATACCTTCGTCAAGAATCACAAGGTACAACACTTAATGATAGTCACAGGGTACAATAAGCAATCAAATCATACTAGGAAACAGTCAGTATAAATCGTAAAGATACAAGCGACAGACAAAGTTACAGTCATACAGTCACAAGTGGGAGGAGATGGGTGATAAGGAGTGATGAGAAGATTAAGCGTAATAGTAATGCAGACTTTGTAAATAGTTGGACAGTGTTGAGGGGATTATTTGTTTAGCAGAGCGATGGCTTTCGGGGGTGGGAAACTGTTCTTGTGGCTAGTTGTTCTGGTGTGCAGTGCTCTATAGCGTCGTTTTGAGGGAAGGAGAAAGAAGAGAAGGCAGAGAAGAAAAGAGGAGAAAGGAGAGAAGAAGAAGGCTGGTCATAAAGTGAGGAAAAAGAGAAAAAGAAGAGAAAGAGAAGGAAGAAGGGGAGCAAAAAAGAGATAGAAGAGAATGAGGAGGAAGAAGAGGAGAGAAAAAAGAGGAGGAAAAGGAAAAAAGGAGAATTAAGAGTAGGAAAATCTCTGTGTGCCATAAGTTCCAACAGTGCTTTGGTTGCCTTTAAAATCTGAAGCTACACCAGGAAATGTCCCAGGCCGAAAAAAAAAAAAATCAGATCCAGAGAGGATGGATTTCAACACATGGGAGCATCTTTTACAAAGAAGTAACAACCACAAAAACATTGATGGAATAAGACACCATCTAGTGCAAGATGCTATTACTCATTTCCTAGTCAGGACACTTGTTTGCCTGCCTTTGATTCTCCATCACACTTCAGTCGCCACCGCTTGTATTTTATGACAACATCACATCCCTCCTCCCAACACCCTCAACTCTGCTTGCAAATCTCCTTCTTTCTCTCCCTCTTGGGACATAAATCTGCTGTCTTTGTCTCTGCTGCTGAAATCACTTGATATGAACAATAAGGCGGAAATGGGAACTCTCTGTCTTGTAAAGATTTACAGCCTGATTGGGTCTGATGTCCTCGGGAGAAAGCCAGCCAGCTCAGGGCCGGCCAATGGGAATGGGTTTAGCCTGGGGCAGCACCTGCCCCAAGGGTGGGATTGATTCTACCAGTTTGCACCTATTCAATAGAACTGGTTGTTAACCTTGCTAAGTAGTTCAGAAAACCGGTTGTTAGAAGAAATTATTGGCCTAATCCTGTAAGGAAGGCAGGAAGGAAACATTCTGGTGTTGCTTACAGAAACTGCCTCTCCGTTAACCCTTTTTACATTTTGGCAGGAGTGGACTTCCTGTCTCAGGAATGTCTCTGGAGTTTTTTCCCCCTCCTTTGCTGGTACTTTGCTTGTATGGAGTGACCATTCAATATTACAATGGCACTGAAAAAAGTGACTTATGACCATTTTTCACACTCACGACTGTTGCAGCATCCCCACAGTCATGAGAGGCCAGGCGAGGAGATGCGTGCCTCGATGTGAGTGATATTGAGTTGGCCACGCCCAGCCAATAACATGACCATCAAGCCACGGCCACCCAGTAACATGACCACGCCCACCACCTAAGCCACACCCATAGTTAAAAATTTGAATCCCACCCCTGACCTGCCCTCTGGAAGGACACCGCCTGAGATTAGTATGGCTTTCATCTTTGTGATGTTTGGGAAATGGTTAAAAACCTTGTTCTCCTAGGCCAGAGGTAGGGAATTATGGCCCCTTTATGACTTGTGGACTCCAACTCCCAGAATTCCCGAGCCAACATGGCTGGCTCGGGAATTCTGAGAGTTGAAGTCCACAAATCATAAAGGGGCTATAATTCCTCACCTCTGGCTAGTTAGGCCTTGGGCTAAAAATGGTCGTGCAGCTCCCTTGAGTCATTTTGCCTCTGACGTGGAAGTGTTGAATTCCAGGTCAGTGAGGAACCTCTTTTTATTCCTATTTATATATTTTCTTCTTCTTTTTATTGGTAAGCTGCCCAGAGTTATTAAGAAGCCGGGCAGCCTTGAAATTGGATAAATTTAATGAATAGAAAATGAACCAATATTTGGCCTTGCAGGAGTGAAGTCCTAATTTTCTCTTCAGGAATTCCATGTTTTTTCATGGCCCCTTCAGTTCTGTACCTTTGCAAATCTGGTTTAAGTTAGATTTGAGCACCAAAGCAAAGTCCATTAGGAAGCCAGATTCACTTCACAACCGTGTTACTAACTTAAGAACTGCAGCGATTCACCGATCAAGGGTGGTGAAAAAGGTCGTAAAATGAGGCAAAACTCACTTAGCAACCGCCTTTCCCATAGCAACAGAAATTTTGGGCTCAATTGTGGTTGTAAGTTGAAGACTTACTGGATAGTGTTTCACTACAGAAGCATATGACCCAGTGCCACAACAAAGACGGAGAGGCTGCAATTCTGTGTTGTGTTAATCAAGCAATTCTCATCATTTTCTCGATGGGAAATAAAGGCAGCATTCGTTGTTGCATTGTTGTTGCTGTTGCTGTTGTTGTGACAGTTTTGTCCTTCTCTTCTTTTGCTCCTTTAGGCCATCGATTTTCCTGTAAAATTCCGAAGAGGGAGAATCAATCAATCAATCAATCAGAATGGAGTTGAAAGGGACTTTGGAGGTCTTCTAGTCCAACCCCCTGCAAAAGCAGGAGACCCTATACTATTTCAGACAAATGGCTGTCTGGCCTCTTCTTAAAACCCTCCAGTGATGAAGCACTGGCTGTCTCTTTGGTTTTGAAAAATGTCCTGCTCTCCGATGATGAGATACGACTTAAACAAAGGAGAGAATAGCAACACCTCCTAGATCAGAATCTCATTTTATTATAAGTTAGGAGGGAACTTTCCAGCCATTAATTAAAATTAAAAGCAGATACTTCTCCTGGATGGAAATAATGGGCCAACACCCCCTCCTCTCATCTCCCACTCCCCCATAGATAGGTCTCCATCTATGATTGTCAAGTGTTTAAACCTGGGGTATTACACTGCTCAAAAAAATAAAGGGAACACTTACAATGCAATGTAACTCCAAGTCATTCACACTTCTGTGAAATCAACTGACCACTTAGGGAGCAACACTGATTGACAATCAATTTCACATGCTGTTGTGCAAATGGAATAGACAACAGGTGGAAAGCATAGGCAGTTAGCAAGACATCCCCAATAAAGGAGTGGTTCTGCAGGTGGTGACCATAGACCACTTCTCAGTTCCTATGCTTTCTGGCTGGTGGTTTGGTCACTTTTGAAGGCTGGCGGTGCTTTCACTCTAGTGGTAGCATGAGACGGAGTCTACAACCCACACAAGTGGCTCAGGTAGTGCAGCTCATCCAGGATGGCACATCAATGCGAGCTGTGGCAAGAAGGGTTGCTGTGTCTGTCAGCGTAGTGTCCAGAGCATGGAGGCGCTACCAGGAGACAGTCCAGTACATCAGGAGACATGGAGGAGGCCGTAGGAGGGCAGCAACCCAACATCAGGAGCACTACCTCTGCCTTTGTGCAAGGAGGGACAGGAGGAGAACTGCCAGAGCCCTGCAAAATGACCTCCAGCGGGCCACAAATGTGTATGTGGCTGCTCAAACGGTCAGAAACAGAGTCCATGAGGGTGGTATGAGGGCCCGATGTCCACAGGTGGGGGTTGTGCTTAGAGCCCAACACCGTGCAGGACGTTTGGCATTTGCCAGAGAAACCAAGATTGGCAAATTCGCCACTGGTGCCCTGCGCTCTTCACAGATGAAAGCAGGTTCACACTGAGCACATGTGACAGACATGACAGGGTCTAGAGACGCCATGGAGAACGTTCTGCTGCCTGCAATATCCTTCAACATGACCAGTTTGGCAGTGGGTCAGTAATGGTGTGGGGTGGCATTTCTTTAGGGGGCCGCACAGCCCTCCATGTGCTTGCCAGAGGTAGCCTCACTGCGATTGGGTACCGAGATGAGATCCTCAGACCCCTTGTGAAACCATATGCTGGTGCGGTTGGCACTGGGTTTCTCCAAATGCAAGACAATGCTAGACCTCATGTGGCTGGAGTGTGTCAGCAGTTCCTGCAAGATGAAGGCATTGATGCTATGAACTGGCCCGCCCGTTCCCCAGACCTGAATCCAATGGAGCACATCTGGGACATCATGTCTCGCTCCATCCACCAACGCCACGTTGCACCACAGACTGTCCAGGAGTTGGGGGATGCTTTAGTCCAGGTGTGGGAGGAGATCCCTCAGGAGACCATCCACCACCTCATCAGGCGCATGCCCAGGCGTTGTACGGAGGTCATACAGGCATGTAGAGGCTACACACACTACCGAGCCTCATTTTGACTTGTTTTAAGGACATTACATCAAAGTTGGATCAGCCTGTCGTGTTTTTTTCCACTCTAATTTTGAGTGTAACTCCAAATCCAGACCTCCATGGGTTGCTAAATTTGATTTCCATTGATAATTTTTGTGTGATTTTGTTGTCAGCGCATTCAACTATGCAATGAACAAAGTATTTAATAAGAATATTTCATTGGTTCAGATCAAGGGTGTCTTATTTTTGTGTTCCCTTTATTTTTTTGAGCAGTGTATATCATACAAAGGCAACATCTCCACAAGCAATTAAGCACCTCTCTCTCTCTCTCTCTCCCTCACTCCCCCCACTCTCTATTTCCATGCTTCTTCTGGCCACCCCCTTGTTCCCCCCTTTCTTCTCCCCCTGTCAAGATTAATTGCTATTCCCGGCAAGTCCCAATTGCTAATGAATCCAGTGGCTGAAGAAGGATTTGCATTCATGCCTTAATGATTCGCTTGCAGCTGGGGCTGATTGGGGCCTGGGGCCTTCCTTCCAATGGAGATGCCACTTCTTTCTCCTCCATACCCGGTCCTTTTTCTTACCTCTAACAGGGGAAAAGGCCAACCTGGTCCAGGAACTGGAAGGGGGGAAGCTGAGACAGCAGCGCCTTTGTAAGAACAAAATTCCCTGTTCTTTGCCTAGAATTGGGTAGGAAATTCCAAATGAAAGAGTCACTGCAAATGTTGGCTCAAAGCCTTTTCAAGGCTAAGAAATTCTGGAAAGGTCTGCATTTTCCCCTAAACCTAGAAATATAGGTTGACTTCCCATCATTCAGAAGGTCCTTAAAATTCCTTTCAGCTACAAGTACATTGTAGTCTTCAACTCACAACAGTTCATTTAGTGACTGTTCAAAGTTACAACGCCACTGAAAAAAGGGACCTATGACTGTTTTTCACACTTACAACTGTTGGAAGTTACGATTCCGCTCTCTTTTAGGAAAACAGCCCCCACCCTTTGTCAAGTAGGGCTATTAAAATAGATGAGCCAGCTTACTTTTTTCACACCAAAGGAAGGAGAAAATTACAGGCATGAGATACAGAGAAAAAAACCCTACAAACTAGCTAAGATCCTTTTCCATAGAAATCAAATAGATGGCAAGTTATAAAAACTTGTGAAAAGGAAACCAAAAGGCATGGCAGGAAGGAAACATGATAGCAAACAAACAACTAGAAAGGATCAGGGCCATAAAACCAAGATCCCAGGAAAAGATCCCAATCTCAAAGAGACAGGAACTCAACACAACACAAATCAAAGACTTCAAGGAAAATCAAAGAACCTGAAATGTATAAGAGAGAGGCTGGTTTTCCTACTCACTTATTAGATTAATCCTAGGAATGCTGTGAGATTTCTTTTTACCTGCCTTCCTATTAATACTCCAATTCTGACTTTCAACGCAGCTGACCAAATCATTTTGCATTTCTCCCAGCCGGGAAATTTGAATCCACAAAAGGAAAGAACTTTGCCTATTCCTTAAAGGGCAAGGCTTCTTTTTTCCTTTCCTTATAGTCACACGATCAAAATTCAGAAGCTTGGCAACTAACTCCAATTTTATGATGGTTACAGTGTCCTGGGATCATGTGATCACCTTTTGTGACCTTGTGACAAGCAAAGACAACGGCGAAGCCAGATTCATTCAACAACCATGTTACTAAGTTAACAATGACAGTGATTCACTTAACAACTGTGACAAGGTCATAAAATGGGGCAAAACTCACTTAATAAATGTCCCACTTAGCAACAGAAATTTTGGGTTCAGTTGTGGCCGTAAGTCAAGGTCTACCTGTAGTCTTCAACTTACAATCATTCACTTAGTGTCCCAAAGGTGCTGTTCTGACCCAAACCTTGTTCCAAGGAAACAAACACGAAACGGAGGTAACAGCAAAACTTTTTAATGATTCTTTCCAAATTCTGTTTCTTCCCAGTTAAAAGGCTGTTTCAAACTAATTGTCTCTGATAAGAACGAGCCTTGAAAAGGTCAAGAACACTAGATAAAGTTGCCAAGAAATAGTTCAAACACAAAGAGTCTCCAAACACAAACTAAGAGAGTCCAAACGTCCACAAGGCTTGAGTGCAAAAACTTCTTTGCTTCCTGCAAAGAACTCCGGTTTCTCAGCTGGCTTTTATCTCTTAAGGGAGGGGCCATTACCTTGCAGCCTTACTCCCGAGTCGCCCGTGCTACTGCAGCTGCTCTTTCCTTCGAGCAGCCCTGCGCGCACACGCACTTGGCACAGGCTCCTTGGGGACCTCTTCATCACTGCTGCCAGCCTCCACAATCTCCGAAGGCAGCACTCCACTCCCTGATGGTCCCGGCCCCATCCCTGCATCACACACAGGCCCCTCATCCGAGTCCTCACTCTCCGAGACCTCAGCTGTCCACACCTGCTACCGGTGCACCACAACAGGTTGTCTTCTGAAAGGCTGTTGGACTCTCTCGATTTTTTCCTGGGAAACATTTTGGTTCTCATCCAAGAAGCTTCATTTTGGATGTGGAATGAAACATTTTCAAGGACCCCCCCCCCCCCCAAGAAAATCCAGTTGCCTTTTGGAAAACCACCTTTGGGACACCTGTGACCTGGATGATTGAGAATCTCTACAGGTATTAATTTAGTGACCTTTCAATGTTACAATCGCACTGGAAAAATAGTCCTTGCAGTTATAACCATTGCAGCATCTCCATAGTCACGTGATCAAAATTTGGGTGCTTGGGAACCAGCATGTATTTATGACAGTTTAAGGGATCGTGTGATCATCATTTGTGACTGTGCTGTCCCAGCCAGTCTATGGGAATTGGATAGTTACCTAGGAATTATGAGCTGTCGCCTTAAAGGAATGCATCATGGTAAATGTAGTTAAAGGTATCCTGGGAAATGTAGTTCATGTCAGGTGGCCATATCTGTAATCCTGATTGGTCACTAAATTGACCCTTGAGGGGTTGGGGGAGGTTTCCCTCCATTCTTGCCTGGACTCATGAACTGATAGCAGCTTTCGGTCTATCATTACGAGATGGGTTAGGAAATAACCATCTTTTACCTGCAAGGCTGATATACAAAGGATTGGTCATTATAGAAGAACTTCATCACAAATGTGAGTTATGAAGATACCTGATGTACTAATAAATGTGCTTTGCTATGGATGTTTTGTGGAATTTATATATCTGCATCTGCACAGCTACAAATCCACCTCTGTGCATGAGACAGGACAGTGACCTTCCCAGCAGGCTTCCAACAAGAAAACTCAAGGGAGGAAGCCGGATTCGCATAACATCTGTGTGATTTACTTAACAACGACTTCATGATTCACTTCACAACTGTGGCAAAAAGGTCATAACATCAGGTACTACTCACTTAACCATCACCTTGCTTAACAATAGAAACAGAAAGAAATGGAAACACTGAATTGAAAGAGGACTGCAAGAAAAAAAAATATTCTTGAAAAAGATCCACCAGTGAAGTGTTTCTCAATCTTAGCCACTCTAAGATGTGTAGACTTCAACTCCCAGAATTCCCCAGCCAACATGGCTATCTAGGGAATTCTGGGGATTGAGGTTGAAACAGTGCACCGATGCATTCCTGAGGAACAGGTGTAAAAAGCTAGCACCCCACCCCCCCAGAAGAACAAAATATTTTGAGAAACATTAAAAAGGCAGAATATTATATTTCCCTGGATGAGAAACAGACAAACATATTTTTTAGAGGGAGAAAGCAGCCCTCACCCTTTTTAATAGCCCACAGCAAACATCTGCACTTAAGAGATTGATAGCTCTATTCAAAAGCAAATACCCTCACTCAAGAGCCAACACAGGAAAAAGCCATTAAGTCACAATAGAAGTTATTGCATCACCCTCCAAACTTCAACCAAACTTTGCTCAGACAAACACCTAGGGTTTCTACTTTGCCTATAGAGCCAGCTATGATCCCTACATAACCCCTACATGGCCCCATGGGAGTCTGACAGCAACCAATAGAATATATGTTCTTGCACAGGAACAGGAAGCTCAAGTGCAAAGCCCAAAAGAAGGTATAACACGCCCCCCAACACACACACACTCTTAACTCCATGTGGTCAGCTGCCCAGGACCCATCTGGTTCTGCTTCATCATTAAGCCATCTTTCCAACCAACCTCCATGTTTCCAGTGTCTTTCTCCTGGCTTGGAACTGAACCAGATGGATATTTCTTCCCACACATGCAATGTAGCAGCGACTTGGAATGCTGCTGACGCCTCCATTCTCCTTACTTGGGTCACATGACCCAAAGTAGCCATGTTCTGCATGGTATATCCTTGGCTTATATTAGCAGCTCAAAGATGGTTAATCAAAATCCTCAATTCTCAGAGGTAGGTGAAAAAGAGGGCAGGGCTCAGACACCTGTAGAGAAGCCATGGGATGCTCCGTAGGAGGTGGAATTAGCGTTCATCCCAAAGAAAGCCGGTTCCTCAGGAGGAGTTTGATCACTCAAGACTGAGCCACCAGCAAATCCAATTCTGCAAATTCAATTGACATTTTGTATAATTCCACTCCAGCAAATTATTCTAACAAAATGCCAGCTGAATCATAAACGGCTGGGATTCCCAGAACAGAAAGTTCATATTGGAGATGCAAATATTGCTCTGTTTCTCACCATTTGCAACCAGATCTCTATGGGCATCTGTGTGTGTGTGTGTGTGTGTGTGTGTGTGTGTGTGTGTGTGTGTGTG
>NW_020769318.1:23689529-23712600 GCF_900518735.1 Pseudonaja textilis | reverse complement strand
GTGTGTGTGTGTGTGTGTGTGTGTGTGTGTGTGTGTGTGTGTGTGTGAGAGAGAGAGAGAGAGAGAGAGAGAGAGAGAGAGAGAGAGAGAGATTAGCAGCAGGACTCCTCAGGAGCCATAACCAAATACGTGGGGGCTGAAGCATTACCCCCAGTGCAGATGTTTTAGTGCTGACATTTTGTTAGTAGCAAACTGCTGTGGAACATTTGAGCCAGGAATCAAAATGTCAAACAGAGAGGATTTTTCTTATTCCCAAAGCTGAAATATTTCAGGTATGGGGTCTTTCGAGAGAGTTAGAAGAAACCCTCCCTTAGAAGAAACAAGTTATAATAAGGCATTTATTTATAAGCTATTTAGGGCATGCATTAAAACCTTCCCTTTTCTCTGGAGACCTGGCTTTAGATGGTAGCCATCCAAACCTTAGGATCTCTGGCTTTCCTTTGTATGCTCTGCCAGCCCTGTGAGGTAGTCCAGACAAAGAAGCACCAACCGGGGTACTAGCTCTGTCTTTACAGATAATCCTCGATTTATAACTATAATGGTGCTCAAAATTTATGTTGTTAAGTGAGGCATTTGTGAAGTGAATTTTGCCTCATTTTATGACCTTTCTTGTCACACTGCTCACTGAATGACCATGGGGATGCTGCCACGGTTGTAAGTGTGACACATGGTCATAAGTTGCTTTTTTCAGGGCTGTTGTAACTTTGAACGGTCATTAAATGAATCTTGCAAGGCTGAATGTCAAAGTTTTGATTAATGAACCCAACCAATTCAGCACTCAAAAACAAACAGATTTTTCAAAGAACTGTTTTATTGAATAAATCATTTCGGAACGCATGAACTATTTCTTCCGGTTTTAGTACAATTAAAGAATAAATAACTCCCTCCCTCATTGTCCCAAGTCACATTGTCCAGTTAGATATTCTGGCATCTCCCTGGCAACTCCTTCCAGTCTCTGGCCAGCACCTGTTGAGATAGATATATTGACAGAGTTGGAAGGGACCTTGTAGGTCATCTAGTCCAACCCCCTGCCCAAGCAGGAGACCTTACACCATTTCTGACAAATGGCAGTCCAACCTCTTCTTGAATGCTCCCACAACTTCTGAAGGCAAGCTGTTCCATTGGCTGATTGTTCTCAATGTCAGAAAAATTTTCCTTATTTCTAGGTTGAATTTCTCCTTGTTCAGTTTCATCCATTATTCCGTGTTTGGCCTTCAGATGCCTTGGAGAGAATAGCTTGACCGCCTTCCTCTCAGTGGCAGCCCCTCAAATATTGGAAGACTGCTATCGTGTCTCCCCTGGTCCTTCTCTTCACTAGACTAGCCAAACCCAGTTCCTTGCAACCATTCTTCATATGTTTTAGTCTCCAGTCCTCTAATTATCTTCGTTGCTTTCAAACTCCTGACAACTGAGCATAAAACAAATCGCGTACCCCTAAGCAAGACTTAATTTTGCATTCTTCCAAAATGTAGCTGAATTGTGTCTTTAATTGTGTAGATTTTATGGATGTGGAAAAAAAGGTTGCAACAATATCGGATGAAGCCTCAAAATCAAGGAAAACCAGATCATGTCTGGTCTGACATTCCAACCTCTCCCCTCTCCCGTACCGTGTTGTAAACTGAGAAACAGAAAGATGGCTGTGGCAGGCAATGAGCTATCTGCATTGTAAAATTACATTAGCAGAATCTTGCTAATGACTGAAGACTGAAACTATATCTCCATTACTTTCTTTTTTACTCTCTGGAAAATTAGGGAGGGTCCCTTCTCAAATCCCCCATTTCTTCAGGGAGGCGAAGGAACCTTGTGTATGATGGTTGTGTAGGCTTCCTTCTGCCTCCCAAGGTCATTTGCACAGTGCACAGTCCACTGCATTGTTGGTGATGTTATTACTCCTCCTGCTTCTGCTAGGAAATTACAGTGGAAAAAGTGATTTAGGACTATTATTCACACTTAAGACCGCTGCAGCATCCCCATGATCACATGATCAGAATCCAGATGCTTGGCAAGTAGTTTATAGTTGCCAACTAGTTGAGCCATGGGGGCGCATTGGTTAGAGTGCTGTCCTGCAAGCTAATTCTGCTGCCTGCTGGCTACCTGCAATTTGGCAGTTCAAATCTCAAGGTTGACTCAGCCTCCAATCCTCAAGGAGGACCCAGACTGTTGGGGGCAAGAGGCTGACTCTGTAAACCGCTTAGAGAGGGCTGTAAAGCACTGTAAAGCAGTATATAAGTTTAAGTGCTATTGCTATTGCTAATATTTATTATATTTATGACAATTGCAATGTCCTGGGGTCCTGTGATCAACTTTTGTGATCTTCTGACAAGCAAAGTCAATGAGGAAGGCAGATTCACTTTATAACTGGGTTACTAACTTAACAACTGCAGTGATCACTTAACAACTGTGGGCAAGAAAGGTTGTAACATGAGGCAAAAGTCACTTAACAAATGTCTCACTTAGCAACAACAATTATGGCCTCAACTGTGACCGTAAGTCGAGGACTAACTGTATGTGTAAGCATATGAGGGTACTTCATGTATTTGCTGGATACAGGTACACCACAACTTACGACCACAATTTTGAGTCCAAATTTTCTAAGTTGCTTAAGTGAGACAGTTAAGTGAATTTTGCCCCATTTTGCGACCTTTCTTGCCATAGTTATTAACTGAATCACTACAGTTGTTAAATCAGTAACTGTGGTTGGATTGAAATAACTTAACAATCAGTTCTCTGGCTGAGTAGGCGTGGCCAGTTAATCATGTGACTGAGTGGGTGACATCACTTATCGCAGCCAGCCCCGCCTCCTGACCACTCGCCTCAAAGGCAGAGGAAGGATTCAGCCAGTTGGCGCTAATCCCATCACTGGCTGGCCCCACCCCTGCCCAGTTTTTGACCGGTTTGGAGGCTGTTTCGGGCCATTTTGGGGCCATTTTGGGGCCATTTTTGGCCTGAAAAAATAGTCCAAAAGTGGCCCCAAAACAGCCTGAAAATGGCCTGAAAAACAGCCAAAACCAGGCCATTTGGGGGGGCATTTTTCGGGCAATTCCATAATGATTTTTGGCCCATTTTTGGCCTGAAAAACTGCTCCAAACGGGCTGAAAAACAGCCTGGAAAACAGGCCAAAAAATAAGCGGGGACAGAGGGCGAGCCAGTGATGGGATTGCGCAGAATCTTTTTTTAAATTTGTTTTTATTGTAATTTTCAAAAATACAAATCACATTTATATTCATAACAACGACTTTGCATCCACAAATGCATATATCCCATATATCGTACTATATACACGTCTAAATTAATAATCTCTTAAGATCTCTTATTTTATGTACAATAATCCCTACTGGTTTGCCCGAACTGGTGTGAACCAACAGCAGCCCACCTCTGGTAACACAGTTGTTAAGTGAACCTGTCTTCCCCCATTAGTTTCGCTTGTCAGAACGTCGCCAGAGGGGATCACATGGAATTGCTAACTTCATAAATATGAGTCGGTTGCCAAACTGCCTGAATTTCGATCACGTGTCCATGGGGATGCCGCAACGATTGTAAGTTTGAAAAATGGTCCTAAGTCATTTTTTTTCAATGCCTCTCTAACATTAAATAGTCACTAAATGAACCGCTGTAAATCAAGGACTACTAGTATTTTCTGAATACTGAGCAAGAAGGCTTAGTTAAAGTCCTGCTGAAAGCTCCCCCGTCCCAACTTTCAGAGTTCATTTTATGACTTCGGAGCAGTGTTTATCTTCTAGGGTTTTTTTTTCCTCCTCCCCGGCAGGGATAAAATGATGGAAGATGCCCCATTAAAGTCACCGGGGAGCTCTCAAAATATATAGGAAAACATAAACGAAGTTGGTTATTTATTAGGTGTTTCCAGGCTGCCCACTTGAGGCAACTGACTTGCCAAGCACCTCTTGCAAAGGGAGTTCAAACATGGCGGCCCTTGGGCCGGTGGGGGGGGGAGGGGGCTTGAGGAATCCATTTATCTCCTCTCGCTTTCTCGCTTTTCTCTGGCAAACCCAGAAAACACACAAGATCGCTGCCCAGATCCAGACACAACCACACATGCTAAGAAACTAATCTCCTCATAGCCATTTGTCTTCATGAACGAAAGGGCTGGTTGTGAGTTATTGTCTTTTCCTTCTCTCCAACAGTGAGAAATGTCACAGCGCCCACCAGACATCATTGCTTATAGATGGGGATATAATGAGCATCCCCTACTTGTGTGTGAGCACACACACACAGACACACACAAACACACACACACAGACATCTTCCTGGTTTGATGGAAGGAGACCATGACGGAGAAAGGAGGGAACAGCTAAGTTTTGGAAGGCTGAAATTTTGCCGAAAGAGGCAGCAGGATGCCGAAAAAAGTTCATTTTCTGCACACCTGCTGAGGTACCTGCCTTGTATAGCCGGTAGCCCTTGTCTTACAACCGGTTGCTTAGTGACTGTTCGAACTTATTATGGGCCACCCAAAAGGTACTGACAATCTGGTACCAAAGTTCCAATGGCTGGATTGGACTCTGCTGCCCTCGCCCCCCACGGTCACATGACTATATTTTGGGGTTTTCGGCAACCAACCACCCTGCATTTACAGCCATTTGCAATTGTCCTTCAGTCGCATGGCTGTGATTTACTGTATTTTTGACAGAAACGGGTCAGTAGATTTCTGGCAAAACATGCCCCATAGCTGTAGCCCATGGGTTTGCTTAACGACCGCAGCATTTGCTTAATGACTGCCACAGAAAAGGGTAAAATTGGGTGTGGTCAATTGGGGACAGATAATAGATAATCAGAGTTGGAAGGGACCTTGTAGGTCATCTAGTCCAACTCCCTTGACAGCCATCAAGACTTAAGACTGAATTTGTGGGCTCAGTTATGGTTGTAAGTCAAGGACAAAGCTAAAGAAAAGTTCCCTGAGGATCAGAGGTGGTATTCAGCAGGGTCTGACCAGTTCTGGAGAACCGGTAGTGGAAATTTTGAGTAGTTCAGAGAACTGGCAAATACCACCTCTGACTGGCCCCACTCCCATCTATTCTTTGCTTCCTGAGTCCCAGCTGATTGGCTGGTTTTCCTTTGGTTGCCCTGCATAGGAGAACAGAGCTGGAAAGCAGGTTAGTGGGGTGGGAAGCAGTGGTGGGATTCAATTTTTTTTACTACCAGTTCTGTAGGTGTGGCTTGATGGGCATGGCAGGGGAAGGATACTATAAAATCCCCATTCACTCCCAACTCCTGGGGGAAGGTTACTGCAAAATCCCCATTCCCTCCCCACCTCACTAACCTGCTCCGTTCTCCTGTGCAGGGCAACAAAAGAAGACCCAGCCAATCAGCTGGGACTCAGGAGGTGGAGAACAGATGGGGGCGGAGCCAGTCAGAGATGGTATTTGCTGGTTCTCTGAACTACTCAAAATGTCTGCTACTGTTTCTCCAGAACTGGTCAGAACCTGCTGAATACCACCTCTGGTGGGGAAGGAATGGAGATATCTCCTTAGTTCTAGATTGGTTCTCTCCTTGATTACTCGCCACACATTGCTTCTTGTCCTGCCTTCAGATGCTTTGGAGAATAGCCCGACTCCCTCTTCTTGGTTGCAACTACTCAAATATTGGAAGACTGCTATTGTGTCACCACTAGTCCTTCTTTTCATTATAGATGTGCCCAGTTCCTGCAATAATTCTTTATATGTTTTAGGTCCAGTCCCCTAATCATCGTTGTTGCTCTTTTCTGCACTTTTATAAAGTCTCAACATCCATTTTTATATTTTGGCACGTGCTTTGGAAAATACTTTGACCTCCCCCCCTTATCTTTGCGGAAGCCCTTCGCGTATTGCAATATTGTTATCACCTCATCCCTGTTCCTCCTCTTCATTAAAGCAGATAAACCCAATTCCTGCAACCGTTCTTCATATGTTTCAGCCTCCAGTCCCCTAATCAACTTCGTTGCTCTTCTCTGCACTCTTTCTAGAGTCTCCACATCTTTTTTATATCGCGGTGACCTTCCTACAGAGCGGTGATCCAGAGATCTCCAATGATCTCTTACACAACTTAGGTGCAGCTTGACGTAAGAAGTGAGAACAATGACACAGAATCACCGAATTTCAGCAAATCCAGCAAGAAAGCTGGGAGCCGATAAAGGAAACTGGGAGGAGCCAGACCATGACAACAACAAATACCCAATGTACCTCCTGATCAAATAGCCTCTCGAGTTGTATCTCTCTCCAAAGCTCCCCTCTCATCCAGAAAGCTCTTTCAGCTTTTCAGTGGTCAAGTCGAACGCTTTCTGAGTACTTGTGTTCCCTTCTCTATAAAGGAAATCGATACTGCCAATGGTAGTCTGAAATGTGGTAAATTACCGGGATTTCGTGGCATTCCTCCAAAATTCCTGATAAACTCAGATTATTAGAGGATCACTTTGCTTTCTGAAAAGATCAATCATTTCGATGATCTCCATTCAAACTGGAGCAACACTCTTTAAAATCCTGTGTGCTGATCCTGATTGTATCTCACTCAATAGTAGTAACTGTCAGAGGGATCTTAGAGTCCCAGTGAACAGTCACATAAATATGACCCACCAGAGTGCTGCAGCTGCCAATAAAAGCCAACAAAGTCCTAGGCTGCGTTAATGGAGGGATAGAATCAAGATCACGTGAAGTGTTAATGCCACTCTATAAAGCCTTAGTGAAGCCACGCTTGGAATACTGCATTCAGTTTTGGTCGCCACGATGTAAAAAAGAGGTTGAGACTCTAGAAAGAGTGCAGAGAAGAGCAACGAAAATGATTAGGGGACCGAAGGGGATGGTATTCTACCGGTTTGGACCGGTTCTATAGAACCGGTTGTTATGATTCTGTGCAGTTCAGAGAACCAGCAAATCATGCCCTTGGCTGGTCCCGCCCCTCTCTACCCACCCCTCCCCTCCCCGCCCAGTCAGTCCTTATCGTGCATGCGCAACATTGCGTGCATGCCTGACATCGCTGACTCTGTTCTCCCCCGCCCAGTCACTCCTTAAGGTATTTCTTTTTCCCCCTCCCGATGATCAGCTGTTCCTATGATCAGCTGCTGCCAGGATCCCCCTCACTGTCTTACTGCTTTGCCCAGGATGCTTCCCTGAGACCCAGGAAGATAAAAAATAGAGGGGGGTGCATGCAGCACCCCACTGCCCCCACCATTTTTTTGCCTTCCTGGGCCCCAGGGAAGCATCCTGGGAGCAAAAGTGCCCCCCCGGAAGCTTCCCTGAGGCCCAAAAGGCCCCAAAATGGGGTGGGGGTTGCTGTCCCCCCAAAAAGAAGAAGCAGCCACACCCACCCAGTCACATGGCCCTGCCCACCTAGGCACACCCACAGAACTGGTTGTTACAAAATTTGAATCCCACCCCTAGCTAAAACATATGAAGAGCAGTCGCAGGAACTGGATAGGTCTAGTCTTATGAAAAGGAGGACAAGGGGAGACATGATAGCAGTCTTCCAGTATCCGAGGGGCTGCCACAAAGAAGAGGGAGTCAAACTATTCTCCAAAGCACCTGAAGGCAGGACAAGAAGCAGTGGATAAAAACCAATCAAGGAGAGAAGCAACTTAGAACTAAGGAGAAATTTCCTGACAGTTAGAACAATTAACCAGTGGAACAGAAGTTGTGGGCGCTCCAACACTGGATGTTTTTAAGAAGAAATTGGACAACGATTTGTCTAAAATGATATAGGGTCTCCTGCCTGAACAAGACTGTTGGACTAGAAGACCTTCAAGGTCCCTTCTAACTCTCTTATTCTATTTCTATCTTCTGAACATGCATCCTTTTTCATTCCACGTTTCTGCCCCTTTAAACATTCCACGTTTCTGGAGTATTTCAACAGCTAATGATCGACTTTAAATAAGTGTTAAGGTTTTAGCTAGACGATTGCATTTATTGTATTTTTAATATCGATGCTTGGGATTTTTGCCATTTACTAAATTTTGTACACACCCTTGAAGAAAATCAGAACAGAGATCGATAAATATAGCCAAAATAGCATCTTCGGAGTCATCCACATTGTTCTGAGTGCACAGAAAAGTAGGGATTTATAGGCTGGTGGTTGTCTCTAGTGAATGTAATAATGGCAGAACCAGATATGAATTTTGGAGGAAACTGAGCAACTTTCTGAATCGAATGTGATCCAGGGGAAACATTATTCTGCTAGGTAGCATCAAGAATGAATGTTTGGGAACAAGATGGGAGAGAACACGCACACAAAAAATGACTGGGTCATTTGAAGACCCAGGGAGTAATAGGTATAAAAGGTAGCCTTACTAATAAAGCTAGCCTTCGCTGCTTATAAAGATGTGATTGAAACCTCCTGTTATTCATATGCATGTATAGAAAAGGAATATATATATAAATTTGATACCACTATAGTGTAAGGCGAAAGATTGAAGGATTAACAGAATAACAAAATAACAGTTGGAAGGGAACTTGGAGGTCATCTAGTCCAAGGGTCATCAACCTTTTGGACCTCAGGAACCACCACACTCATAATTTTAAACCCCATGAACCAGAGACCCTGGGAAAATCCCTCCAAAAGTCTGCAGGAAAATTCCCCACCTCGTTTTTCTACCGATCAATCATTCTTTATTTGGGATTGCAGGATACCATCTCCATCTCTGTTCTCAGGGGACGAGAGAGAGAGAGAGAGAGAGAAAGAGAGAGAATTTGGGCTTCATGCAAGGAAAGCAGCAGAAGTCTTTCTTTCTCTCCCTCAAACTCCGCCAGAAATGAGTCTTTGTGAGACTTGACGTGCCGGCGTAGCCTCTTGGAGCAGGATGCCTCGCAGGGTCCCAAAGACTCATTTCTGGTGCAGTTTGGGGGAGAGAAAGAAAGACTTTTGCTGCTTTCCTTGCGTGCAGCCAAAAGCAGAAGAAGAAAGAAGTAGAAAGAAGCAATCCGGTGGCCAGCCGAGGCGCGTGGGGTGAGTGGAGCAAGTCCCCCCCTCTCCACCCTTGCCCTCCTCCCCTCACTACTTCATGTTGTTCACAATGCAAGTGACACAAGCCTTCTGTTCCCACGGGCCATATGGGCAGCACAGCCTGAGCAGCCTGGCTTAATTGCTTTGGGGGTGACATTTCTCTGTGGACCACCACAATTTGCTCTCGCACAACCAATGGTCCCCGGCCCACTGGCTGGCAACCACTGTTCTAGGCCAACCCTCCAGTGATGGGATTCAATTTTTTTTTACTACCGGTTCTATAGACGTGGCTTGGTGGGTGTGGCAGGGGAAGGATACTGTAAAATCTCCATTCCCACCCCACTCCTGGGGGAAGGTTACCGCAAAATTTCCATTCCCTCCCCACCCCACTAACCTGTTTTCCAGCTCCGTTCTCCTGTGCAGGGTAACCAAAGAAGACCCAGCCAATCAGCTGGGATTTGGGAGGTGGAGAATAGATGGGGGCGGGGCCAGTCAGAGGTGGGATTTGCCAGTTCTCCAAACTACTCAAAATGTCCTCCACCGGTTCTCCAGAACTGGTCCGAACCTGCTGAATACCATCTTTGTCTCTGCACAAGGAGGAGACCATATACCATTCTGACAAATACGGGTTCAATATCTTTTCAAAAACCTCCAGTGTTGGAGCATCCACAACTTCTGAAGACAACCCACCCAGGGGTTCATTGTTCTCATTGTCAGGAAATTTCTCCTTAGTTCTAGGCTTCTGCTTTTTAGTGAAGGGTTCAAAGAAGAGGTATAAAATGTGGGGCAGATCAGTTTTTGATAGTATCAAGAATAAATTTGAGGTGGAAACAGACAAAGAAGAAAAGAAAAGAAGGGAAAGGATGTCAGGAGAAAGTAGAAAAATATGCAGAAAGACAACGTACTCATCTTGAATGAAAAATATTACAAGGTTGATCCGCGAGAGACAAGTACTCTTAAGTTTAAAAGAGAGAGAAAAAATAAAGTTATGCTTTCAATGGAAATAAACGGATGTTCTGGAAATGGCTGAAGAGAGCTAAACAAGAGGCCAGATGAATAGGATGAAAAATAACTGTGATCAAATTATTTGGGGTGAAACCCAAGAAGCGATGCTGGGACTCTTTAGTGATTTATATGGAAATGGTAATCATTTGTTAAAGAGTAGGTTTTGAAACAAATGCTTCCAGAATCCAAGAAAAGGTTAAAGAAAAGGAAGACATAGACGCTGTGATAATGTTGAAAATTGGTAATGCTGAGGGCAGGGGTGGGATTCAAATTTTTTAACAACCAGTTCTGTGGGCGTGGCTTAGGTGGTGGGCATGGCTTGGTGATCATGTGACTGGGTGGACGTGGCTTGGTGGTCATGTTATTGGCTGGATGTGGCCAACTCTATATCACTCACATTGAGGCGCGCATCTCTTCGTTTGGCTTCTCATTACTGTGGGAATGCTGCAACAGTCGTAAGTGTGAAAAATGGTCATAAGTCACTTTTTTCAGTGCCATTGTAACTTTGAATAGTCACTCCACACAAGCAAACTAGTAGCAAAGGAGGAGAAAAAAACTCCAGACAAGTTCCAGAGACAAGAAGTCTAGTCCTGCCAAGAATGTAATAAGGGTTAACGGAGAGGCAGTTTCTGTAAGCAACGCCAGAATGTTTCCTTCCTGCCTTCCTGACAGGATTAGGCCAGTAATTTCTTCTAACAATCGGTTCTCCAAACTGCTTAGAATGTTAACAACCGGTTCTAGCGAATAGGTGCGAACTGGCAGAATCCCACCCCTGGCTGCGGGTGTAGATGATGTAATTTAAGGAAATGGTAAAGTATGAATGTAGTTTGCTTATGGAATGATCACACCGTGTTATTTATGCCTGACAATTAGAAATAAGCGGTTTTTGTTCCTTGGACAATTGGAACATATAGCCAGTGAATGTAAACACTATTGGGGGGGGGGAGGAGGCAGGAAATGTAGGGTTAATGCAATAGGTGCATCCATGGAGGAGAGTTTTAAAAGAAATTAAGATGGCTGCCATCATGTGATCACTCTGTCCATTTTGGCATGCATCACAGAGACTATACATGTACAAAAACGAACAGGACTTTAATGAATTGTTCATTTCTGTCATCCTGGCTCTTTGGACTTCTCCTGCAGACACGCCTAGTTGTGAAGTATGCTTGGGACCGAGTGAAAGAGGGGAGAATCAGTGATGGGATTCAAAAATTTTTACTACTGGTTCTGTGGGCATGGCTTGGTGGGTGTGACAGGGGAAGGATACTGCAAAATTTCCATTCCCTCCCCACTCCTGAGGGAAGGTTAATGCAAAGTCCCCATTCCCTCCCCACCCCACTAACCTGCATTCCAGCTCCGTTCTCCTGTGCAAGGCAACCAAAGAAGACCCAGCCAATCAACTGGGACTTGGGAGGCCGAGAACAGATGGGGGCAGGGCCAGTCAGAGGTGGGATTTGCTGGCTCTCCGAACTGCTCAAATTTTCTGCTACTGGTTCTCCTGTCAGAACCTGCTGAATTACCATCTCTGGGGAGAACGAACCAAATTTGAAAGACTTTATGCAAAATGCAGAATATGTAGTCTGGCTTTTATACTTCAGCGTATTATTTAGGAATGCATGAATGTGGAAAAGAAAGTTCATTGTATGTTTGTGAGTTCTTAGAAAGCATGTGAGGGAATGAACTCAATGTTGCTTGCAGGATTTGATAAAAGCAGTGCAGATAAGCCCTCAACTTAGGAGCATAACTGAGCCCAAAATTTCTGTTGCTAAATGAGGTGGTTGTTAAATGAGTTGTGTGCCCCATTTTACAAGCTTTCTTGGTACATTTGTTAAGTGAATCATGGCAGATGTTAAGTTAGTAATACCATGGCTAAACGAATTAGGCTTCCCCATGATTTCACTTGTCAGAGGGTCGCAAATAACATGACACTGTGACCGTCATAAATATGAAGTGTCTGAATTTTGATCACATGACCCTGGGGAAATGCTGAAATGGTCGTAAGTGTGAAAAATGGTCATAAGGCACTTTAGGCAGTGCCGTTGTAATGTTGAATGGTCACTAAAGGAACGATTGTAAGCCTACCCGTATAGGATTGTTGGAAGTTAAAACCCACCCTTCTCCTAGGAAAATGAAATATTTTAGGATATACTAAAAAGGCAGAATATTTCCCCTAAAAAGAGAAGTAGAAACTCAGAAACAGAAACTCACCTCAGAAGCAGAAGCTCATCCCCCCGCCCCACTTTTGTTAATGGGTGGGCCATTAAGGCCTGGGCCTGAGTATTCTACATAACAAAGGCCTCTACCCATCTCACCACCTGGCCTGGGAAGATTGCATCAGCCAGCACTCAGGTCCAGACAAAACCTACAAAGTTAGCTAAGACCCCCTCCCCTGGGAGTCTGACAGCCAATTTCTTACACAGGAACAGGAAACACTAAGGTGGGGCCCAACAGAGGTTATAAAATAAAGGGTTTCTCAGCATCTTGCCCCTTCAGCCAACATCTTGAAGTATGTGGTCATCCTTTTCACTTTGGAGCTCCAAGCCACGTGGTCCTGCCCACCATTAAACCATCTTTCCAAACAGCCTCCATGTTTCCAGTACCTTTTCCCCACTTGGAACTGAACCCAGAAGGATATTTCTTCCAACAGGATGAAAGTAACCACAGGGAATTCTGGGAGTTGGAAGTCCACACATGAAAAAGTTGCTGGGGCTGAGAAATAAACTCGATTTCATTGAGGGCCGCATCTTGGGGGGCCAGGGCGGGCATGGCTATGGGGGGTATGGCCAGCTTAACAACACTTGTGTCGGCACCTGTGGTGGGCCGAGCATTCTGCCAGTGAAAACGGTCTCCTGAGCTCCATTTTCACTGCAAGAGGGTTGCAGGAGGCCGTCGCAGCCGAAAACGGAGCTCAGGAGCCAGAGGTGGCATTCAGCAGGTTCTGACCAGTTCTGGAGAACCAGTAGTGGAAATTTTGAGTAGTTTTAAGCATACTTCCCCTGCCACACCCACCAAGCCACACCCACAGAGCCTGCAGTAAAATAAATAAATGAATCCCACCACTGTTCGGAGCAGTGGTGGGATTCAAATATTTTTACCACCGGTTCTGTGGGCGTGGCTTGCTGGGCACAATTTGCGCACCTGCACACACACTTTGCGTGCGCATGTGCACCAAATGCTCACTTTGCGCAGGCATAAAGGCCTTCTAAGTCACCTCCTGCAAGCCTGCACTCTCCCGGTCGTTTCAGCAGCTGCCGCGCGGCACTCTTCTGTGCCGCGCAAAGCAGCTGCGCTTCAAATTCAGAGGATAAAGGTGAATATGGGAGCCCAGGTGGGCAGTTGGGCCCAACAGCAGAGCGGTGGAGACAACCAGTTTGGTCTCTGCTGCTCATCGCTGCTACCGGCTTGGGAACCAGGCCGAACCAGTAGAATACCACCATTGGTCAGTCAGGAGCCCGTTTTCACTGGCAGAGGCATCGTAGGCCGGTCCTTCACTATTTTCAGGGTGGCTCCATGAGCCAGATCTAAGCACCCCACAGGAGAGATCTGGACCACGGGCCTTTAGTTTGACACCCCTGTTTGTGGTAAAATTAGAGGCCTGCAAGTCGGGCACAGTTTTTTATATGCAGATGAGGCTCTGCAGATGGCTGAGAATCAGAATGATTTGCAGCAAATGTTAGATAAATTCTATAATGTAATCAGAAGTGCAGATTGGAAAAATAATATATCAAAAGCCCATAGTTGTATTTGACAGGGAAATAGAGTGAACAATTGTTAGGTTGGTTAAAAAAAAATGGAGGAAGTAGATTAATTTGTGTTCCTTGAAATGTTTACTAAAGACAGAAAATGGATGGAGAGATTTTTAAGATGACCCGGAACCGGTAAGAAGAGAGTGGAGAGCATGTGGCCTATTATTTCAGCCAACTACAGATAGTCCTCAACTTACAACCACAGTGGAGGCCAAAATTTAGATTGTTAAGTCAGCTTTGCCCCATTTTTAAATCTTGTTTGCCGCAGTTGTTAAGTGAATCATGGCAGTTACTAAGTTAGTTACACGCTTGATAAGTGAATATTTATTTATTCAGTGCAGTTGTGACTTTGAACTGCCACTAAACGTTGTAAGTTGAGGACTATAAAGATAGACCTAGACTTTCTGGTTGTGCTTCTTATCTGGCAGACAGATAGACCTCAAGTTACAACAGTAATGGAACCTGTCCGTCACAGTCATAACTTGTGATGTCCGGAAAGTGACTTGATCATGTGATGTTATGATTTTTTTTTTTTAGACAGTTGTTAAGCAAGCCACAGTGGTTAAGCAAACTCCACAGTCGTTAAGTGAACCAATGTCTCACTATGAGCCAATTTTGCCGAAAACTGGAAGTCCCAAAGGTGCTTTTTCAGGAGGCAGCTCTTGTTTTTTCTTTCGAAGACATTTTACTTCTCATCCAAGAAGCTTCTTCAGTTTTGACAAGATAGCTGACAGGTAGCTCCTGGTTCCTATAGTCTGCAAATTTTTCCTCTGGAAAACCATTACTATTCCCACACAATTCAAAGAGTGTCCATCCCAAATTGTATACCTAGAGGCCTATAGAGATTCTTAGTCATCCAGGTCATGGTTATCCTAAAGAGGCTTTTTCAGGAGGCAACTGGACTTTCTGTTTTTTTTCTTTTGAAAACGTTTCTCTTCTCATCCAAGAAGCTTCTTCAGTTCTGACAGGATAATGAGGGAATGGGAGGATTTATATCTTCAAAAGACAGAGGTGGTACTCAGCCAGTTCTGACAGGTTCCGGAGAACTGGCAGCGGAAATTTTGAGTAGTTGGGAGAACCAGTAAATACCACCTCTGTTTGGCCCCCATCTATTTGCTACCTCCCAAGTCCCAGCTGGTCGGAGTCCCAGCTAATCGTCTGGGTCTTATTTTGTTGCCCTGCACAGGAGAACAGAGCTGGAAAGCAGGTTAGTGGAGTGAAGTGGGGAGGAAATGGTGATTTTACAGTATCCTTCCCCTGCCACGCCCACCACGTTACACCCACAGAACCGGTAATAAAAAAATTTGAATGCCACCACTGTCAAAAGGTCTTCAAAAGAAAAAAACCAGAAAGACCAGTTGTCTCCTGAAAAAACACCTTTGGGACAACCATGACCTGGATGACTGAGAATCTTTACAGAGCCCAAAACTGAAACTTTTAGCATAATGGTCATAAAATGCAATCAAGTGACTGTGGGATGTTGCAAATGGTCATAAATGTGGCCAAGCACCCACAGTAGGGTCATGTGACTGCAAGAGAGGCAACCTCTTCAAATCTGTGTTATAAGTTCGCCCCAGGTTGGTCTGGCGGAACTTCAAATGGTCATTAAGTGACCTATCATACATGGAGGACTAGCAGTTCTTTGAAGAGCTAACAGTGAGGCCCAGTATGAAAGAATTAAGTTGAGATAGTTCCTTTGGTCCCATCCAAAAAAAAAAAAAAACCAGAAGAATATCAAATTGCATAATTAAGATTAGGAAAGAAGGACCGGGAGTGGGTAGGAAATGAATAAGTTGCAATCCTAAATAGGGTAAATTGAAGTTTCAAGGATGTGACGCAGATTATAGACCTGATGGAAACAAGGAATGGTTGGTAAACTAGACAAAAGGCTGAGTTCTCTGAAAATGGTGTCAATTCAATTGAATTAGATAGTTTTCTTTATGGATGATCTCCTGTCTGATTTCTTCAGCTTATTACATCCTACTCCTTGTAGGAGGAAAGCCATGTTAGTCTATGCTGCTTCCAAAAAAAAAAAAACACCTTCAGAAATCTGATAGCACCTTTGCCAACTGGCACTTTTTATTAAAAGGCAACAGCTTTTGTGAGTTGCATAAAATAGCTTTCTGCGTCTGATACCCCTAAAGGAATAGCATAATTGGTAGAGTAGATATTTACTTAAAGAAAGAGAACGGAAGGTGAGTCTGCCTGCTAGCGAGAGGCTTATCTCAGAATGTCCTCTAATTTAAAAGATTGCAGGGAAAAACCCTTTTCTGCCTAAGACTTAGGATCAGGCGGTACTAGTAGTGCTTGGTTTACGAACATAATGGAGCCGGCCCATCAAATGGACTGCCATTTGTCAGAAATGGTGTAGGGTCTCCTGCTTGGGCGGGGTTTTGGACTAGATGACCTACCAGGGCCCTTCCAACTCTGATTATCTGTTATCATGATCGTGAGTTGCGTCGGTTGTAAAGCGTGCCGCCAGAGCTGGTATTCTACAGGTTCTGACCAGTTCTGGAGAACCAGTAGAGGAAATTTTGAATAGTTCGGAGAACCAGCAAATCCCATCTCTGACTGGTCCCGCCCCCATCTATTCTCTGCCTCCCAAGTCCCAGCTGATTGGCTGGGTCTTCTTTGGTTGCCCTGCACAGGAGAACAGAGCGGGAAAGCAGGTTAGAGGAGTGAGGAGGGAATGGAGATTTTGCAGAATCCTTCCTCTGCCATGCCCACCAAGCCACGCCACACTCACCAAACACTCACAGAACCGGTAGTAAAAAAATTTTTAATCCCACCACTGTGTGTCACCCATGTGACCTATCTGATTTTGCGATCTTTTGTGTGGTAGTTGTTAAGTGAACCTTCTGTTCGCTATGGGCCAGTTTTGCAAAAGACAGAAGTAAATGCCAAGTATTAGAAAAAGTATTATAACATGCCGTCATGTGATGCGGGACACTGCAAATGGCCCTAAATGCAGGGCGGTTACCAAACATCTGAAAATTGCTCATGTGACCACAGAGGGGCCGTCAGGCTTTGGAACTGGATTATAAGTACCTCTGGGAAGATCCGTTGTAATTTCAAATGGTCACTAAATAAGCAGGGAGGACTAGCTATACCGGGTTTTTTTAAAAAGCCACTTTTCATAAAAGCGGATGTGTTCAGACAAACATTAGACTATCAGCTCAGACAACCACTAGATAGTAGCAAAGAGACACAGAATGTCTTGGCATTCTACTGCCACCTAGCAGTCATCTGTATTTTTGCAGCAAAAATTTGTTGCCCTACACAGCATATTTGTTCTGGTTACTGAATGCTTCAATTGTGGAAGTTTACAACAGATGTTAAACTGTAAGCATTGACTTCACAAACAATAAAACCATGCATACATAATTCTAAACAAGACTAATACAGATCAAATTTAACATGCTTTGCCAGCATATCTGCTTGATCCTTACCTAACCCGATTAAATGTGATATAAACAGTTGCTTAGCATGGTATTGGCCTGCTCAAAATTGTGTGCTTTGTCCTAAGATTTATCGTTCAATGAATTCAGGCGAAGAAGGAAAAATAGATTTTTAGGACAGGGGTGTCCAACCTTGGCAACTTTAAGACTTTTGGACTTCAACTCCTAGTCATCAGGAACACAATTCTTCCTGGCTGTTTCTAAAAAGGAAGAAGGTTGAGTTATGGGGCAAATTCCCCAAGTAAGTTTCTTTGGTTTTGATAGATGGAAGAAGAATGAACATTATTTTTTTAAAAAAAGAGAAAAGCAAAGAAAAAGTGTTACAAAACAGATCCAGGCAGAACTGCAGATCCAGGAAAATATATATGCAATGTCTAGAAGCTGTGATGGAATTGTGGGTGGGTGTATACGAAAGGTTTTGCGTATGT
Organism: Pseudonaja textilis; assembly: GCF_900518735.1. Next base: position 23,695,041 of record NW_020769318.1, on the reverse strand, counting down.
GTCTCGGAGAGGATTTTGTGCATTAACCGTTGCACTCTTCCTTCATCTCCCCACCAGGTACTTTAGTTCTTGATACAACGCAAAGATCAGATGAGTTTTTGTACCCTCTGGCTTCTCTTCCTCCGCTTAGAAAAATCAAGAGAGGAAAAAAGAGGATGGGAGAGTCCTTTGGCAGAGGTGGGTTGGGTTTTCATGTCCCCCACCCTGTCTGTCTGTCTGTCTGTCTGTCTCTCTCTCTCTCTCTCTCTGTGTGTGTGTGTGTGTGTGTGTGTGTGTGTGAAGGCAGCCTGGAGAACAAAGAGTTTTCAGGCGCATCCTGTAGCCTTTTCTTCAGATCTGGGAATCGGGTTCATTTTGTCTCTCTTTCTTGATGGATTTCTCTCTCTCTCTCTCTCTCTCTCTCTCTCTCTTTTTGGGGGAAAAATGAAAAGCTGCATTGGAATTTAGCGATGTGTTTGCAACCAATGAAATGTTGCAGGGTGGGGAGCGGGTGGGAAGAGAAGTGGGAGGGAGGGATGGACTGATGAACAAAGAGGTGGAAACAAGGCATTCATACAGTAGCGTGTGCTCCTGTGTTATCCTGAATGGGAATGGCAAGGAAGGAAGGAAGGAAGGAAGGAAGGAAGGAAGGAAGGAAGGAAGGAGGGGGGGGGGGGGGGGGAGGGGGAGACAGGGAAGGAAAGACTAAAAGAAGATGAATATTAGGAAGAGGGTGGGAGAAAAAAAGGAAGGAAGGAAGGAAGGAGGAGGGGACGGGAGGGGAATGGAGGAGAAGGAGAAGAAGGAGAGAGGGAAGTAAAGACGAAAAGAGAATGAATATTAGGAAGAGGGAGGGTGAAAGAAAGAGAAATGAAGAAAGAAAGGAAGGTAGGTAGGGAAGGAAGAGAAAAGAAAGAAAAGAGAAGGAAAGAAAGAAAGAAAGAAAGAAAGAAAGAAAGAAAGAAAGAAAGAAAGAAAGGGAAAGAATGAACTTTGTTTTGGGACATGATAACTGCAGCAAGGTATGCACAAAAATAAGAAATATTTGGCACTACTCACAATGGAGGAATGGTCTGGTGAAGATGACGGAACTTCCTGAAATGGCTAAATTGATTTTATTTTGATCAGAGGAAAGACAATATTGTACCCATGTTTATTGCTGACCAAAATCCCCTTATGGGTTTTTTTGTGTGTAAAACAGAAAAAAAAAATGAAATTATGATTTATAGTTTTGATCATTAGACAGGATAAATTGCAGAGAGAAGTTATGTTTGCAACCGTGGAATAAGAGGTACATGTATAATTGCACTTTTAACTGCTCTAAAGGAGATTGGAAGCTACTTCTTTTGGATTTTTCTCTCTTTCTTCTCTATGTTTTCTTTTATCCCCCTCTTTTCTTGCTTTCCCTTCGATTTCTTTCTTTTACTATTCTTTTTCTTACATCAGATTAGTTTCCGCTAGTTTTTCGTCTTCCTTTTTAAACAGCTCTAATAAAAATGACACCTAGCAAGAAATTAAATCCCAGGGTCAGAGCTGTACTTCAAGTTGCTGCTGCCAAATTGCCATTTTATTTTTTTTTACCGACAGCATCGTGTTAACAGCATCTCCTTTCCCATCATATCAAATTGACTCTCGTTAAATCAAAGGTCATTTTTAGACTGCCATCCTCCCCCAAGTGTGCCATTCAAACACCCCATTGCACCATCACGGACCCCTTCAATTTGCACAGTTTTGACGTTGCGTGTTCCGTTTTGCGATGGCCAGCGGGGGTGGGGGTAGATGATGGGAGGTGTGGGTCGATGTTTTGGGGTAGGGTGGGGGAAGCTAGGCTGTGTGAGATAGAAGACCACCAATAAATTTATACTCACAACGCAAAGACAAGTCTGGTGCACAATTTCAAAGGTTTATTGAAGAAAAAGAAAAAGCAGTTGGAAGGGTGGCCTCCGAGACCCTTCCCAAGTGGATCGAGTACAAGGAGAGCAAGACTCCATATTCAAACAATACATTTACACCCTGCACAAAACATGCCACGCCCAAGAGCCCCCCTACATCACCTTTAGATTCTACATTCTAAGAAGAGGTTACTATAAACTTAAGGGTCAACGTGACATTGTTTCCTGTGTCTTATCTGGTCTCACTGCTGGGCTTTACCTTGGGAGGATGTTCCTTTTCTTATTTACTTTTGCTAGACCAATACTCGAATACAGCTCAACAGTCTGGAACCCGCTTTATGTATTTGATATTAATACAGCTGAGAAAGTCCAGAAATATTTCACAAGAAGAGTTCTCCACTCCTCTACTTGTTGCAGAATGCCTTATGCCTCCAGACTTGAAATTCTAGACCTAGAAAACCTAGAACTACGCCTCCTTCCGTCCGATCTAAGTATAGTATATAAAATTATACAATGCAATGTCCTACCTGTCAATGAGTCCTTCAGCTTCAATCATAACAATACAAGAGCAACACAATAGATACAAACTCAAGATAAACTGCACCAAACTTGATTGCAGGAAATAAGACTTCAGCAACAGAGCGGTCAGTGTCTGGAATACACTACCTGACACTGTGGTTTCTTCCCCAAACCCCAAAAACTTTAACCTTAGACTGTCTACTATTGACCTCACCCCTTTCCTAAGAGGCCTGTAGGAGGCGTGCATAAGTGCACCAACGTGCCTACTGTCCCTGTCCTATTGTTTCTTTTTATTTTTCTTATATGTATCCATTTCATGTATTCATAACTATGTTTATACTTATCCCTGTTATCTTATAATCGCTTGACAAATAAATAAAATTAATAAATAAAATAAAGTAATAATGTATCACGTACTTGCAACTGAACACATTTTAGGTTTTAGGGTGGGGGTTCTATATGCAAGAAGAAAGAGGAAATCAACAGAAAGAGACTAACTTAATCATACTTAAAATCCTACTATAAAGGAGTAACTTATAATACTTTTCTCTCAGTTGGATCAGACAAACAGAGGCCTTTTTCTTGGGTTCACCTGCTCCCTCCTTCCGTCCCCTTTTTCTCTGCTTCTCTATACCATTCGGAGGAGAATGTCTCATCGGCACACAACACACACACACACACACACACACACACACACACACACACACACGGCTGCACCAGCTTGCACAGAGCTCAATAAATGCCAAGGGAGCACAATAGCCCACCCGAGACTTTCAATGCCACAAAGGGGGCAGGAAACAGATCTCAGCTTGATATGCAAAGGAGTTATAGAATCGGGCGAGGAAGCTAAACCTTCCCTCTATAGGATACAGGACTGCACATCCTATGGAAATGAATCGGGGATGTCTCCCTTCCTAGCGATGCTGCCAAAGACAGGCCAAATGAATCCCTTTCTTTCTTTCCTTCTTTCTTTCTTCCTACCTACCCTTCCCTCCTCCTCGCCCTCCCCCCCCCGCCCCCAGCTTTTGGGTGGCTAAGACAAATCGAGACTTCTGTCTGTACGATGCTGTGTGAATGAGCCCATCTGTGCCCCCGGCAGTGGAAGGGGGAAAGGGGTAATAATAGCCCCACCACCACTTCCCCCTGCCTCTGTGCAATCCTGTATCAGGTCATCTTTTGCTCAGAAGGGGGAGGGGGATCGTTCCCACCCCCCACCCCCGCCCCCCCACCCTGCACCAGATAAAGCAGGTCCTAGCACAGAGCTGGCCAGAATCAGCCCAAGACAGGAATTCAGGAATTGGTTGGCTACAGCTGAATATAAGTTGTCCTTGACTTTCATTTTTTATTTATTTATTTAGTTTAGTTTGTCAAGCAAACATGGACATGAGATATAAACGTATAAGTATAAACAGGTATAAGTATAGATACATAATAAATGAGTATGAACTAAATGGGAACAGTAGGATAGGGATGGTAGGCACGCCGGTGCGCTTATGCACCGGAGGTGGTTATTCGGCAGGTTCTGACCGGTTCTGGAGAAATTTTGAGTAGTTTGGAGAACTGGCAAATCCCACTTCTGACTGGCCATGCCCCCATCTATTCTCTGCCTCCCGAGTCCAGGGCTGATTGTCTGGGTCTTCTTTGGTTGCCCTGCACAAGAGAACTGTGATGACCCGGGGCGTGGCACAAAGCAACAAAGTCACAAAAGTGGGTAAAGTCCCTTTAGTACCTCCAACTTGGCCCCCAAGGTCCAGTTATCGTCGGCTGGAGAAAAAACTCTCCCAAGAACAGTTTTTAAAGGGAAGAAAGTTAGTCCAAACCCAAAGTACATCTAAATTATAAATAAAAACCAACACAAACCACGCTGCAGCAATTAATGAGAAAGGGCAGGATAAGGAATTGCAGACTTCAAAAGATAACGAAACACACACAGTTGGGAGGATGCCAGAACCCAGATAAGACTTGACAAACGAAGATAATTCACACTTTGCTTTCAGCAAGTTGCTGTGCGCAAACACCCTTTTTAAATCCTGTTTTCCCAGCTGCAGCTAATGAAGGGGATCAGGGCCCTTTCCTCCCCTGTAAGCCACGCAACTCACGTTGCTCCCTTCTCCATTCCTCCCTGCGTGCCCTAGGATTAAGAGGAGGTGGCCCTGGGTCTTTCTCTGAAGGCCCAGCCAGACTTTGCTCTTCCACAGTTTCTTCCACAGCCACCGGAGCCACACTCCCACTTCCTGTCAGCTGTTTGTTTTCCGCCTCGATTCAGACTCCAACAGGGTCATGACAAGAATGGAGCTGGAAAGCAGGTTAGTGGGGTGGGGAGGGAATGGGGATTTTGCAGTATCCTTCCCCTGCCACGTCCACCAAGCCACGCCCACAGAACCGGTAGTAAAAGTTTTAGAATCCCACCACTGTTATGCACACCCCCTTACAGACCTCTTAGGAAAGGAGTGAGGTCCACAGTAGACAGTTTAAGGTTAAAGTTTTGGTGGGTTGAGGATGTAACGGGGGTTTGAGAACTTATGACCCAAATTTATATCATTCAGTGAGACATTTGTTCAGTGAATTTTGCCTCGTTTTATGACCCTTCTTGCCTCCATCGTTAAGTGAATGTCCGCAATTCATCAGTTAGCAGCATGGTTGCGAAGGGAATCTGGCTTCCCCATTGACTTGGCTCGTCAGAAGGTCGCCAAAGGGAGGGATTAGCTGACCTTGGGACACTGCAACCGTCATAAATACGAACCAATGGCCCAGCGCCTAAATATTGATCACATGACCAATGGGGATGCTGCAAAGGTCATCACCGTGAAAAACGTTAGAAGGTCGCAGAAGGGGATCTCAGGGCCACAGGATACTGCGACTGTCTTACATGTGAGTCAGTGGCCAAGCATCGGAAAGTAAATGCTGCGACTGTGGGGATCCTGCAACGGTTGCAGGTGTGAAAAATGGTCATGTCACTTTTTTTTCAGTGCCGTTGTAACTTTGAATGGTTACTAAATGAACTGCCTGAGTAAGGGGTTGAACTAAAGAACCTCCAAGGTCCCTTCCAACTTTGTTATTCTATTCTATTCTATTCTATTCTATTCTATTCTATTCTATTCTATTCTATTCTATTCTATTCT
>NW_020769318.1:23637241-23656259 GCF_900518735.1 Pseudonaja textilis | reverse complement strand
TCTTTCTTTCTTTCTTTCTTTCTTTCTTTCTTTCTTTCTTTCTTTCTCCTTCCCTCTCTTTCTTTGTTTCTCTCTCCTTTCTTTCTTTCTTTCCTTCCTTCCTTCCATCCTTCCCTCTCTTTCTTTGTTTCTCTCTCTCCTCTTTCTTTCATTCTTTCTTTCTCCTTCCCTCCCTCCTTCCTTCTTTCACTCCTCCCTGTCTCCTTCCTTCCTTTTCCTTCCTTCCTTCCTTCCTTCCTTCCTTCCTTCCTTCCTTCCTTCCTTCCTTCCTTCCTTTCTTTCTTTCTTTCTTTCTTTCTTTCTTTCTTTTCTTTCTCTTCCCTCCCTCCTTCCCTCTCTTTCTCCTTCTCTCTCTTTCTCACTCTGGCTCATTCCCAACCCGTGAGTATTCTTGAGCTTCCAGGCTAATGAAAGCGTTCTGGCGACCTCCAGACCTTGAGGCTGAAGCGAAAGCGGGGGATTTCCATTTTGGAGGAGCTGATAACAGGCTGGAGATGAGCCAAGAGCGGGAGGCTTTTGCCAAAAGACATTGGCACAGCGGGCTCAAAGTGCCGTGTGAAGCCAGGGAGAGAAAGGGCTGCCAATATTCAGTGGCAAAATCATTAAGGTTCAGTGATAGAATTTTGTTTCCTTTCGTTTCTTCTCATCTAAAGGTAGCGATCAGAACAAAAGGTTCTGCTTCCATTGTCAACCTTTCACTTCCCCAGAAACCCTGGAAAAAAAAATATATTCTGGCCTATTGTACCCTTGAAGTTCTCTCATTTGGGAGCTGAAGACGATGTAATGGGCTATCATAAGAAGAGCTTTGAGGAACAGGAGGAAAAGCTACAGCCCAAGACAATGGGCAGATAAGAGAAACCTAGGTCCAGGGCAGAGACGTAATCTGAGAAAGCATCGTAGATTGGACCCTTTCACGTTCTCTTGTATTTAAAGGCAGGGAGGAGGAGGAAGGCATTTTGGGGCTTGGTTATTCTCTATAATAAAAGTAGTACAAGCAGTCGTGACTTACAACCAGGATTGAGCCCAAAATTTTCTGTTGCCAAGTGAGAAATTTGTTAAGTGAGTTTTGCCCCATTTTCCTTGCCCCGTTTTTAAGTGAATCAAAATGCAGTTGTCAAGTGAGTAACAATGGTTGTTAAGTGGCTCCCCATTGGCTTTGCATGTCAGAAGATGGCTGAAGGGGATCTCATGACCACAGGATGCTGCAATCCTCATAAATAGGAACCAGTTGCCCAGCATCCAAATGTAAATTATGTGACCCTGGGGATGCTGCAACGGTTGTAAGTGTGAAAACTGGTCAAAAGTCACTTTTTTTTTTCAGTGCAACTTTGTAACTTTGAACAGTCCCTAAAAGACCACTGTAAGTCGAGGACTACCTGTAATTAAGAAGATAACAGAAAGAACAGAACATTTCATCTCTAGTAACGAACGCCGAGATAAGCAGGGATTAACACCAGACAAACAATCAAGCAGAAAATTGCTCTAATCAAAGAACTATCAAGGAAAAAAAACACCCCCATCAACATCGGCAGGACTAATTACTGTATATAAACAGGGAGTGGACTGACACTCACAAGCACTGATGATGTTATTTAGTTGGATAATGAAACGTCTGCAAGAAAACAACCAAGTTCATAGAATAACAAGGTCCCCGCTAGTATTTATAACTTTGGTTTCCTGGTCTGGTTTACCACAAAAGGTTGACATCAGCCCTTAATTGAGGAGAGGAGTTAAAAGGTACGTAACCGGTAGATGGTTTTATGTTTTGTTTGTCTATGTTTGTTTAAAATAAAATAAAACATTAATAATAAAATAAAGGTAGGAAGGAGAGCAGCCTCCAGGCGAACTCCATCTCCTAATCCACCCATAACATCTCCCCATGTGAGGAAATGGATTGAACCCTTTCGGCCTTGCAGCCAAAATAGCATTACAGCATGCTGAGTGAATTGAGCCTTTGTCATTGGCAAACCATGGCTTAGAGCTTAGCATAATCTTCTCCAACGACAGTGACCTCCAGGTAGCTAGGCGTCAATTCCTAGAATTCCCAACAATGGTATTGCGGGTTAGGGAATTCTGGGAACTGAAGTCCATCCAGCTGGAAAGCATTGGGGCTAAGGAATAAATTAAAGAATAAATAAAGAATACATTCAGCCTGTAGCCAAAGTCTATAAGAGAACGGAGCAATTTTGTTCTGGTTGGAGAACGTCCTTGTTCAAAGAACTGGAAGGGGAGGGACTGAAATCCAGGAGGGTACCATTTGGGACATCTACCAGGAAGGAGATTGATGGATGATAGGTGAGAGAGAGATGGGGAGATGAGTGTGTGTGAGAGGGAGAGAGGGAGAGAGGGGCGAGGAAATAGCTGCGTGAATGAACGGATAGATAGACAGGTGGCTGAGTGAATGAATATATGTATATATGAATATATGCAGGGGTGGGGCTGCTTGGGGGTTCACAGAGGTTCAACTTCAAGAGAGCCTCTAGCTAAGATTTTGTGCAGTTTGGAGAACCCCCCAAATCCCACCCCCTCCCCTCCCAGGAGTCCCCATGCGGCCATTTTGGATCAAAGTATAGGGTTAAGGTGCTGTTAGGAGTGGGGAGGCCTACCTTCTGGTTCCCCCCTGAACCACAGAAACTTCCTGGGGGACTTTAGGCCACTAGAGATAGTGTGGGATAGTGGTGAAAGGTGGAATGGTGAACAGGGATACCCAGGCTAAAACTCTCCCTACCCTTCAGCTACAGAAGCCTCCTGGCAATTTTGGGCCAGTGCCTCCCTCTCAGCTCAAGAGCTAAGGAGGTTCAGAGGTGAAAATATTGCACTAAGAAAGGGGAAACTCACAGTCTAGCCTTCATTCGGACATGAAAATTCACTATCTGGACTTGGGGCCAGTCTGTCTTGCTTAACCTCAGCCCAGGGATGGCCTGCGGGAGGTTTGCAGGCCCTAGCTAAGATTCTGCACAGAATCCCACTCCTGGCTGGCCGCACCCACCCTGCCGCTCCCTTCCCAGGAGTCCCCACGGGGCCCATTTTGGATGCAGGTAAGTGCAGGGTGCGCGCGGAGACCCGGGGAAGGCAAAAAACGGGCCTCCCGGAAGTACGGGAAGGCTGGAAAAGGGCTCGTTTCTGATTTCCAAAGAGCCTCCGGAGCCTGGGGAAGGCTGTTTTCGCCCTCCAGGAGGCTCAAGGAAAGCCTCCAGAGCCTGGGAGGGCAAAAACGCCCCCCTCCCACATCCGCCGTGGTGCAGGAGGCCAACCAGGCCACGCCCACTCAGCAACCTGGCAGAGAACCCGTTGCTAAAATGTTTGAAGCCCATCCCTGAATATATGCATGGGTGGATGGATGGATGAGAGAGAGAATGCCTAGACTGGTAAAAAGGCTTCAAGTCATATTTGTTTGAGATCGGAGAAGAAGAAAAAAGGAAGGTTCTGAACTCCAATTCTTAAGGGAACAATTGAAAGACCCGTTTAACCTCAAGAGCAGAAAAAAATGACTCCAGTTAAGAGTTTCCAAATATCTGAAGGGCTGATGACTGTTTTTTTTTTTTTCATTTTCATCAAAGGCAGGGCTAGAAATAATGAGTAGAACTAGTTACTGAGTTGATTTGGGGTACAGATGACATGAAATACATCTAGTCCTTGGCTTACAACCGCAATTGGGCCCAAATTTTCTGTCGCTAAGCAGGACATTGGTTAAGTGAGTTTTGCCCCGTCTTATGACCTTCTTGCCGCAGTTCTTAAGTGAATCACTGCAGTTGTTAAGTTAGCAACACCGTTGTTAAGTGAATCTGGCTTCCCCCATTGACTTTGCTTGTCAGAAGGTTGCCAAAAATGATCACATGACCCCAGGACAGATAACAGATAATCAGAGTTGGAAGGGACCTTGTAGGTCATCTGTTCCAGCTCCCTGTCCAAGCGGGAGACTCTACGCCATTTCTGACAGATGGGAGTCCAATCTCTTGTTGAAAGTCTCAAGTGATGGCGCTCCCACAACTTCCGAGGGCAACATCTGTTCCACTGGTTGATTGTTCTCACTGTCAGAAAGTCTCTCCTTATTTCTAGGTTGAATCTCTCCTTGTTCAGTTTTCATCCATTATTCCTTGTGTGGCCTTCGGGTGCCTTGGAAAATAGCTTGACCCCTTTCTCTCTGTGGCAGCCCCTCAAATACTGGAAGACTGCTATCATGTCTCCCCTGGTCCTTCTCTTCCCTAGACTAGCCAAGCCCAGTTCCTGTAACCATTATTCATATGTTTTAGTCCCCTCATCATCCTGGTTGCCCTTCTCTGCACTTTTTCTCAACCTCTTTTTTATAGTGTAGCGACCAAAACTGGATGCAGTACTCTAGGTGTGAGTACTAAGTACTCTTAGTACTCACTAAGGCTTTATAGAGTGGTATTACTACCTCCCTTTATCTCGATTGTATCCCTCTATTAATGTGATTGCATTAGCTTTTTTGGCTGCTGCTGCATACTCTGGCTCATATTTAGCTGGTTTTCCACTATGACTCCAAGATCCCTCTCACAGTTACTGCTATTGAGTCTGGCTTCACCCAGGACAACCATCATAATTATGGACCAGTTGCCAAGGGTCTGAATTTTGATCACCTGACCATGGGGATGCTATAATGGTCATGTGTAAAGCAGGCATAAGTCACTTTTTCCAGCGCTATTGTAACATTGAATAGTCACTAAATGAATGATTGTAAGTTGAGGACTACTTGTATCATACCACAAGTGTCCCCAATCCCTGGTCTGTGGGATGGCACCAGTTAGCAGCATGCCAGAAACTGGGCCGCGCAAATAAGCAAAACCCATCTAAGGCAGGGGTCTCCAACCTTGGCCCCTTTAAGCCTGGTGGACTTCAACTCCCAGAATTCCCCAGTCAGCAAAGCAACCTTAAATACACAGCAAAACTGGCTGGGGAATTCTGGGAGTTGAAGTCTGCCAGGCCTAAAGTTGCCAAGGTTGGAGACCCTGATCTAAGGAATGCAGGCAGCACACGAAACCCTCCATGGAAAAACCTCTCTCCATGGAATTGATCCCTGGTGCCCAAAAGGTTGGGTGCCACTGTCATAGCAGACAAATCTATCAGCCAAGAAAGTAGGATGCCCTCGTTGGCTGGAGAATCCCTGGAATTGAAGCCCAGCCAAGGCTGAGAAACACTCCTTCAGGAGGCCTTTGCCTCGTCTCTAGCCCAACATACTGTATATGTGATGTTTTGTTCTGGGTTTTCACAATTAAATAGGGATGCGGTGGCTCAGTGGCTAAGACGCTGAGCTTGTCGATCAGAAAGGTCGGAGGTTCCGTGGTTCGAATCCCCTAGCGCCGCGTAACCGAGTGAGCTCCTGTTAGTTGTCCCAGCGTCTGCCAACCTAGCAGTTCGAAAGCATGTGAAAAAAATGCACGTAGAAAAATAGGGACCACCTTTGGTGCAGTGGTGGGATTCAAAAATGTTTACTACTGGTTCTGTGGATGTGGCTTTGCGGGCATGGCTTGGTGAGCGTGGCAAGGAAAGGTTACTGTAAAATCTCCATTCCCTCCCCATCCCACTAACCTGCTTTCCAGCTCTGTTCTCCTGTGCAGGCTAACAAAAACGCAGGCGATCAGCTGGGACTCGGGAGGCAGAGAACAGATGGGGTTGGCGGGGCCAGTCAGAGGTGGTATTGGCCGGTTCTCCAAACTACTCAAAATTTCTGCTACCGGTTCTCCAGAACTGGTCAGAACCTGCTGAATACCCACCTCTGCTTTGTTGGGAAGGTAACAGCATTGCATGTGCCTTTGGCGTTTAGTCATGCCAGCCACATGACCGTGGAGGCGTCTTTGGACAGCGCTGGCTCTTCGGCTTTGTAACGGAGATGAGCACTGCCCACTAGAGCCGGAAAAGCATATGTGCAAGGGGAACCTTTACTTTTACCTATTCTCAACCAAGCCTGAAAAGAGAGAAGTTATTCTGTGTAGCTCCATTGCTGAGCCAACCTATGTAGGTGTAGGTGACCTCCAACACAAGCTTTTAAGTTTCCTCCTGATAACGCTTTCCCTCTATTCTTCTTCTTCCTCCCACCTCCAAGCTGGCCAGCCAATGCGTTGATGGTGATGGGGGTTATTTCAATTTAATTTTATCTATCGGTATATTCTTGGGGAGAAGTCACCTGGGGCTCAGATGCCCGCTGGTTCAGGGCTAATGAAATCTTTCACACACACACACACAGACACACACACAAACAAGACTTCGCTCCTACTGAGAATTGTGTGCCTTGTGCAGTTTTTTTTTTTATTCCCGGCACTCAGAAAAAGAACGAAAATGCTAGGCTGCACCTTATTAATCACAGGCTTGACGGTAGAGTCTTTAAACTGGGAGTGGGCCACAGAGAAGGAGGGAAAGATAGTCGCTCAGGCTGAAAATAAATAAATAAAGTGAAGGCTTCCTTGTGTTTTCCACCAGAAAGGTTTTCCAGTTGGCAGGGCTGAGAAAGTGCTTTGCCCATATATTCATATTTTCTATGGTTTAGATTCATAGCAGCTTACACTCTGGTTTAAAACGCCGTTAGCAACACAGCCATCCTGAACACCACAAATCGTTCATCAAAAGATTGCCATTCCTTTGCCAAGACTGGCTGCAACTCTGCACAGGGGGTGAGAAGCACTCCTGAATTTGGGGCTGATTGCTTAAAAGACATGCCAATCAGGACGACCAGGAGTCAGGACGCTTGGCTATAAAGACAGGACCCCTGTCAGTCCTTGATCAGTTGCCTGTGGATTGGATACTAGGCTATGTCGATGGAAATTCTCAGTCATCCAGGTCATGGCTGACTCAAAGGTGCTTTTTTCCTCTCTTTTTTTCTTTTAAAGGCAACTGAACTTTGCTTTTCCTTAAAGAGGTTTCACTTCTCATCCAAGAAGCTTCTTCACTTCTAACTGACTGGTATGGAATGGAAGGACTTATATTCTTTGCAGTCATCTGGCCATTAGTTCTATGAGAGGCGTTGAGGCCACCTGGGGGTTGATCTGTATTCTCAGAGTCACCTGAAAAGAGAGCAAATGGCATGGAAGCTGTTTCAAAGAGAAAGGTGCTTCTATCAAAATGACAAAATTGAGGTTGCATCGTTGCAATACACAAGCCCTGTTCCTTTCATATGTGCACGTAACATCACAGACATACAAAAGGGGTAGAGCCAGGGGTGCGATTCAACCAGTTTGCACCTATTCGCTAGAACTGGTTGTTAACATTCTAAGCAGTTCGGAGAACCAGTTGTTAGAAGAAATTCCTTGCCTAATCCTGTAAGGAAGGCAGGAAGGAAACATTCTGGTGTTGCTTACAGAAACTGCCTCTCCGTTAACCCTTATTACATTCTTGGCAGGACTAGACTTCCTGTCTCAGGAACTTCTCTGGAGTTATTTTCCCCTCCTTTGCTGGTACTTTGCTTGTGTGGAGGGACCATTGAAAAAAGTGACTTATGACCATTTTTCACACTTACGACTGTTGCAGCATCCCCACAGTCATGAAAGGCCAGGCGAGGAGATGCGTGCCTTGATGTGAGTTGGCCACGCCCAGCCAATAACATGACCACTAAGACACGTCCACCCAGTCACATGACCACCAATCCACACCCACCACTTAAGCCACACACATAGAACCGGTTGTTAAAAAATTGAATCCCACCCGTGGGTAGAACTTGTGTTGCACTGTGTACTGCACAGTGATGCTGCTATCATAATTTGCCAGCCTTTTATCCTATCTTCAGATGCTTCTCATTGGGTAAATCATGTTTAGGTATGGTAGTCCTTGACTTATGACCAGCCACCTAGTGACTGTTCAGTGGACAACCTGGGAGTACAAAGGACCTGGATGCAAAGTTCCAAAAGTTGTTATCCCTCCCCTGGTGTCATATGACCACATATACGGCCATCTGCTGTATCCTGTGACTGCATTTATGACGCATTTGCATTTAAATAAAAAAAAAAATTATATCCAGTTTTCAGCAAAAGCAGCCCATCACGAACAATGATAACAGATAATCAGAGTTGGAAGAGACCTTGTAGGTCATCTAGTCCAATCCCATGCCCAAGCAGGAGACCCTACACCATTTCTGGCAGATAGGAGTCCAATCTCTTCTTGAAAGTCTCAAGTGATGGCGCTCCCACAACTTCGGAGGGCAAGCTGTTCTATTGGTTAATTGTTCTCACTGTCAGAAAGTTTCTCCTTATTTCCAGATTAAATCTCTCCTTGTTCAGTTTCCATCCATTATTCCTTGTCTGGCCTTGGGAAATAATAGCTTGACCCCTTCCTCCTCTCTGTGGCAGCCCCTCAAATATTGGAAGACTGCTATCATGTCTCCCTTGGTCCTTCTCTTTACTAGACTAGCCAGGCCCAGTTCCTGCAACTGTTCTTCATATGTTTTAGCCTCCAGTCCCCTCATCATCCTGGTTGTTCTTCTCTGCACGTTTTCTAGAGTCTCAACATCTTTTTTATAATGTGGTGACCAAAACTGGGTGCAGTACTCTAGGTGTGTCCTTACTCAGGCTTCATAGAGTGGTAGTTCAATTTACGGCTGCGTTGCTCACTTAATAACCACCACAACAAAAATTGTAAAATCAGTCAGTCATGTAGGTGGCCCAAATTACGGCAGTCACAGATATGACCATGATGGGCAGGTTCCAGTTCAGTTATAACTCAAGGACTATTTGTAGCCCAAATGCAGCAGCTAAAGCCCAAACATGGTGCAGGGATCAGCATTGTCTCCTGCACTGGCTGCCAGTTGCCCGCCAAACATAATTTAAAGTGTTGTGCTTTAAATCACTAATGCCTTAAAGACTTTGGACCATTTCTTGCTCGCTCTGAACCTATTATCCACCTTGAAAAATCCACTCCATTGAAATTTAATCAACACTCCAGTAAAAGTCGACTGGCATCCCTTGGTAGACAATTCCTGCTCCTCCTGAATCTCCTATTAGCTGAGCAGAACAAGCATGGATTTTCCTGGCAAGATAAAATTAATTAGAAAAAACGCAAAATGCTTGAAGAAGTTCCTTTGATCATTATTTTTCCCCTCCATTTGTTCTTCTGACTCATTCTTGTTTGTGGCTGCCTTGTTCCTCAATGCTTCCTTTTTTATTTGCCGTTTCTGATGAATAGAACAATGCAGAGATGCGCACCAACGCACATTTACACACAAACAATATCGCTTCTTAGCCCAAGCGTATTGCGATGTCTGGATAGGCTGTAGGATTAGTGACAAGGAAGAGATGAGAAGAGAAGAAAAACGAAGTTAAACTCCTGTTCCATGTGTGGCCTCGGGAGTAAGTTCCAAAACACAAAATTGCAGTGGAAAAAAAAACAACCCTCAAATTTGTAAGCCTTGTGGATGGTTTGAATTGATTCTACTCCTAATCTACTCCACGGCCTCCATTTTTAAGAACTGAAAAAACGGAGGCTAATGTTTGTCATTTAAATAAAATATGGGCTATTTACTCACCCGTATTGGCACCCCAGGCCTCCTGGCTGAGCAAACAGAAGCCAAGCGCCAGCTGCCACAGCTGTGCCACAGCAAGATTTTTTTCCCCCTCTGTTTCTTTCATAGGTGCGATGAAATAAGCCACGGCTGTCAAAGTCATGGTCCGTGGGCCAGATGCGTCACGCGCCGGCCACGCCCACGCCCGGTTTAATGAAGGGGGGGAAAGTCACGTTACGTCATGCGACACCACCGTGACACCGTGAGGTTGAACACGCCTGGAACAGTGGTGGGATTCAAAAATTTTTTGCTACCGGTTCTGTGGGCGTGGCTTGGTGGGTGTGGCCTGGCTTGGTGGGTGTGGCAGGGGAAGGATAATGTAAAATCTCCATTTCCACCCCATTCCAGGGAAAGGCTACTGCGAAATCTCCATTCCTTCTCCACCCCACTAACCTGTTTTCCAACTCCGTTCTCCTGTGCAGGGTAACCAAAGGAGATACAGCCGATCAGCTGGGACTTGGGAGATGGAGAATAGATGGGGGCGGGGCCAGTCAGAGGTGGGATTTGCCGGTTCTCCAAAGTACTCGAAATTTCTCCTACCGGTTCTCCAGAACTGGTCAGAACCTGCGGAATGCCATCTCTGCCCTGGAATAAGTCCATCCTGTGGTTTTTGTGCTCTGTGTCATGTCAGGGATGGCCAGCCACCTAGAATCTCAGGATTGGAAGGGGTCTTGAAGGCCATCTAGACTGACCCCATTTTGTGGAGGAGGAAATCTACTCCTGTCAGGCCAATAGGGGCAGCCAGTCCTTGACTTAGGACCAACCCCTGAGCCCCAAATTTCCATTGCTAAGCAAGGCAGTGAATTTTGCTCCATTTTATGACCTTTCTTGCTACAAGATGCTAAGTGAATCACTGCAGTTATTCAGTTACCGACAGGGTCGTTAAGTGGCTTCCCCATTGATTTGGCTTGTCAGAAGGTCGCAAGAGAGGATTGCATGACCCCCCTGGACACTGCAGCTATCATAAATATAAGTCAATTGACCAATGTCTGAATTTTGATCCCGTGACCGTGGGGATGCTGCCACAATTGTAAGTGTTAAAAAACAGCCATGTCACTTTTTCCAGTACTGTTGTAATGTCAGACAGCCATTAAACGAATGGTTGTAAGTCGAAGGACTACCTGTCGGCAATGGTGGGCTGCAACCAGCTTAACAACTGGTTTGATGAGTGTGTGCGTGCAAGCGTTCCAAAAGCGTCCATTTTAAGCTTAGAAACTGTTCCGACCAAGGCTTCCTGAGACATTAACAAACACAGGTTAGTCCCCAAAACCTTTTGTTTTATTTCAGTGGCTGTGAATTATAGTCATTCAATGAGTCTCAGTTTGTAAACAGTCCCATGAAAGTCTGCCAAAGTCCTTTGGGATAAGTCTGATAAGCACCCACCTTTATCTCCCTTGAAACACTGCCAACGACTAAATTGCCAATTGGCTGTACAAGACCAAACAGAGCACACATTCAACAAGGAGCTTCAGGATTCAAACCAACCAGTACGAACAAAGTTGCTTCCTGCAAAGGTTCCCGTCCCTTTGCTCCTCCTTTATGTCTTATGGGACGGCCAAACACCTCCAAGCCTTACTCCCGAGTCACCCCTTTTGTCTTAACTGTTCTTGCCTTCTGGCGGCTCTGTGCACGCACACACTAGTAACAGGCTCCCCTTGCCAATGTAAACTCATAAAACATTTCTATGTTCTTTTTAGAGTTGCCAATGGCACTGAATGACCATTTTTCACACTTATGACCATAACTTTGTAACTTCGGTCACTAAGTGAACCGTTGTCAATGTCTATGGAAATTCTCAGTCATCCAGGTCATGATTGTCCCAAAGGTGCTTTTTTTTTCAAGAGGCAGATGGACTTTCTTTGTTTTTTTTTTCTTTGAAGATGTTTCACTTCTCAATCCAAGAAGCTTCTTCAGCTCTGACTGGATGGTGGGGAAGGGTAGGATTTATACTTTGAGGGGTATACAGCTGTCTGCAAGGAGTATAAATCTTGAAAAAAGCACCTTTATTTATTTTA
Organism: Pseudonaja textilis; assembly: GCF_900518735.1. The sequence goes on along the minus strand of NW_020769318.1, from coordinate 23,644,739 downwards.
TTTTATTTATTTATTTGATTTGTCAATCGCTTACAAGGTAATAGATATAAGTATAAACATGAGTAAGAATACAGGAAATAGGTACGAATAAATGGGGACAACAGGACAGGGACAGGAGGCACGATGGTGCACTTATGAACGCTCCTTCCAGACCCCTTAGGAATGGGATGAGGTCAATAGTGGTTAGTTTGAGGTTAAAGGAGTGGGGGTTAGAGGATATAACAACAGAGTCAGGTAGTGCATTCCAGGCATTGACCACTCTGCGGCTGAAGTCGTACTTTAGGCAATCGAGTTTGAAGCGGTTTACATTGAGTTTGTATCTGTTGTGTGCTCTTGTGTTGTTGTGGTTGGAGCTGAAGTAGTCATTGACTGATAGGACATTGTAGCAGATAATTTTGTGTGCTATGCTTAAGTCTAACCGTAGGCAGCGTAATTCAAGGTTGTCCAAGCCCAAAATCTCAAGCCTGGTGATATAGGGTACTCTTTTGCAAGCAGAAGAGTGTAGTACTCCTCTTGTGAAATACTTCTGGACTCGCTCGATTTGGGACAAACTGTTGTAAGTCGAGGACTTCCTGTATTTTGTACTCCCAACAACCCTGTGAGGGAGTTTGAAGCCAAGAGATATTATGTGTTTTGATAAATTCCAACCCAGGAAATCAAGATATTTGAATCTGGGCCCATCTGCTCCTAAAGCGCCCTTGTGGGCGCTTATAATTCCCCCTCTACCGTCTATTGTTGATGGCTGGGTTATGGATTTGTTATTAAGCCAGGCAGTTCTCTTGACAGGGAGGGGAAGGACAAGCGGAAGACAGAGATTTGCAAGAAATCTTTTCTCCGTGAGCCTTTCCTCACTTTCCTCCCCAAGGGAAAATCAGTGTGACATTATTGCACACGCTTGAATGCCTGGATCCATTCCATTGAAATGCAAATTCTGACTTTCTCCCAGACAGGGAGACATTTTGGCTTTGCCATCAGAAATAATTAGCTGTGGTGGGGAAGGAGGAATAGCATTGCGAAGTGGCCGTGGATGGGACTTCATTCCTTCCTGTGCTTCCTGTCCGCCCTGAAGCTGACCTGGACGAGGACATTTTGAGGCTTCCGTGTTGCCACACTGGAGCTGGAGGGAATAGAGATAGTTGGAGTTGTGTAGCCAAAACAAAATACGTTCTCCTGGGAACCAAGGACACTTCCACAGGTGGTTGGAGAGGAGAGGAGTCAAGTTACCAGGCAACCAGACAGCACTTTGATTGGACCAATGTGACTGATAATTTGGGAAAGGGGAATTTTAAAAAACTTTTAATTAGGTGAAAACCATGGAATATTTCGAGTCAGTTTTCACCAGCCTGTGCTGATATGCTATGTCCCAAAAAACTATTCTTTGAGGAACCCACCTTCCTCGGCGTTCTTTTTGCTATGGGCGTATATTACTTTGAACCCTGACAGTTACATAGTTCTATACAGGTAGTAGTCCTCGGCTTACAGCCATTCATTTAGTGATCATTAGAAGTTACAATGGCATCCCCAAAAATGGCTTAGGATCATTTTCAAACTTACGACCAATTGCCACATCCCCAGGGTCACATAACCCAAATTCAGCCGTTTGGCATCTGACATGTAAAGGTAGTCCTCAACTTATGGCAGTTCATTTAGTGACTGTTCAAAGTTACAACGACACAGAAAAATGTGACTTATGATCACTTTTCAGAGTTATGACCTTTGCATCATCTCTATAATCACCTGATCAAAATTCATATATTTGGCAAGTTGTTCATATTTATGACCGTTGCGGTCTCCCAAGGTCACGTGATTCCCCTTTTACGACCTTCTGACCAGCCAAGCCAATGGGGAAGCCAGATTCACTTAACGACCGGATTACTAACTTACCAACTGCACTGATTCACTTAACCACTGCGGCAAGAAAGATTGTAAAGTAAGGCAAAATTCACTTAACAAATGGCTCACTCAACAATTCTAAATTTGGGGTTCAATTGTGGCTGTAAGTCAAGAACTACCTGTATTTATGACAGTTTCTGTGTCCTGGGATCATGTGATCCCCTTTTGTGATCTCCCGACAAGCAAAAATCAACAAAGAAAGTCAGATTCACTTAATTACCACATTATTCACTTAACAGTGATTCACATCAACTGCAGCAAGAAAGGTTGTCAAGTGGGGCATAACTCACTTAACAACCATTGCTTAGCCGTGGAAATTTTGGACTCAGTTGTGGTCGTACGTCAAGGCCTACTTGTAATCTTCACCTGATCATGTAGCTGGAAAGTATATTTGAAGTGTGTGCCTCTTCAAGTTGACACACAACTAAGATGGATGTATTTTGGCTTTTACTGATCGTTTTATCAGGTGGGGCCCTATGCTTGCTTTTCAAATCTTGCCAAATCTTAAAATATGGGTGGGGGGGGTGTCCTTTTTCTTTCCTAGTGCAGTGTCTCAGCCAGTCCTTGAGTATTGAAGATTTGTCTGGAAATGAATACAAACACCAGCTCCTTTGTAGCATAATGGCTGGTGCATTGACATCGATGTGGCTAACCCACGATGCCTCACCTAAAGGATATCCCTTCCATTATACTAGATATTGTAGACCGTCTCTATGTAGCCGTGAATCAAGAATAGTCTCTATCTCATAATGATCTGCCTTCACTGGACCAAGTAACCGATCGTTAGGATTTACGTCTTCTGGGTTTAATGAGACTAATATGGAATACTGGGTGGACCTTTTTGAACCGTGGTGGTAAGCTCAACTGTACCATAACAGGATTAATCACCCAACTCATGGGAAAAGGTCCTATATATTTGGGGCCCAACTTTTTACATGGGACACCGAACTTCATATATTTGGGGGACAAATATATTGTACTAAATCTCCTACTCGTCACATCCAGGCCTATACACAGTTCCTCACCTTGATTTATATGGTAGCTTATATCAGTGGTGGGATTCAATTTTTTTTACTAACGGTTCTGTGGGCGTGGCTTGGTGGGTGTGGCAAGGGAAGGAGACTGTAAAATCTCCAGTCGGAGGTGGGATTTGCCGGTTTTCCAAACTACTCAAAATTTCCGCTACCAGTTCTCCAGAACTGGTCAGAACCTGCTGAATACCACCTCTGGCTTATATCCTTCCCATTGGGGTCCCCTCTAACACTATGCACCCCATCAATACATGAAAAGAGTCATTTCCAACCCTGCAGTAGCTTCAGACTCCATCCTGCAGCCCCGCAGTTGCTGCAGAATCCATCCTGCAGCCAGGTAGTTGCTGTAGAATCCATCCTGCGGCGACTCTCAACACCATCAGCCAGCACACAAGCAGAAATACAGATCCGGCAGCTGCAGAGATAAGGTGACATTCTCCACGGCCAGCTGACTTGCTGCGAGGCATGTTTTGAAGCTGACGGGCTCCATAGCGAACTCAGAGCCTGACACAGTGTTTCTCAACCTTAGCGACTCTATGAGGCGTGGACTTCAACTCCCAGAATTCCCCAGCCAACAACCTTCATCAAAGATGGGCAATTAAATAAATAAAAACTGCAAAAATTTTCAGTCTCGTTGCCCCCACCCCCAAATTAGGTAGTGCTGGCCATGAAGACACCAGGAGCTGAACTCGACTGAAAGGGTTTTATTTATTTTGTTTTACAGATAGTCTTTGACTTATGACTGTAATGAATCCTGCTCATTATGGTTGTATGTGATCCAATTTTACAGCCTTTTTCATGATAGTGGTTAAGTGCGTGGTCATGGTCATTAAACAAATAGATTTTGCTAAAAACTGGAAGTAACTGCGAGGGATGAGGGGGGAGACAGTTCTCATAATTTTGGAACTGGATCATAAATTCCCCCAGGGAGTCTATTGAACTTTCAATGGTTCCCTAAATAACCGGTCATAAGTTGAAGACTAACAATAGCCCTTGGATTTATATGCTGCTTTACAGCCCACTCTAAGCGTTTTACAGAGTCAGCCTCTTTCCCCCAACAATCTGGGTCCTCATTTTACCCACCTCGGAAGGATGGAAGGCTGAGTCAACCTTGAGCCGGTGAGGATTGAACCCCGGTAGTCAGCAGAATTTGCCTGCAATGCCGCATTCTAACCACTGCGCCACCACGCAGTATATACTTATGCTACCTATATAAAGCTGTCCATCTTACCTTAGTCTAATGCCTCTGAATGGCTGACAAAACATAAAACAGATGGAAATAAAATTAATGCAATCCAGATGTTGGAGAACAAGCGTCCCTGTCAGGAGGAGGGGAGGTCAAGCAGGGAATTAGCCTAGAACTCACTGCAGGAACACAAGAGGGCATGGTCTGCCCTCCCACCGAATCCTTTTAAGCCTTATCTGGCCTTTCCCAACTGAGAGCTGCCAGTCTAGGGAGAATTCTATATTATAGGCAGAGAAAAATAAAATAGCCAGTTTGAACTCTACACCTGTGATTCTGGTTATTTGTGCCTGACAACAATACAATATAATTCAATGTAAGTGAGGCTGGAAACCTCACCCAAAGCACATCATAAACCATTCGTACCAGACTCAATTAACATTCTGGCCCCCGATAAATGAGAAAAAGGTAGGACTTTAACGCCTTCTAGAAACCCAGCAGGGCTGGGGCCTTCTAAATCTCCAGAGGGAAGTTGTTTCCTGGGAAAAGAAACAGCGCCAGCACACCTGAGCCCAGTAGGGGATTCATGAATTTGATGAATGAAGAGAAAAGATACATTCTCCCCTGCTTTCAAATTCCAACATGTAGGCTTATCTAATGAAAAAGGCTGCAGTTCATTTAATTCTCTCTAAAGTAAACATTTCTCGGTTACGCTCATAATTGATTTTGGAAAACCGAGATGCAGTGATTAGAAGGAAAGGGCCCATAATTCAGGTTTAGCACAATTTTTGGCACATCCAGCCTCTGCTCTTTTCTGGTAGGAGGAGGCCCTAGTAACAGTCATTTCATGCTTCAGTCATCATCGGGCTGGACTACTAGAAAGCATTTTACTAGGGGTTGCCCTTGAAGAATACCTCAGAAATTTCAATTTGTGCAAAATGCAGCAGCCTGCATGGTTGTTGGGTTTTTTTTTTTGAGCATTTTAATGTTGGGAGCATATAACACGGCTGTTTTGAACCCTGCATTGGTCACCAGTAGGTTTCTGGATAGTTTCAGGTGGTGATTTAAACCTATAAGGCTCTTTATGGCTGGGTGCCTACCTTTATGAAAGACCATTTATTCCGGGGTGTCAAACCAGAGGTGGGATTCTACCGGTTCAGACCGGTTCTATAGAACCGGTTGTTATGATTCTGCGCAGTTCAGAGAACCGGCAAATTGTGCCCCTGGCTGGCCCCACCCTTCTCCGCCTGCCTCTCCCCTCCCAGTCAGTCCTTATTGCACATGCACAACATTGCGTGCATACCTGACATCGCTGACTGCGTTCTCTCCCTCCCAGTCACTTCTTAAGGTATTTTATTTTTCCCCCCTCCCAACGATCAGTTATGCCGGGATCCCCCTTGCTGTCTTACTGCTTTGCCCAGGAGGCTTCCCTGAGGCCCAGGAGTCAAAGCGGAGCTCGGGGGGCGGAGCTGTGCATCCCTGCGCTCCATTTTTTGGCTTCCTGGGAGCAAAAATGCTCCCCCCCCAGGAGGCTTCCCTGAGGCTCAGGAGGCAAAAAAAATTGGATGGGTGTTGCTGCAAAAAAAGAAGAAGCCACGCCCACCTAGTCACATGGCCATCTAGCCACGCCTACCTAGCCACACCCACAGAACCGGTTGTTAAAAAATTTAAATCCCACCCCTGTGTCAAACTCAAGGCTCGCGGGCCAAATTCAGCCCGTGGGGTGCTTAGATCTGGTCCACGGGGCTGGCCTGGAAACTGGATCAGCCTGTGGTGCCTCTGCCAGTGAAAATGGAGCTTGGGGGACCGTTTTCACTGGCAGAGGGCTATCAAAACAAACTAAAAACAAAGCGAAAGGAGACATATTTTCCCTTTTGCATTTGAGCATGCAAGAAGGGCCAGGAAGGGAGAAGAGGAAAGATAAAGGAAAAGAAGGGAAGATGGGAAGAGAGCAAGAGAGGAAAAATGAGGAAAGAGGTGAAGGAAGAAGGAGAACGAGGAGGGAAGGAAAAGGAAGAGAAGGAAGGAAGGATGGTTATAATGAGAGTGAGGGAGGCTGTCGGGGAAATCTTGCCTTAGCACTTGGCCACCACAGGTGCCCCTGACATGGGTCCCATATCACACCCACCATGGCCACGACCCCCCAGCCCTCCAAGGTCAAACACAACCCTGATGCGGTCCTCAATGAAATCAAGTTTGACACCCCTGATCTATTCAAACCACTAACAACCCAACTGATCAGCTTACACACAGAGAGAAATATTTTCCGATAAAAGAGGATTTCTGTAGCTCATGGTTGAACTGTGAAGTGCTCTCTGACCTTGGGTGCTTTTTCCAGCGGATATTTCATTACCCAACTAGGTAACATCATCAGTGCTAGCGAGTGTGGAATTTGCTTCTTGTTTATATTACAGTAGCTTGTTCTGCCAGTGCTTGGTGGTGGTGGGGAGGTTCTTTTTGGTAGTTCCTTGGTTTCTATAGAGATAAACCTTATTTGCATACTATTTAAAAGAGTCAGTAAAAAGTTAGGAAGGAAACAGAAAGACTACTAGAACATATCCTCTCCAGAAACCAATACCCAAATAAGCAGGGATTAACACCAGACAAACAATCAAGCAGAAAACGACCCTAACCAGGGAACTACCAAGGAGAAAACCACCTCCGTCAACATTGCAGGGCAAAGTACTCTATATAAAAACAGGGAGTGAACCCGACACTCACAAGCACTGATGATGTTATCTAGTAGGGTAATGAAATGCCTGCAAGCAAACACCTAAGCTCAGAGAGCACCAAAGACTCCATGGAGAAACTTATTATTCAGATGTTTACATTACATTTGGAGGGTTGAAGCAAGAAGCTGCTACTTTTGAAGCAACCTCCCGGTAGAGAGCAAGTTGAGCGGGAAATACTTGCCCTGCTGTGAAAAGTGATACGGATTTTCTTTTTAAATTGTTGTTGTTGTTGTTGTTGTTACTGTTGTTATTGTTATTCCTGTTCATGTTTTCCTCCAGAATAAAAGAATTGCTGCTGAAAGGTGGAGGAAAGAATTATGTCCAGGCCTTTCACTCCTTTAAGACAGTTTTAAGGAATGGATTGGCTTGTTTTAAGAAATCCATTTGCACCCATGGCTCCTTCTGAGTGGGGATGGGGTTGCAACAGGCAGAGCCCAGCCTGGGCATCCATGGGTGGTAGGATAAGGAAATGAGTAGGAAAGGGGGGTGCTGGAGAAAATAAGGGAGGAAGAGGAGAGCAGTATGGAAGAAAGTAATGAGTGGGTAAAGGGGAAGAATAAAAAAACCAAATGGGGGGGGACGGAGGGAGAGAAGGAAGGATGGAAAGGAAGGAAGGAAGGAAGGAAGGAAGGAAGGAAGGAAGGAAGGAAGGAAGGAAG